>CM017800.1:23710312-24310312 GCA_008086715.1 Sitobion miscanthi
ATACCCAAACTCTACACAGAAAAAACGATTCAGAGTAATTATAGGTAGTTAATTTAAGAAAGATTACTCATAGGGCACCAGATTACCAATATTCAAATTCTTACATAATATTCAACTATTACATAATAAAAAAAAAAAATAGTGCATTACCAAGGATTACCTTCTTAGCAATATAGCCCTTTAGGTAAAAATTTTACTAATATCTATATTATACTACTTCAATAAAATAAAATAATTTTTTTTATTTACATATTATATCGGTGCTCTAATGTGGTACAAGATATACTTGTAAGATATTATAAGATCTACTAATGTTTGTTCTGTAATTGTTTTAACTTGCGGGCCAGTTTGTATAGTTAAACTTGGCATGCGAACTATAACTGAAATAGAAAACCAGAATAGGTACATTGCTAATCACTACGATTTCTGTAAAAAAGAACATACGACTATCAATATACCGTATAGGTACTGAGTATAATATATAAATTCTATGGATTTATCATAGTAAATAATATATTTTAAAATATCTATGGCAATCTTCAATTGTCGAAATTCGTTGGCGAAGATTAACGATTCTAATAATTTCAGCAAATACTATTTGTATTTGATTTCAGTGTACAAAAAAAATAATAAGCCATCAATATAGGCGGACAGTTCGTTAAACCGTATAATATTATTATAATGTAAGTTTTAACACAAACTCACAAATGTCGTTATGCCTCGGTTATTTTCATAAAATATTTCGATACTTTCAAGTTTAAGCTCATCGGATCGAGATGATGATGGATGAAGATAGCTGTTTCTTCGGCGATGGCGGCACTCTAGCTAGGTTTCATCAGAAGAGTCAATGTTTACGCGCAGGTTTGTTTTTATATTAATTCTTTTTAACATTTACTTTTCGTCTTAAATTAAATACTTATTGCACGGACAATCTGTTAACTGGGTGACGTAAAAGCATTTATAAGTTTAATCCCAAAAGCGCGATGTATAAAATACGCGAGACCGAACAGTCCAAAGGCCGTCTTCGTTTCATCGCGACAAGTTTAATACGTACCTTTTTGCATATTATACTATACGCCGAGTATCACCTTAGGTTGCGCGAAGTATTTAAAACAATATAATGTTATTATTTATTTAATCTTTATATTTTTTTATACATAAATACATATTATAGGTACACATCATATATTTTATTACCATACTTACACAATTTTTAGTGTAGTTCATACCCAAGATGGTTAGATATAGGTATTAAATGTTTTGCAATTTTACTATAATTATTATTTTTCATTATATTTTAATATTACAATACACTTTAAATTAAGTTAGTTGTTATCAAGATAGACAGTCTTAAAACAAACTCTTTTCTGGACGTTTTCAAAACAGATTGTGCTTAAAAAAAATTGCACACTTGTCGTAGCAGTCTGCAGTTGCTAGATCAACGCATTTAGCATAAAACAGGAATTATACTTGCTTTTTAATAATTTTTTCAAAAAATATATGTAATATGGTATAGCTCATACAGTTATAAATTCATAGTTAATTCGAAATGCGGATGTTTATACTTCATAGAATTTTTTTAATGAAATCGTGTAAATAATTTGACTAAACAATCAGGTACCTACTCATCACTAGTATCCAATTTATTATATTGCGTGTAAAATCACCGACACAAGGTGCAGACTGCATTAAAAAATTAAAAAAACATAAAATAATGTTGTAGTAGAAGCTGGAAATTGTAGTTTATTCTAATTCATAATCCAATTAATGTAACGAGAATGTAACTATTAAATTCATCATTGAATGATTATTCAGAGATCGCTTTGGGATAAATCCAAACGTATAAATGTAAATAAATAAAAATAATTACAAATAAATACAAATAATAGATATTTTAATAGCATTTTACTATTAACATTCAGTGTAAATATAGTTTCTGATCGACTTACTTATATGTGCTATCCAAGTGACGCAGGCGCATATTTTAGTTCCAAACTAGAAATGTATAAAATACGCGAGATATAATAAACGTCGTCGTCGTTTTTCCAGTCCCTGTTCGTAGAATAATTATGATTAATAGTTGCATGCCTATATAGGGTACTTGATTTATAAAAATATATGTTATAACTTATAACTGATAATAGTCATAAGATACAATTTTAATTAATAGCTGGTAATTTATTTTCCAAATACAACGTTAAAAGTTATAGGTAACTAATAATTTAGTGTCACATACTTAACTGCTATTGATTACCTAATATCTATATTCTATATCCTAGGGATTAGGGATGTATAACTATGTACACATAGAAGTAATATTCACGAAATGGTCAACTGGCTATCCTGACATGTGCGCACATATGAATAATACACCTACTCATATACTCGTATAGGTATATAAATAGTGTAATACTACATACACAAATGTTTTACCTATTATGTCCCTAAAAGTTCAACAGTTATTATATTTATTTATTTTTTTACATATAGGTAGGTACATTACAAGACTCTAATTAAGATCACATTTATTTTTATTTTTTTGAACACAATGTTTCAAAAATTATTACTTAATATATAACTTATTGGTATAATATTAAATAAATTAATGAAATAAAACGAACACACCTACTATAATTATTAGTAATAATAATATATCCATGTATAAGTTATTAAAATATAAAACGAACAAACGAAAAACGATTCTGAGCAAAGACATTGTTAACTAATAAATAATATTGAGATTAAAGTAATTTATTTTACTATCAGGCATTAGTACCTACAATAACAGGTTAAAGTCATTATCGCCCAAAAAATTACATTTGAAAGTGTCATCGAGTACCTACTATTTTTAAATTACAACAAAATAACTAAAATCGTTATTCTTGGTTTTAATATGTAATTTCGTCCAAATTTTAACTTGTAATATCTGTAAAAAGTAACTGTGTTTATAATAGATTTTTGAAATTTTTTGGTAACAATATGAACCAGGAGCGGACTGAGCCGGCGGGATACTGGGAACTTTCCCGGTGGGCCACTACTCAAAAATGATTTGTTGTTGTTTATTTATATTTATAATAATTATAATTAATATAAATAGAGATTGGTATAAAATTGTAGAAAATCGGTTGTCAATATGTATTATAAATATTAAAAAAAAAACACGAATTTATTTAGTTATTTAGTTATTTAGGTAATACATATTAATTAATAGGTATTTCATAAATTGTTTTTATTATTTTATTCGAAACATTATTTTTAAATATTGGGATCAACAAAACTATTTTCATTTAATTACTATTTTATATCAATAAGAATTTGTTAATAAACCAAGTAATAAATAAATGGTTACCTGCAAGTAAAAAAACCCTTATCTATATTATAAATTTGAATTCAATTTACCGTATTTGCGTCTAGTAGAAACAAATAAATGTTTTTGCTTCATCATACTTAATATATAGCAGCTTTGTCACACATTATATTTATAAACACTAATTAGTATATAAATTAAACTAAAAAAAAAAATTACCAAATATGATAGAACAGGAATGAAGAGTAGCAAAAACCATTTTGTGTTTCTGTCCTGCATAAGAAAATTGTGATACCAAATTATTATGAAACATCTTTGACATTATTTGGCGTGTCATATCTGAGACACTATCGCGTTCTAGTCTACTCAAGTAATGTACCTGCATAATAAAAAAAAATAAATTATAATTTTTAAGTTAAATTATTATCAATGTATGTCAAAATTATTGAAGATATATTATTAAACGCACCACTTTCTGCCGAAATCAATGTCTCCTAATTTTTCTTCAAATATATTTAGCTCATCAATATTTGTCATTGGGAATTTATAAATACTATCATTGACTAGATGATTAACTTCTTTTGAAAAAGATCTGTTTTGATTTGTATGAATATCACTCAACATATTTTCAATCCTATCAATTTTTATCATATAATTTTTCATATCATATTTAATGTTTGTAATGGAACGGGTCAAATTTATTAAAGTATTTCTCAAACCTGAAAAATTATTAATAATTTTTAATCTTTTATACATTTCACAAATCAATTACCTATTATGGTTTTGAAAAAGATGCAAATTATTTATTTATTTTATTACCATCGATAGCTAAGACCTCATTAGTATTAAGACTACAAGAAATAGGTGACGTGTTATTAAAATCAACTTGAGTAGTAACAACTTTATCAATATTATGATCATTTAAGCGATAATATGTATAGCTCATACAGTTATAAATTCATAGTTAATTCGAAATGCGGATGTTTATACTTCATAGATATTTTTTTATTGAAATCGTGTAAATAATTTTAAAAACTAACCCATCACTAGTATCAATTTTATTATATTACGTGTAAAATCACTGGCACAAGGTGCATACTGCATTTTAAACATTAAAAACATAAAATAAAATATATATTTAAAACATCAAAAAAGTAGTACAGCATCGTTTTTTTTTATAACTTTAGACACTATTGATTTAGTGCATAGTAATAAATACAAAATGTATTGAGTAATTTTGTTATTTAATATTAATTAATAGGTATTTCTTAAATTTTTTTTATTATTTTATTCGATACATTATTTTTAAATATTGGGATTAATAAAACTATTTTTATTTATTTATTATTATATATAAATTAGAATTTGTTAACAAACCAAGTAATAAATAAGTGGTTACCGAGTAACAAACCGTTATCTGTTATAAATTTGAATTAAATTTAATGCATTTACGTCTAGTAGAAACAAATAAATGTTTTTTTGAAGATAATGTAAAAATATCCATCATCCATCGGTTAGGACCATATATGTATTTTCTACGATTGGGACGGTGAGGTTATAATTATAAATAATCCATGGCAAATGACAATCGTCTGAGACGAACAGCGATTCTAATACGTACTCACATATTATTTCGTTCCATTCTGGTCATTAAGCTCGGTGCCTATTTTTATAAACGTCATTAATCTCAATACTTCCAGACTGAACTTTTGGATCGGAGATATGAAGACGCGCGCTGCATTTTTCTTGGCGGAGATGCTCAGCTCTAACACTAGACAATATTATTATACACTCGAAGGGAACGCGTTTCGCCGGAAGAATAAATAATTACGTAAGTTTTGTCCTTCTACTCTGTTGAAGCGGTAGACCTAATGTAAATATTTATTGTCAGACAACTTATACCCGCTAGACGTAGAATAGTTTTTAAAATCCAGTTGTTATAGGTGTACAAAAATTAGGATATTATGAAAAATACCTTAAATTATAATACTTTGCCTACAACTGTTAATTTATTATTATAGTAGAATAATTTTTAAATTTTGAAATCAATGATTAGGCAATGCTTTTATAAGTAGGAAGGTAGGTTTTTATACCTACCTAATAAAATAAGAAAATACATAATGATTAATGTTATTTAATATGATTTGTAAGTACATGGCAGAATATAATATTTAATATAATTCTTTAATTTAAATTCTAATAGTCGAGTATTGGACAAGTACCAACGTAACTATTATAATTCGTATCGTAATTTAATTACTAAAGAAATTTAATTTCTCCAACAGTGTCTAGGGCCATCGGCAGGGGAATGTATTATAGAATGTCTATAAACTTGTGGTCTAGTATAAAGCGACCAACAACTGGGGGCTTGTTCTGGAAAATTTAAATGATCTAATAAGGTTCATCTCATTATTTGAATTAAATTAATTTTTAAGCGATTTTTGTGTTGATCAATTTTTTAATTTATTTCATTCAAACACTCGTCTCAGTTTTTTAGTACTTCTAGATTTCTCACGAAATTCATATCGATCATCTCATACTTTCAAATAAATACACAAATTATTTATTTTTATCTTATTTCAATCTTTTTCATCGAACAACCCCCTTGAAATAGAAAACCAGAATATATTACAGATCATAAAGATACTATTATTCTATACTAGATAAGTTTCAATTAGCGAGATGTAGAGAGAGATGGAGATGGAGCGAGATGTAGACGGATGAAGATAGCTGTTTCTTCGGCGACAGCGTGTGCTGCAGTACAGCTAGGTTTCACTGGAAGACTCGATGTTTATGCGTAAGTTTGTTTTCATATTATTTTGGGTCTTAAATTTACGTTTTAGACTTGAATTAAATATTTGTTGTCACGGAAAATCTGTTAACTCGGTAACGTAGAGGCATATACGTTTACTACAGTTTCGTAGCAGATTTTGATTCCATCACGGGGTATGTATTTTCTTATTTTTCGGTAGGTTTCTTTTTATTATTGTTAATTGATCAGGGGATGTATTGCCTGAAAACTTTCAATATTTGTATTGTAATTATACTGGTATAACACTATTCCGGCTATCAATAAAGTCGTGTTAAAAATTAGAAAATTGGTCAGGTATGATATTTTTTTAAGTAATTCTTTCGAGTAGGGAATTCGCTCCATGATATTTAAATATTTTCACCGATAATCAAGTACGATGACTTGTAGGTAACTAGAGACTGAGTGAATAGGAATTAGGAAGTGTGTGATAGGTTTAGGTGGTTCGGTCACTGTATGATAAGAGAGAGTGAGAGTGGCTAAAGAAGTTAATTTAGGGGGGAAATGAGGGGCGAGAAGACTAGCTGAAGAAAAGATGGATAGACAGAATACCGATCATATGGAGGTGTGGAATTAGAGTGGATGAACTTTTATATAGCTGTGAGAGACGGGCGAAGAAAATGTGTAAAGGTAGAATAGTTATGTTAACAATGCCGAATACGTAGGGAAGGATCATGAATTGCAAAGGCTCTATGGCTCCAATGGCTCCATGGCTCCATGACTCCATGGCTGAAACTATACCGTTACCGGTTGGTATAGGTTTACAACCTCGACTTATAGGATAGAATAAAAAGATCATTTGCTGGTTGGGATGTCAGCGTACTATTTGTTTTCCATCTTTGACCCACGCGTAGCATACCAAATGTGCGATTAAGAAAACACTAAAATGATTGCGTGTGGGTCAGAGAGAGAAATAAATGGTGCGCTAAAAATTTGACATCCTCTTAAGTGTTATCAAGTTGACCAAGCAGTTGATTGTTGACAATTTGACATTTAACATTAACTGTGGTAGGTATTATGATTGGAAGTAAAAGTAATTAGCAGGGCTGTGAATTTAATGCAATGAAAAAAAGTATAATAATAAATAATAATTCAAATTGGTTTACAAAAAAAAATTCTTTATTCACACACTTGGTGGGTAGGTACCTATTTATTTTTCTAACGGATGAACCGAAAATATAAAAACATTTTAAGAAAATAAGCATAAATACGAATCAAATAAATGAAAACATGCTATTAAACGAACTAACCCAAAAAAACCGCATATTGGTAACTGTTTTGTAATAATAGGGATCTCCCAAAAAAATACGTACTAATAGTTCAAACAAATTATAAAAGCCGACTGTAATAAATTTATGAAAAAGTATATTATAAAGCATTATAATTATAAATGAAACAAAACTATGAACTATAGACCGTGACATAGTATAGGTATTTCTATATTTTTAGCTCCACAATTTCTGTTAAAATATTAGGAAAATGTATTAAGTACCGTAAAAGTGCTAAATTTGAGCTATTACTGATAATATTATATTCATAAAAAATTATCATAGAAGGTTAGGTACCGTTATTCCACATACCTATTATAGTTTAATTTAACTACAACCAGTGGGGCCGGGGTCCTTCAAAAATGGTGGTTCAAAATATCATCTTAGTTTAGAACCTACCACACACCCACCCGATGGACCAATAAACAATAGTAGATACATTTTAACAAAATATAACATATAACTACTATATAAGTATCAATGAAATGATTTTAATATAATATATACAACAATGTACAGGTTTATACAAATTATACACCCCAGTGCCAACAAGCACCCACCCACCCAATTTAGGTGGTTCATTTGAACCACCTAAAGTACGTACTCGGCGCCACTGACAACAACATTCTAGTAGAGTCTGAAAAATTTGGTCCCACGACTCTGATCACATAAACTTTATATACTAAACTACGGGTCTGAAATTTAGTTTATATAGATCTAAATAATCCAAACATAAATTGCTTCAAAACATAAAAATAAAATATCTTGTATTGTAATAGGTAGGTAACTATCAAAAAAAAAAAAAAACACTAAAAAAAATCATACTTGAAATCTATGTATAATATAATATACGTATATTGTAATGAATGTTCAAATGTTTATTGTACTTAGTACGTTATAAAATTAACTCAAGTTCAATATAATACATTATAACAGGTGTTCGAATGTACATTTCACACCACATTTTTTGTTAATTCTCACAGTCTCTCTTCAATTTCAAATTTTTTCTTTAAATTATCCCAAATTATCTTCAAAATATAAATGTTTAATAGATTGGAAGACTTGATTAAGTATTTAATCATTTATCTAAAAGAGATGTGCCGGGTCGCCACATTACTATATCGAGGGGCCATGGTGCAAGTGTCGTCCATAAATATTACGAAATGTACTATACTCATATTATATTATGATTGTATTAGTTACAAACTCTTGAATTAAGAGTTATGTTGAGGATTTATTAATTTCCTAAAAGGAAATGCCTCAAAGTCGCCACAGTAGGTTGAGGGACCGTAGTTAAACTGCCGTCCACCAATAAAGTACCTGAAAAAAAAAAAAAAAAAAAAAAATTAATTCAAATTTAGAAGGTATTTATATCATGTGCTTTTATCAAGGAATGATTGTGTTAGTCGCAGTCTTGTGTAAATGATATTGTCTTATGTTTTCCCAATCTAATTAAACAAAATACTGAAAATTAATAAAATCACAAATATTAATAGAATAGAGAGACTGTGCGTTGATTTACAAATTTGTCTTAAATTTACTTTTTGCATAGAGGAAGGTGGGCTGGGCTTTTAATATCAGAGTATGGGGGACAGGGCTGGGATTTCATATTATGAATTGAAATATTTGTGGACACTGGACGACCAAAAGGACCATCCTCCATAGCATGTTTCAATTAGTCCAAAATAAAATTAATTGAATACGTTATAAAGTTGCTCCCGTGCTCGACATTATCCTGGTATTTTTAAAAAAAAAATATGAAGCTAAAAATGTTGTTTTAAAAAAACCTTTCATTTGCATGTGTTGTCTCCAAGTGTGTGGTGAGAGGATAGATGCTGATAAGTCATTAATAGAGACTCGTTGATCGATTTTATGCTGGGTATGGCTCCATCATAGATAATAAAGATATGGATAGGACATACATATCAGCGGTCTTGGAGGGGAACAATTGAAGCCAAATAAAGTATACCAATATAAAGTAGCCTTAATTGCATTCCCCTCCGGTAACGTGGCCTATCCATATCTTTATTATCGATGGGCTCCATCCATAGCATGGATTAAGGTGTCAACAATCAAAGGTTCAACTTGATAATCAAACACTTAAGTTTGGCAACCTGCAACTCAGGATCTTTTTATTCAAAGTGTCCTAATATAAGTCATAAGGAGGTTAGTTAGGTAAACCTATGGTTGGTTGAAGCTATGGTGCCGATGGACGACTAGCGAGACAGGTCGTGAGCTTTGCGAAGATCTTTTCCTACTAACTATCAAGGTATTCGATATTGTAAACATAACAATGAAAGAAAATATTTAAGTATTATTAATTTGGTTCGGTTAGGTAAGGATAGGACAGGAAATTAGACGTTAACTAATTATCATAGTTTTTAACACGATCTTAAAGAATGTCAGCTAGAGTTGTACCAGTATAGTTATTAAAAATGTAAATACAGCAAACATTAAATAATGATGTTTTTACCACGACAAATTATAAAATATAAAAAAATATTATTTTATTAGGATTTTATAATTTTTTTGTAAATAGAAAATGTATAAAATCAATAGTTTTAATTTAAAATATGATTTTGTGTTTTGGTATCCTATTGTCAAAGAATTCTCAAGATTTCCTTCCCACATTTTTTTACATTGTGCTAAGTATACTTTTTTTCCGCACATATTTACAAAGACTAAAACAGATATCTGACTATGTTTTTATTTGCATTTAGTTTTTAAAGTTTGTAATTTAATATTGACTGTAGACCCAACAAATACAATATTATTTTAAATTAAACATTATATTACATCCTTAATAAATTACATTCATTTTTATACATTTTCTAATACATATATTACGATGAGACACCTCTGATCATAATAACTGTTCGTATTATTATAATGTAAACAATACCTAATTTATTGAATGTAGTTATTAGGTACTGTTGTATTCCAGCGTATTCTTTTGTTTAGTGTTATTTCACCCAGGTTTCTCAAACAATTTTTTTTTCAATCCTTTGAATTCTTATAGATTGATTTGTATAAATATATTTCAACATTAATCGGTTATACCTAGGAGAACATAGAGTACTTGTACTACATAATTTGAAAAGAGTCTGTCTCACGTTCACCATTTAATTTATTTTTTATATATTTGACTTTTTTGATTTTTTTATATATATCTTAATTTAAAACATTTAAAAACTGTTTAAGATTTTGGATATTTTAGTTTGAACTCTTTAATGTGTGGTTTTACTATTTAAATTTTTCTATAATTTTTATTGTTTTTCTAAAATGCATTTGCCTGCGGGGGCCAACACCCTCTTTCAATTTTTTTTTTTAGTATTGTGACTAGTTGAATATTTGTGTAGACTTGATTTTTGATAATCTGGTGCCCTATGAATAATCCTTCTTAAATGAACTGCCTATGATTATTTTGAATAGTTTTTTAATTTAAGATTATGGACTTCTTAGTTTGAACTCTTTAAGGTGTGTTTCTACTATTTAATTTTTTCTAAATTTTTTTTTCTTGTTTTCTAAAATTCATTTGCCTGCGGGCACCAACACCCCCCTTCAATTTTCTTTTTTAGTATTGTGACTCTAGTTGAATTTTTCTGTAGACTTGATTATTGATAATCTGATGCCCTATGAATAATCCTTCTCAAATTGAACTACCTTTAATTATTTTGAATAGTTTTTTCATTTAAGATTATGGACTTCTTAGTTTGAAGTCTTTAAAGTGTGTTCCTACTATTTAATTTTTTTTTAATTTTTTTTTTGTTTTCTAAAATGCATATGCCTGCGGGCGCCAACACCCTCTTGCAATTTTTTTTTTTAGTATTGTGACTCTAGTTGAATTTTTGTGTAGACTTGATTATTGATAATCTGATGCCCTATGAATAATCCTTCTTAAATGAACTACCTATAATTATTCTGAATCGTTTTTTCTGTGTAAGAGATTGGGTATTTTGGTTTGTTATGTGTATTTCTAACATTAAATTTTTTCCAATTTTTTTTTTTTTTTTTGGTTTTCTAAAATGCATTTGCCTGCGGGCGCCAACACCCTCTTTCAATTTTTTTTTTTAGTATTGTGACTCTAGTTGAATTTTTGTGTAGACTTGATTATTAATAATCTGGTGCCCTATGAATAATCCTTCTTAAATGAACTATCTATAATTATTTTGAATAGTTTTTTCATTTAATATTATGGACTTCTTAGTTTGAAGTCTTTAAAGTGTGTTCCTACTATTTAATTTTTTTTTAATTTTTTTTTTGTTTTCTAAAATGCATTTGCCTGCGGGCGCCAACACCCTCTTTCATTTTTTTTTTTAGTATTGTGACTCTAGTTGAATTTTTGTGTAGACTTGATTATTGATAATCTGATGCCCTATGAATAATCCTTCTTAAATGAACTACCTATAATTATTCTGAATCGTTTTTTCTGTCTAAGAGTTTGAGTATTTTGGTTTGTAATGTGTATTCCTAACATAAAATTTTTTTCAAATTTTTTTTTTTTGTGTTTTCTAAAATGCATATGCCTGCGGGCGCCAACACCCTCTTTCAATTTTTTTTTTTAGTATTGTGACTCTAGTTGAATTTTTGTGTAGACTTGATTATTAATAATCTGGTGCCCTATGAATAATCCTTCTTAAATGAACTATCTATAATTATTTTGAATAGTTTTTTCATTTAATATTAATATTATGACTTCTTAGTTTGAAGTCTTTAAAGTGTGTTCCTACTATTAATTTTTTTTAATTTTTTTTTTGTTTTCTAAAATGCTATGCCGCGGGCGCCAACACCCTCTTGCAATTTTTTTTTTTAGTATTGTGATCTAGTTGAATTTTTGTGTAGACTTGATTATTGATAATCTGATGCCCTATGAATAATCTTCTTAATGAACTACCTATAATATTCTGAATCGTTTTTTCTGTGTAAGAGATTGGGTATTTTGGTTTGTTATGTGTATTTCTAACATTAAATTTTTTCCAATTTTTTTTTTTTTTGGTTTTCTAAAATGCATTTGCCTGCGGGCGCCAACACCCCTCTTCAATTTTTTTTTTTTGTAGTATTGTGACTCTAGTTGAATTTTTGTGTAGACTTGATATTAATAATCTGGTGCCCTATGAATAATCCTTCTTAAATAAACTATCTAAATTATTTTGAATAGTTTTTTCATTTAATATTATGGACTTCTTAGTTTGAAGTCTTTAAAGTGTGTTCCTACTATTTATTTTTTTTTAATTTTTTTTTTGTTTTCTAAAATGCATATGCCTGCGGGCGCCAACACCCTTTGCAATTTTTTTTTTAGTATTGTGACTCTAGTTGAATTTTTGTGTAGACTTGATTATTGATAATCTGATGCCCTATGAATAATCCTTCTTAAATGAACTACTCTAATTATTCTGAATCGTTTTTTCTGTGTAAGAGATTGGGTTTTTGGTTTGTTATGTGTATTTCTAACATTAAATTTTTTCCAATTTTTTTTTTTTTTGGTTTTCTAAAATGCATTGCCTGCGGGCGCCAACACCCTCTTTCAATTTTTTTTTTTAGTATTGTGACTCTAGTTGAATTTTTGTGTAGACTTGATTATTAATAATCTGGTGCCCTATGAATATCCTTCTTAAATGAACTATCTATAATTATTTTGAATAGTTTTTTCATTTAATTATGGACTTCTTAGTTTGAAGTCTTTAAAGTGTGTTCCTACTATTTAATTTTTTTTAATTTTTTTTGTTTTCTAAAATGCATATGCCTGCGGGCGCCAACACCCTCTTGCAATTTTTTTTTTAGTATTGTGACTCTAGTTGAATTTTTGTGTAGACTTGATTATTGATAATCTGATGCCTTTGAATTATCCTTCTTAAATGAACTACCTATAATTATTCTGAATCGTTTTTTCTGTGTAAGAGATTGGGTATTTTGGTTTGTTATGTGTATTTCTAACATTAAATTTTTTCCAATTTTTTTTTTTTTTTTGGTTTTCTAAAATGCATTTGCCTGCGGGCGCCAACACCCTCTTTTCCAATTTTTTTTTTAGTATTGTGACTCTAGTTGAATTTTTGTGTAGACTTGATTATTAATAATCTGGTGCCCTATGAATAATCCTTCTTAAATGAACTATCTTTAATTATTTTGAATAGTTTTTTCATTTAATATATGGACTTCTTAGTTTGAAGTCTTTAAGTGTGTTCCTACTATTTAATTTTTTTTAATTTTTTTTGTGTTTTCTAAAATGCATTTGCCTGCGGGCGCCAACACCCTCTTTCAATTTTTTTTTTAGTATTGTGACTCTAGTTGAATTTTTGTTTAGACTTGATTATTGATAATCTGATGCCCTATGAATAATCCTTCTTAAATGAACTACCTATAATTCTGAATGATCGTTTTTTTCTGTCTAAGAGTTTGAGTATTTTGGTTTGTATGTTATTTCTAACATTAAATTTTTTCCAATTTTTTTTTTTTTTTGGTTTTCTAAAATGCATTTGCCTGCGGGCGCCAACACCTCTTTCAATTTTTTTTTTAGTATTGTGACTCTAGTTGAATTTTTGTGTAGACTTGATTATTGATAATCTGATGCCCTATGAATATCCTTCTTAAATGAACTACCTATAATATTCTGAATCGTTTTTTCTGTGTAAGAGATGGGGTATTTTGGTTTGTTTGTGTATTCTAACATTAAATTTTTTCCAATTTTTTTTTTTTTTTTGGTTTTCTAAAATGCATTTGCCTGCGGGCGCCAACACCCTCTTTCAATTTTTTTTTTTTAGTATTGTGACTCTAGTTGAATTTTTGTGTAGACTTGATTATTAATAATCTGGTGCCCTATGAATAATCCTTCTTAAATGAACTATCTTTAATTATTTTGAATAGTTTTTTCATTTAATATTATGGACTTCTTAGTTTGAAGTCTTTAAAGTGTGTTCCTACTATTTAATTTTTTTTTAATTTTTTTTTTGTTTTCTAAAATGCATTTGCCTGCGGGCGCCAACACCCTCTTTCAATTTTTTTTTTTAGTATTGTGACTCTAGTTGAATTTTTGTGTAGACTTGATTATTGATAATCTGATGCCCTATGAATAATCCTTCTTAAATGAACTACCTATAATTATTCTGAATCGTTTTTTCTGTCTAAGAGTTTGAGTATTTTGGTTTGTAATGTGTATTTCTAACATTAAATTTTTTCCAATTTTTTTTTTTTTTTTGGTTTTCTAAAATGCATTTGCCTGCGGGCGCCAACCACCCTCTTCTTCAATTTTTTTTTTAGTATTGTGACTCTAGTTGAATTTTTGTGTAGACTTGATTATTATAATCTGGTGCCCTATGAATAATCCTTCTTAATGAACTATCTATAATTATTTTGAATAGTTTTTTCATTTAATATATGGACTTCTTAGTTTGAAGTCTTTAAAGTGTGTTCCTACTATTTAATTTTTTTTAATTTTTTTTTGTTTTCTAAAATGCATTTGCCTGCGGGCGCCAACACCTCTTTCAATTTTTTTTTTAGTATTGTGACTCTAGTTGAATTTTTGTGTAGACTTGATTATTGATAATCTGATGCCCTATGAATAATCCTCTTAAATGAACTACCTATAATTATTCTGAATCGTTTTTTTGTCTAAGAGTTTGAGTATTTTGGTTTGTAATGTGTATTCCTAACATAAAATTTTTTTTCAATTTTTTTTTTTGGTGTTTTCTAAAATGCATATGCTGCGGGCGCCAACACCCTCTTTCAATTTTTTTTTTTAGTATTGTGACTCTAGTTGAATTTTTGTGTAGACTTGATTATTAATAATCTGGTGCCCTATGAATAATCCTTCTTAAATGAACTATCTATAATATTTTGAATAGTTTTTTCATTTAATATTATGGACTTCTTAGTTTGAAGTCTTTAAGTGTGTTCTACTATTTATTTTTTTTTTTTAATTTTTTTTTGTTTTCTTAAAATGCATTTGCCTGCGGGCGCCAACACCCTCTTTCAATTTTTTTTTTTAGTATTGTGACTCTAGTTGAATTTTTGTAGACTTGATTATTGATAATCTGATGCCCTATGAATAATCCTTCTTAAATGAACTACCTTTAATTATTTTGAATAGTTTTTTCATTTAAGATTATGGACTTCTTAGTTTGAAGTCTTTAAAGTGTGTTCCTACTATTTAATTTTTTTTTATTTTTTTTTTGTTTTCTAAAATGCATATGCCTGCGGGCGCCAACACCCTCTTTCAATTTTTTTTTTTAGTATTGTGACTCTAGTTGAATTTTTGTGTAGACTTGATTATTGATAATCTGATGCCCTATGAATAATCCTTCTTAAATGAACTACCTATAATTATTCTGAATCGTTTTTTCTGTCTAAGAGTTTGAGTATTTTGGTTTGTAATGTGTATTCCTAACATAAAATTTTTTTCAAATTTTTTTTTTTTGTGTTTTCTAAAATGCATATGCCTGCGGGCGCCAACACCCTCTTTCATTTTTTTTTTTAGTATTGTGACTCTAGTTGAATTTTTGTGTAGACTTGATTATTAATAATCTGGTGCCCTATGAATAATCCTTCTTAAAGAACTATCTATAATTATTTTGAATAGTTTTTTCATTTAATATTATGGACTTCTTAGTTTGAAGTCTTTAAAGTGTGTCCCTACTATTTAATTTTTTTTTAATTTTTTTTTGTTTTCTAAAATGCATATGCCTGCGGGCGCCAACACCTCTGCAATTTTTTTTTTTTTAGTATTGTGACTCTAGTGCTTTTGTGTAGACTTGATTATTGATAATCTGATGCCCTATGAATAATCCTCTTAATGAACTACCTATAATTTCTGAATCGTTTTTTCTGTGTAAGAGATTGGGTATTTTGGTTTGTTATGTGTATTTCTAACATTAAATTTTTTCCAATTTTTTTTTTTTTTTTTGGTTTTAAAATGCATTTGCTGCGGGCGCCAACACCCTCTTTCAATTTTTTTTTTAGTATTGTGACTCTAGTTGATTTTTTGTGTTGACTTGATTATTAATATTTGGTGCCCTATGAATAATCCTTCTTAAATGAACTCTTTAATTATTTTGAATAGGTTTTTTCATTAATATTATGGACTTCTAGTTTGAAGTCTTTAAAGTGTGTTCCTACTATTTAATTTTTTTTAATTTTTTTTTTGTTTTCTAAAATGCATTTGCCTGCGGGCGCCAACACCTCTTCATATTTTTTTTTTATTTGACTCTAGTTGAATTTTTGTGTAGACTTGATTATTGATAATCTGATGCCCTATGAATAATCTTTCTTAAATGAACTACCTATATAATTCTGAATCGTTTTTCTGTCTAAGAGTTTGAGATTTTGGTTTGTAATGTGTATTTCTAACATTAAATTTTTTCCAATTTTTTTTTTTTTTTTGGTTTTCTAAAATGCATTTGCCTGCGGGCGCCAACACCCTCTTTCAATTTTTTTTTTTAGTATTGTGACTCTAGTTGAATTTTTGTGTAGACTTGATTATTAATAATCTGGTGCCCTATGAATAATCCTTCTTAAATGAACTATCTATAATTATTTGAATTAATAGTTTTTCATTTAATATTATGGACTTCTTAGTTTGAAGTCTTAAAGTGTGTTCCTACTATTTAATTTTTTTTAATTTTTTTTTTGTTTTCTAAAATGCATTTGCCTGCGGGCGCCAACACCCTCTTTCAATTTTTTTTTTTAGTATTGTGACTCTAGTTGAATTTTTGTGTAGACTTGATTCTTGATAATCTGATGCCCTATGAATAATCCTCTTAAATGACTACTACCTATAATTATTCTGAATCGTTTTTTCTGTCTAGAGTTTGAGTATTTTGGTTTGTAGGTGTATTCCTAACATAAAATTTTTTTCAAATTTTTTTTTTTTGTGTTTTCTAAAATGCATATGCCTGCGGGCGCCAACACCCTCTTTCAATTTTTTTTTTTAGTATTGTGACTCTAGTTGAATTTTTGTGTAGACTTGATTATTAATAATCTGGTGCCCTATGAATAATCCTTCTTAAATGAACTATCTATAATTATTTTGAATAGTTTTTTCATTTAATATTATGGACTTCTTAGTTTGAAGTCTTTAAAGTGTGTTCCTACTATTTAATTTTTTTTTAATTTTTTTTTTGTTTTCTAAAATGCCATTTGCTGCGGGCGCCAACACCCTCTTTCAATTTTTTTTTTTTAGTATTGTGACTCTAGTTGAATTTTTGTGTAGACTTGATTATTGATAATCTATGCCCTATGAATAATCCTTCTTAAATGAACTACCTATAATTATTTGAATCGTTTTTTCTGTGTAGAGATTGGGTATTTTGGTTTGTTATGTGTATTCCTAACATTATTAATTTTTTCCAATTTTT
Organism: Sitobion miscanthi; assembly: GCA_008086715.1. NCBI lineage: Eukaryota > Metazoa > Arthropoda > Insecta > Hemiptera > Aphididae > Sitobion > Sitobion miscanthi. The sequence continues at coordinate 23,728,043 of CM017800.1, forward strand.
TTTTTTTTTTTTGGTTTTCTAAAATGCATTTGCCTGCGGGCGGCCAACACCCTCTTTCAATTTTTTTTTTTTAGTATTGTGACTCTAGTTGAATTTTTGTGTAGACTTGATTATTAATAATCTGGTGCCCTATGAATAATCCTTCTTAAATGAACTGCCTATGATTATTTTGAATAGTTTTTTAATTTAAGATAATGGACTTCTTAGTTTGAACTCTTTATGGTGTGTTTCTACTATTTAATTTTTTCCAATTTTTTTTTTTTGGTTTTCTAAAATGCATTTGCCTAAGGGCGCCAACACCCTCTTTCAAAATTTTTTTTTAGTATTGTGACTCTAGTTGAATTTTTGTGTAGACTTGGTTATTAATAATCTGGTGCCCTATGAATAATCCTTCTCAAATTTAACTACCTATAATTATTCTGAATAGTTTTTTTTGTCTATGAGTTTGGGTATTTTGGTTTGTAATGTGTATTCCTAACATTCAATTTTTTCCAAATTTTTTTTTTTGGTTTTCTAAAATACATTTGCCTGCGGGCGCCAACACCCTCTTTCAATTTTTTTTTTTAGTATTTTGACTCTAGTTGAATTTTTTTGTAGACTTGATTATTGATGATCTGGTGCCCTATGAATAATCCTCTTAAATGAACTACCTTTAATTATTTTGAATAGTATCTTGGCAAACTGGTGGTTTTTTGGTGAGTTAAATATTATTTTTAAATTTACTACGCTTAGTTATAGGATTGGGAAGTGCGATACGTACAATTTAATACATTAAAAACTTGGATTTTATTAATTGTTACGACATTTTAATAATTGTAATTTCTTTTTATTGTTTACACATTTAATAATATTATAGTAGCTAATACAGTAATACAGAATGATCTAATTTATTAAACACTTAACTTAACATATACTTAGATACAATAACGAACTTATAGGCTGGTAAAGTTATGTAAAATACAGAATAATTATATTTTAGTGAAATATAGGATTTATTGAATTGGCTGAAATTGTAACCTCCTAAAGTTGTAATGGTTCAGTAAATTACATGTAGTTTTTTTACAAATTGCATTTATATTTTAAAATAAAAATGCAGTAAATACAATTTAATTAGATAGGTATAAAAGTTAACTACAATAAAAATTTATTTTTTTAACTAACAATATTAATTATCATTATTTTATTGTAATTGTTTTTTCTAAAACTATATTAAAAACAAACTTTTTATATAAATTAATAAAATAATATACCTATTACATATTATATTTTCAGTGAATGTTTAAAATTATAGTCTTTGACTAAGATATTAAATATCTCGCTTTATTTAGTTTTACCTTATTGTATAATTTTCCTTAGATAATGTAATTGAAATAAATTTAAAAAATACTCTTATTTTATCTTATAAGTTATAACCAAAGTAAAATAATGTCTTCTAAATTGTATTTATTTATTTGTGCTTGAACTAATAAATAAATAATATTGAAAACATTTTGTAATAATTATGTTACATATTTTAACTTAAAAAAAGTAATTTTTATCAAATTAACTCTATCTTTGGATAAATATATAAAGGATTTTCATTCTACAGTCACGAGATATTAAATAATACATTACAATATCCTATAATATATTCTATGACTATTAGAAAAAAAAATGTTCATCGATTAAATATATATATATATATATTTATAGAAATATAGAACACACTTCAAATTAATTTTTAGTTAAAGTTTTTATGTATTACATAATAATATATATTATTCATCAATCATCATCATCATACATAATCATATCATTATAATTTCTATCATTCGTACTCTGAACTTTGTTCGATTATCAAAATAATAAATATTTTATGTATGAATTAAAATTATTTTTACAGAAACCGTTTTTGAATTTTGTGATATTTTAATCGATGACACTGGTTAAGGTTTCAAACTAATTTTTATAATTTTTTATAGGTTATACTCATGCTATCATTACACAAACTAATGCTTTAGTTGTTAAGTTTTTATATATAAAATTAGTTGATTTATAACTATATATACAATGTACAAAATGTACAAAATGTTTTAAAAAATCAATGTTTTTATATGTTGTAGTATAAACGATTATGCTTTAAACAGACCTCATACATTTATGTATAGTATAAAATGATTTAATAATATTTAAAATAAATATACAATATTATTACTTGAACACATAAATGTTAAACAATTATCAAATATAATATACTAAATGTCCAAAACAATAATTTTATTTTCATTTAAATGCAAATGGTTATTTATGACATGGAATTAGAAATTGAACTCAAAATCGACATTATCTTCGTCGATAATACGATTAACGCTTTAATGTTGTATACATTTGTTGATAGCAAAAAATATGATGGTACAATAAAAATAAGGTATTTTTGAAAACTATTAAAATAGTGTTACTATTTTCTATTAGGTATTTCTGAAAAACGATCGAATTCTGATTCGAATTGAGAATTGAAAATTCATTAGGAATACAATATCATTAACTTAGTTACCAACAATACTATTCACTACGTATAAACAAATAAAAACCAAACATACATAATATTATGTTTTGAACCGATGGAAATATTGAGATAAATTTTGGGTAAAAATAGTTCAAAAGATCTACAACATACAAGTCAGATAACGAGATATGTGCAAGTTTGATGATGATAATGTTAAGGGTGAGCTGACTACAGTGAAATATTATCATAATATTAAGTGTAATAATAATAATAATTTTTAAGCGATCCACTGCAGTTGTGGTTTCGGAAATCTTGAAACAATAACATAGTAAGTACAATAATAATAATAATAATAATAATAATAATAATAATAATAATAATATTTTAGAGTCAGATATGGCGAGAGTAGTATGAATGATATGCGATTGTTAAAATATGTTTTTGTATTTTATAACGAAAAGTAACGAGGAATGAAGGACATATCCTAACCAACGGTGTAATCGATAGTATAATGACAATAATTGTAATTATGTCGTATATTATGTCATATTATTATGTCGCTTCGCTTATATTATAGGTATTGTATGGATTGCAGCAAAGTGGTGTCTTAAAGAAAAAAATTGGAAAATGAAATTGGACAAGAAGCGCGGTGTCGACGCCGCCGTACACACAAAAAAGAATACGAAGTCGAAATGATAACGTAATATTATTTTGTAATGATCGAATAGGTACAGCCGGCGAGACGGATGCGTTTTCGGGCCTGTATATCGTATAGTGCTTAAGCTCCGATGTCTTCGATGAGCTTCTCGTACTCTTGGCGGCTCATCGGTGGCTGAGGTTCGTCGTGCCACCCTCCTCCGCCACTGCGCCGTTTCCTCGAAAACATCGCCCCTGAGTGCGGTGTGATTTCCACGCAAAGGACGACGAAAAAGTTGCGGCAGTCGAACGCCGAGTCCTGGTCCAGGAGCTTTGCCTGCCGGTCGGACTTTGGCGTCAACGACGAGCCCAGTCCCCGTTTGTCGGAGCTCTCCGAGTTCCAAGCGTCGCAGTTTCCGTCCACGGCACTGTCGCCGGACATGTCCGATCCGTGCCAGATGGTCTTCTGAGGCCTAAACAACGGTAGATACAATAATATAATAATGATGATAATCAAAATGTATTAATCCACAATTATGGCAATATATTTTACAAGATGTAGGTATACAGGTTCATAATAATTATTGTTGGCGATCAACTCCAAAAAAGCTGTGCTGGAGGTATCGTAAACATCGTAGTAGGTACGTGATGTTATATACTGTACAATAATATATTATTGCCACGTTGCCGTTATGACAGGTAAGTAAGCTCTATGTGTACGGCAACTACTGATTTTTTTCTTGTTTACCGACTTTTGTTTATTTTTCATTATTATTAGCGAAAACGAATCGTGTGTGTTATTTTCTTTATATTATAGAATCATCCTGCAGGGTCTAGAACCTTGACTGTTTCATAAGTTCCGTTCAATATTGGTAATAATGTATAACTATCGGTCATTCAAACCTACATTTGTTAAGACTAAGACAAAAAATGTTATTAAAAAAATATCTCGATATCTATAAATAGCATAACTATCCGGTGAATTTTTTTTTTTTTTTTTTGATAGAGGTAGAAACACTTGTTGGGAATCTTCTATACAAATTCCTAATGAATGGCACTATCTATATAACTTGTTTATAGATATACGTATGTCGTATAGTGTATACTGTGTAGTAGGCAATTGCATGCAATTTATAATATAATATAATATACTCTACTCTATTTAAAATATACCTGGACTGAGTACTAAGTCCATGATGAAGAGATTTTACTTTTTAGGTACCTATTTCTAAATCAAGGGTCAATTTTTTTTTTTTTTTTAAGATATACAGAATATTTACTATTTAGTTTTTAGCACAATAAGTGTTTGTGGTGACAGAACAAATACATTGAAAATTTGAATAAGAAGTCACCCATTAGTGGCACTTGACTGGGATTTGTAATGCGTAAATTAAAACATCAATAGATACGCTCTACGTATTTTAACAAATTTGACGATTTTTAAATGTATAATAACAATATATCATAACACGTGTTATTATAGCAATGCAACAACTATTTGAGTCATATTAATAATAGGTAAAACTGACTTAACCCAAAACCAGAACATATGCTCCGAAGCTCCCAACCATCGGAATTCTCACACAGATCATATTGTCGAAAATTTTTCACAGTTAATCACAACGCTAAGCTCATTAATCAATTCTCTATTCCCCTTCTTTCTTCACTTCTAAAAGTACTCATCGACAAAACCGTTTTCAGCTCTTCTTCGCCTAATTACGTCCAACACTCAATAATAATCTTCTGATAATTTATATTATATAATAAGTTAACACCTAATATTATATATCTCTATAGTCTACATATATATATGTATGTATAGTGGTGTTAGGATAGACTGGGTTAATGAATACTTCAACAATACCTAATAAACCATTCCACGAAAGTTCCAAAAAATCGATAATTAATATTATCAACTGTTAAATATTTTACAATAGGTATAATAATTTGTTACAGGCAACATATTATTATTATTATATTTTCATGTCATTGTTTTGGCCGGAATCGGAGTAAATCACGCATAATATACTCTATCAATTTATTTTACAAAACCAATTGCCAATATAGTACATTTTGGTTAAAATGTATTGTATGGAAAAAAAAGTAAAAATTGAAAGTATTTAGTTTTCGTGTATGTATTAATTTGAACGATCATAGTCATTATAGAATTCGTGAACCACCGTTATTTTTTTAAATGGATTATAATATTATTGTAATTTTTGTATTGATCAAAAATCAAATACCGAGTAACGTGAATATTAGTATATTTTAGTCACATATCCGGCTAACAACGGAAATTATATATAAAAAATGTAAACCACAGTTAAGGCGAGATTTCAAATATTTAGAATTATTATTTTTAAAAACATTCGAAGTTTAACATTTTACGTTTAAATACCTAATAATTTTATATTGTTTAATGGCCTGCCAGACCTAAATGCCAATTATGAGTTATTGTCTCCATCGGGCCTTTGAGTATTTTGTACCTGTTGCTGATTGCAAGCAAATCGCCTTCCCCCAGAAATTATCATATTATATTACACTGAAACGACCGATATTTGATGTGCTGGCCGCGGACGCAAGCGACGTCCCTGCGCAAGGTTGCAATCAGCTGGACGCCGAAATGCGCGAACACGGGTGTTCCACGGTTTGGTGCACTACATGTCATACTTCGCACGCGTAAAGGTGGGTGTTTCCGCACCATCATACACGTCCTCGTAAATCCTTTCCCATGATTGGTCGGTCGGGTTCGGTTACCGCGCGATTAACCACGACACCGTGTTGTTGGACATGGCTTAACATTTTTAGTGTACAGTGGGCTTTAATGTTGGAGGAACACCCAAAGTTGGACATCGACGCTCCCGCAGATGTGTACAAACAGTAAAGGTTAGGTTATTAAATTACCATTTATTACAATCATCAGCTATAGGTACATCGTTATAGCTGTATGCAAACGATTATTAAAATTACTTTAATTTATAGAATTGGACTGCAGTCAACTCTCGCGCGAACTGCCGAAAATAAAAGGACCAGATACATATTATAATAATAGTTCATTTATTCCCCGAGATACGACGCGTTTTTTTAAATTTTTTTAAATTACTGTCTTTTGCACCTTTGCCGTTTTCTTTCTCATTCGTTTACTCATTTTTTTTTCTCGCAATTTTATTCGTTTCTTATAATTTACTATAGTGTATAACTCTTAGCTGACGCTTCGAAAGAGCGCTTTTCCACGAAATATTTTTTAGTCATGTTTTTGAAAGAATTCGCGTATATTATAAGCGAAAACCGCCGCCGCCGCTGCTACTCTATAATAGTACACACAGCTATAATAGGTAGGTACCGGTGACGAAAAGACAATGGCTTCTCGTTTTTTTTATTCTCAAAGGCACACCACGAAAGTGAAAAATTACTACAATGGAATCGCTCATTTAAAACGAATTGTTATTGTTACATAGAATGGCTTTTAATATGCTGTGCCCGAATGCTTTCGCGGCATTAAAAATACCGTAATACGATACGTGCAACGGGAGAAAATAAAAAGTAAAAGGTTCTGGCGTGACGAGTTCGACGAGACCATGGTAGCTAATATCTCGTATTATTTAAACAAGGAGTTTTACGGGAATTTTTTATTTTAGGAAAAAATGAAAATATTAATAATTCGACAAATCATTCCTCAAAAAGTTAGTGGAAAATAACGAGACGTTCACTTTGGAACGACGCACTGCTTACAGTGCTTACACTAAAATAATATTATACTATTATAATATTATTATTTATATTTTCAATTTTATTTACGTTTATTCAACATTTTTAAACCTCCAATATACCTAATAAAATACATTTTGATGTATTATTTTTTTTTATTAGACCGGAGTTACGTTAAACATTATTGATTACAAACATATTATTGTTAAGACGTATTACAAAATGTAGGCGCGAATGCAAGGGGGGGCTATGTAGTCTGAAGCCCCCCTCTCCCCTTGGGCCTAAGATACTTCAAAATATTTCACTCTTGCCTACGCAATTATATGCAATAAAGGTAACTTTGTTAATATTATTATTTTATGATATGCATGTATGATGAATATTTTATTCAGTATAAAAACATAGACTTATGCCTAGGTGTGCTTTTATGTACTTAGAGTGGGTACATTTTTTCGTTTAGCCCCTCCCTTTTTTCATTTCTAAATCCACGGCAGAGTGCAGACTAGACAGAATAATTAGTATAAAATTGTTATAAGTAATGATTATTATAGTTTATACGCATTATAAATGTACACAATATACATGTTATATATTTAGGGTTTATGGGAAAATATCCTATATACTTATAAATAATATGTCAATACACGTACCTATACATGAACACTTTATTAGAAAATTCACTACTTTGGAATCCAGTAACGTTCGGAATGCTCATAAACTGTATATAATATAGTTTCAAGTCATTAAATAACATAATATATAAGAATTATATACTTACGGGTTTCCTATAAAATATAATACGGTACAAATATCTTACCCTTAGCGGTTACTACACCCGTATATTGCTATTCGACTATTATAATAACAATATAATATAACAATGTAAACATTATAATAATAATAATAAATTTCCAAACGATTATTTCACCTGTAATTATTATTATTATTATTATTATAGGCAGTTGTCGTTATAGTCGTGTATAATAACAATAAATTGGCCTTACCACGTGAAATCGGTGAGCACATTTTTGCCACTGAAACTGTATATCCTGGGCTGTTGCGATATAAAAGCGCCGTTCTCGCTGAATATGTCTTTCCAGGAGTTGAACAGCACGTCTCCTTTGATGTTGACGACGGGCAAGTCTCTGTCGGATTCGTGAACGATCGTTTTCAAATTGTTAAGCCGCGAGGACAAGAACGCTTTGAACGCCCCGTGAAGCCCCGCTCGCTGAGACTGGCGATAACACGAATAGTCCACACTCTGAACTCCGTGCATGTTACCCGTGTATGGCTCGTTCAACGCTGCTATTCGTAACTATACGCCGTCATACATCACACAATGATATTATTATTATTATTATTATAACCACAGACTTAGTGGCGTATTTAGGTTTTTGTCATGGGGGGGGGGGATATGACTTTTTACCGTAATTACTAACTTGAGGGGGGCTGCGCCTCCCTCACCCACCCAAGTTTCCAGGAATTATAAAAGCTTATTAATATTAAGTATACTTTCTATGTTTGCCAAAATTATAATACACAACACATTACTTGAGATTAAATGTTTTATTAAACCAAAATCGAATACTTATTTGTTATTACAATACAAAATCTAATTTTCTTGCTTTTTTGATAATTCATCTATAACTTAATAATGATAATAATAAGACAATTGTGATAACATGCATCGAAACGACGGAGCGCTATTATAAGAATAGGTATAACGACGATAATACGGACCGCATAGAACACGGTCTTAGATTATTAGGTCTGGCAACTATTCCCCGGTTTTGATGCTCTTATCGTCGGGTCTAGCTCTGTTGTCTAGTTGCATAGGCCTGGCATAGACCATGATACCATATGATACTGTCTAGAATATGACCCGGTATAATCATTGACCACAGACCAGTGACTAGCGATACCAATGAGAATACTGTACAATGTATCATAATATTTTAATTCTTGCAAATGTAATCAATTATTGATAAAAAAAAAAAATCATAATATTTTAAATAATAATCGTCAAATTATAACGAGTAACGACTATAATTAATTGTGTGTATACAGTCTATGGGGTGGGATTGATCCCCTTGATCCCCCCCCCCGCAAATACGCCACTGCACAGACTATATGAAAATATATATAGTTATAGTTTATAAGCCACGGTGATAATATAGTTGCATCGCGTGAATACGGCCTCATATAATATTATTAACAACAACATCGTGTCATAGGTACGTTATAGTCGATAAAGTCGTAATCAAACGCAACGAGCCCTCGCGAGATTCCCGTAATATTAATATTATATACTCACCATTTTGGGATGCCACTGAAACAGAACAAAATATCACGCGTACATTAGCATCAAGAAAAAAAAAATGACATAATATTAACAATGTGTTTTTGCATTAGAACATATCTACATTGAGTTATAAATGCAATATTATGGTACTGCAGCAATTTTACCCCGAAATACGTTAAACCTAGTTTGAATAGACAATAAAATAATTGGTCTAGTTTTCACAACCTCCTCTCGTAAAAACCGATTTCGTCTATTTAAAATTAGAATATTAACCTCGAGTTTAAATGGTTAAATGGAAAAACAATTTTTTATTTGAAATATAAGTGTTAAAAATAAAACCCAAAAAGTGTTCGACCGTAGGCGAACGATGCAGAATTAGAACTAATTACTAAAGACGAAATTCTAGACAAATATTATTGCAAATTTTCAAGTACCTATGTTCATTATCACCTTCTATTCCACCGAATAAAATAAATTATAATATTAGTCTTTAGGTAGTGTTATATCAGTAAAAATTGGTTTAGGTCTGAGTTTATTTCTTTTACAGAGGTGTTCATTACATCGAAACCAGTCAATAATATTTCCTTTCGCGCAGCCGCAACAAAAATATCAACGTGGTCAGGACAAGACCTTTGTGAGGTACGCTTGCAAAAAGCCATGTGAAACAAATCGAGGCTTAACAAAAATTCAAATATTGTGTAACTCTAGATGTCATGATAGTTTTCCCTGCCGGAAACATATATTATAATATTATGTAGAAATAGGAAAAATAATAATTACTAATGATAATATTATAATAAATTGGGTGAGTATAATAATATAAGTACTGAAAAATAACTATATTTTTTTTGAACCGTGTGCCTTACCATTGTGTTATCTTTTACTGGATGGTTATGAACTAAATTCGATGATTCCAACGGCACTCTTGTCGGAATCGGAACGCTCGTCGAGACCGGATCGATTCCAGTTGTGACCAATGAACCAAGCTGTACAAAGCAAACATTAATGACCGATGTTACCGATATGATTAAATCCATGTCTTTATATTATATTATAATTTATAATAATGTGACTCACAGAAATGTACTGCCAGCCACGCGTGACACGTACTAAAAGGGCTTCCTCTTCGATGATGAATGCAATGGTACCCATCTGAGTTCTGTCTGTTACCTAAACGTGTATAAAAATACAATATATTATACAATTCAATTATTTCGATACAATACGTGCACAATTATCAGCGATGCATGATGGTTTGTGGCATAATATTATATTTTATGAATATAATATTAGGTATGCATTTCATATTTACATTTATCATCGATTTCTTGTTCGGGAACGTCATAGCGCCTGGTACGATGACGGGTTCGTTTATTTCACCTGAAAAATAATATGCAAATTGAAACAATACTGACATGAAAACAACATTTAAAAAAAAAATCTTAGTTCGTTATCATTACTTCGGAGTGGCGATGAAGAAAATCCTGGATCACCAGGTTCGCCTTTTTGACCTTCGATCGCAATACCGGGAATTCCCTGGTGATATTTACATGATTTGTTAATATTGTCAGATAACGTGAACACGAATAAATGACGTGCCAAAAAAATAAATACTTACCGGCGGGCCTGGCGGTCCTGGAACAGGCACGTATGTTCCTCCAGCACCTGGTATTCCGTCTTTTCCCGGATCTCCTTTATCCCCTTTCTAAAATCACAATCATTGTATTTTAAACATTTAAAAATATGAAAGTATTAATACAAAATATATTTTAACAATAATTTACTCACCACAGATTCTCCCGGATCTCCCTTGTCCCCTTTAAGACCTCCCGGTTTGCCCGGTGTACCCTAAAGACATACAATCGTGGAATCATGATATATTATTTATACGTATAAGTCATTTAAGATGTATTAATAGAAAACAGGTTGAATAATATTGTGAATAATCGAAAAATAAATACAATATCATCTTTTCAGTAAACTACATCAGTACGGGCGTCGTGGACGGTGCGTGTTTTAGTCTTACAGGAAAAACTCTCACGACCTGTAGAATAGTGGGATTTCGTTAATTTTTTTTTATTTAAAATAAGAGAGCATTTTGCAGGTCGGATTAAAGCCTGATTTTCAAAATGCATTATAATTATAGAAGCTAAAATATGCACTTTAATAATGCACAATATTTATTCTTATTCAAACGTATTTTTCTACCAGTATTTAAAGAATAATAAAAATTCAGCCTTTGATCTGACCTGAAAAATGTTCTCTTCTTTCAAACAAACAAAAAAAAAAATTGACGAAATCCGATTATTCTACAGGGTTTGAGAGTTTTTCCTGTTAAGTCATTTTCGTTTATATAATACACTATATTGATCCCCTCCCCCCTAAATAGGTATCGTGCTGTAGATTAATGGAAAAGTATTATAATTAAGGTAGTAACTAAAATATAAAATAAAATTTTCAAATTGTATAGAATTTCAGAAAATTAGAAAAACCAGCACCGACACCCTTAACAGTAGTTTTTAAATAATAATATTGGTGTTTGTTAATTTATTTTGTGTTAAACGACTGCCCGATACTGTGCTATTTTAAAAACAAAACTTACGTCGTCCTTAATTTTTGATTAGCGTATTAATAACATACATAATATATGATTAGTTATCTCGTTTAATACATAATAATATATTGGAATATCTACAAATATATTATTTTTTTAACTTACTCGTAAACCAGGTAAACCAATCTCTCCGGGCGGACCAGGTGGACCAGTAGGACCTATAAATCAATAATTTAATTATTTAGATGATTTAAAAAATCTATTTTACAAGACTTTTGAACTGAAAACCTGTGAGTTAATTAAACACAAACTTAATGGAATATTTTACCTGGTTTTCCGCGTCTACCTCGTCTTCCCATTTCACCTAAATACACACAATATTAAAATATACATTATAATTGAAATGTCAGTAATAACACAAAGTATTTTACTCCATGTTGTTATAAATTTACTTTTACTTAAAAATATGATCTCTTATAGAGTTAAAATATTAAATTAAAATGGAATAATTATTAAATACAATTTTGCTTTTTACTACGTCATGGGTCGAAAAAAAAATAAAATATTTCTTGATATCAGTATAATTTGTAACTATTACTAATTAGATGCAATGTAAAATGTAATAAATAATAATATTACGTAATGTTGTAACCAGTATATAACACTTTTTTTATATGTTTTGCAAAAATGGACAAGTGCTATATACCTATAAGAATAATCATTATTGTGTTTTAAAACTATAAGATAGCAAATAAACCTATAGTCGTCAACCGTCAATATTGCACTATTATGTCTGTACTGAAATCAGACTAAACCATAAACTGCTTTTTAAAGGCAACTTAGCTTCTACTTTTAGCTCGGAATTTCAGTATAAACGAATCTACGTATTCGTACCTTTATCTCCTTTGATGCTCATTCCTAGATCGGTTGTGGATAACGAGGGTGCTGGTAAACCGGGCTCTCCTCGTTCACCTTTGGGACCCGTCAAACCAGGTGGACCCTAAAACCACAGGCAAAACATTGTAACACAGGTAATTAATTAATATATATCTTTATTAATATATACGTATACACCATCATAATTTTATTCACCAAAAGAACTATTATTTTGGTTTATTTTTATATAAATCAAATATAACATTACGAAAAAACCGATACACAATAAATATACACTGTACAATCTGTACTATTATATTACTGTAACAGGTGTTCCACTTAGGTATCTTACTTACTGGGAGACGTTAGTAATTTGAATATCGATGAATAATTTATTGGTTAATTCATTTTTAGATTTCATATTATTTGTGCAGGACTATTACCCATTAATCAAATAAGTATAATATGTTAATAGTTAACAAAAATATTATAAAGTAAACATTTAATCGTATACAATTTTAGTTAGTATAAAAGTATATTGTTTTGATGTAACAAATGTCATATACAATATATACAAGTATATGGTACATAGCCACATAGGTATAGGTACCATGTATAATTATTATATTTCATAATTGAACGACTCGACAATTCTTCCCTCGTATAATTCTATGTAATGGAGAAATGTTTCCACTTTTGTCATGATTTAATAACTTAAATAAACTTATCAAGTAACTACCTTTTATTTTTATAATGTGTGCATTTTAGTCCAAATAAAGAATATATAATAAATTATACTTACAGGGTTTCCTCCTGGGCCCAGATTACCAACGGATCCTTTTTCCCCATGATCTCCTTTTGTGCCTTTATCACCTTTGACTGTTTTCACAACTGCTGTATCCGCTAATTTAATGAAATATTATCAGTAAATATTATTGTAGTAGGTAGTACACATTATAAAAAAGACTAACTGCACATTAGTAAATCGACATCACTCGTTATTAAAAGTACAATAATTAGTATTTGATTGTATTGAATTTCATAGGTACGCTAATACTCACATAAATTGTCATGATATATAAATGTAAATTTGTTTTACAAAAACTATGATGAATTTTAATCTTGGAGTAATAAAAAATAACTTTGTAAACTCCAATCGTTTTTATTTTAGTTAATTAGATATCATAAGTTTTGTCAAAAAAAAAAAAAACGTTATGGTATTAAATAGATGGATAGCCTTTTATTTATGTAACTCGAGGTATTCGCTGTTGAATATAGTGTAAGAGATGCTGTTGAGCGATTGTTTTTGTGCACTCATCGATAACGAAAATAGTATTAGCACAAAATGCACAATATCGATCGATTGGATAAGTGAAGTAGTCATTTCAGTACGCTTCAACGCTTTGTAATATTATTAAGACGGTATTTACAGTTAATACATTTATATAAAACTTATAATAAATATTTAACAGTTCATGCTTACTTTTATCAATTTTCACTCCGGACAGCGCTGGTCCAGGTGGACCCGGTGGTCCGGGTGTCCCACTGTCGCCTACAACAACAATATCATATTAATATCATATTTTATAGATAGGTACTTTTTTTTCGAGTTATGGATAATTTAGTTTTTAATACAGGAAATATAACGAATATGTGCTTTGGTACTTTTAGTAGGTAGGCGTGGACAAAACATAAATCATAAAACGCTAGACGCCGATACACTGTACGCAGAGCTTATGTATTATACACATGGACGCAGATTGCACGGCATCCGTACGTCTAATCATTAAAAATGTAAAATGCATAATAGGCACATTTATTATTAAAACTAAACGTTTTTTTTTTTTTTTTCGTAAACGATTTAGTATGTACTGAATATACAGTGCAGTGCACATATTTTACAAAGTTTACCTTTTTCGCCTTTGGGCGCTGGGCGAGAATTTTCTCCTGGCATTCCTGGAGTTCCGTCAAATCCGCGTATTCCTCGTTCCCCTACAATATGTATTGGTCAAATATTTATAATAAATTAATAACTTATGAGTAATAAATTAAAATTAGGAATAAATTTGTATACGATAAACAAACATGTATTATAGGTAGGAACATAATAATAAATAATAATATGTGATCCATAATGTTGGATTTTTAATATGGAGTACTTAAATATTTCTCGGTGAAAAAACTCGATTAATCATTTATTGGAAGTGCACCTACATATCGATATATTATGTAATGCGGGCATTGAAATAAATACCTACATTTATAAAACCGTCTACTACAATGGTATTATAGGATAAGGTTAGGCATTGTTCAAAAGCTTTGATTAGGACTTATATCATATAGGAGACCTATGTATAGAATACTAGATAGAATAACAAAGTAAACGTTTAAAAAGTATTTATTATATTATTGAGTTAAATTGTATGAAAAATAAAATGTCAGGATAAAGGGAAACTGTATTGGAAATTAAAATTGCCTTAGTGTTTTAAATTATATTTTTATGTACTTGGTAAACGGATTTTAAACGTCATAAATATATTAATGATTATTAGATATTTCCAATAAAGGTTTAAAGCTGTGTATCGAATATTTCATTAGAATAATTTATTAATTATGGTGTTCTTTTTGCTATTGATTGCGTATATGTTTTGTATAAAAACAAGTATTAGCCATTAGATATAGGTACCTATATTATGTTCCTATACTTAAGGCTTTAATTTAATTTTTTGAACATACATAAATTGCACCTAAGTGTCACATTTAAGGTTGAAAGTAACAGAAATTATATTTTAAATACATATAGGAATTATTGTTTAAGAATATTTTATGTAAGCATTAGTAAAATATCGCGAGGTGGAGTAAATGTTTTAATTTATTTACCTTTAAAACCCTGTGGTCCTGTAGATCCAGCATGACCCTGTACAATCAAATAATAATCAAAATTAAATTATTATTGGTGAAACTTCTTAAAATATCTAATACAGTAGATTCATATTATGTCAAACGTCATTATTTTTCGTAATCTTAAACTCAATTCAAATCTCCTTAAAATAACTACCATTAAAATTAAACTCGATAATTCGAATTTTTTTATGTACCTCTTGAATTTCGACATAACGAGAGTTTACTGTAATTATAATATTTTACCAAAATCTGCAGAAACATAATATATAAAATCTATAATATAGGTCATACCTATTTTGTCATGAATTATTTAAAAGCACTGCTGCAAGTGACGTATGCATGGTACATCGTCTCTACTCTAAAATCTCACACAGGAAAATGTATGACCTCCCAAAAGTACCCTTTAAACTACGATTAAAAAATAAAATTCATGGCTAAACGTAAAACACTTTTAAAATAATTATAGTTAATAATATAAGTACTAAGTTGGGTTCTATAATAATAATGTGTATTAAATTAGGTACCTATAGTTTATAATTCATAGATCAAAAAATTCTTAATTAATTAAGATTTAGTATTTCTGTACTTATAGTTGGATTAAATCTTAACTTAAAAATTATTATTTTTTTACAATAAAAATAAAAATTTAATCATTTTATGTGTTGACATAGCTCGGGTACACAATTATTATTCTTTGTATGTTAGACCATGAAAAAAGCTGTCTAACAAAATGCATTTTATTTTTTATGTTACCTAATTTGGAAAAATGTGTAGTAAATAACAAAAATATATATCAATGCCTGTATATGTTTAAACCATTTAGAGGCAACTGCAGTTAATTATTGGGTAACCATTAAATACATTCAATTAAACAGCTATTTATCAAACCAAATATAATTTATTGTGTGACGGATGCTTATATAATATATTATAAATACAATATTGTTAATAATAAAAATTCATAAACTACTCAATACTCATCCTAAATTCGATTTTTGTGAACCGAAATACTTTGAAAAATCAAAAATGTTCTGCTTTCGAAGATGAAATTAAAACGGTATATTGTTATTCAAAAAAGTAAAAAAAATAAGACATCATAAGAATAAAATAATATTTCAAAGTATAATTTATCATACAAACGTAGTTTTGTGATGACTTGAAACTATGTAAAAAAAAATATTTTTAAGAACATTAATACTTTTTTGAATAGTGAGTGTCTTACGTTAAATTAATCAACCGTATCTAATATTATTGATGAAACTTAATAATTAAGTTCTAATAATATAAAGGTTGAAAAAAATGTCATATAGGTATGAAAATATAGATTAAAGGTAATGGTTAAAGATTAAATCTGTAAAATATAATAAATACCTAGTTTATTATCTTCAATACTTAATAATATAATGTAGTGAAACCTCTAAATACAGGACACTCTCGGTCACTTATATTGAGTTCGCAATTTGAAGGTGTTCGTTATTTAGAGGTGTCCGTTAGAGGAGGTTTCATTATATTTTATTGGTTGGATGTATATAAACATCAAGTTTGACTTAAATAAGTATAAAAAACTACAAATATATATCTGCCGAAATAGCTCAGTTGGGAGAGCGTTAGACTGAAGATCTAAAGGTCCCTGGTTCGATCCCTGGTTTCGGCAAAATTTTTTTGCGTTTTTTTTCATCAAAATCAATTTTGTTTTTACTTCTTATAAACTATTATAATATAATTTATTATTGTATATTTTTGTATAGTTCAAATACTATACAATATAATAATTTTAAAAAAACTTTTTATTTATTTGTCATAATATTAGGTATTATATAAGTATAATAATATTATTATTAATTTTTTATTGTTGTAGGTAACTTGATTCGTAACTAGTAATGAATTGTTATAACGCTAGTGTGATTGAAAATAATATAATAATATGACAGGTAATTGTGTTGGATTAGAATTCAACATTTTTACGTATAAATAAACCTACTTAAATCACTAAATATATTGTAATTTCCAACTATCTTTCAAATCGTCAAAATCCTAATATTTCACACGATATGGACATTGGTTGGCACTCGGCGTGTACACATTGACCTGGCTGCAGTTGTAGGGATATCCACATGTAATATTAATTATTATATAACAATCAATTATTAACACAAATTTTAATCTTCATTATTTTATCAGCAATATAGACGCTGACATCATCAAATGTATGCAAATTCCCATTTTATATAATTTACCAATGGAAATGTTTGGATCCAGTGAAGTTGATTAAAACTTATAATACTGTTATTATTACCACGCTTAATTTATATAATATAATATTATACTAATGTATATAACATCCAAACATTGTAAGATAACATCATATAAACGCGAAATAAATACTTAAAACTGTTAAACTGATGAACGGAAGGTGCGGATGACTGATGAGTACCTTATATTTTATGTTTCTTAATAATTATATATCATTGAAATAGCGAATGTTATATATATATTGTGATTGTTAAAATTGTAATCAGACGCAATTAGCAAGAGTTACTAGTAAGTGTGGTCTTGACGATAACTCGCCTGCAGTACCTATTTTTGTCTAAAAATTAACACTATCCGGCTTAGCTTTAAATCGGATTAAAATTCACGGTTTAATAAAAGTCGAAATAAAATATGAACACGCTGTGGTTATTATCAAAACAAAAAGCGGAGGCACTAAGTATTATGACATATCATATTAATATATTACATTTTAATGAACGTAATAAATATTTAAAGAGACGAAAGTAATAAATCGACTTCAGTGGTGAATGCATAAATCCACCGTTGTTAAGTGAATTTAATACTGAATAATATAACCTTATTTAGGTGGTTTGAAACAATCATAATAACCGTTACTGTCGAAGGGTTTTACATTTTTAATCCAATCACACAACCTGTCCAACTGCACATTTCAGAATGTTTTGTTTATATTTTGTACGGCTGACACATCTGTCTTTCCAGTTGTCAATTTGCACGTTGGGACTTGGGGTTTATTGTTCTGTTATTTTTAACAGCGTATGTAAGCTCAATACCGTGGCACCACAGGGCGAAAAAGTTTGCCCTCCTCCAACATAATATTAAGTCACGAAAAATGTATACTTTCGATTCCTTTAAGATGAGATGTCCTTAAAGAAGTGCCTAGATAGTTTGAAATGCACCACCATTCTTTAGTCACATACGTCATACTTATAAGTTATATTATACTAATATATTAATTATTGTGTTAGTAAAATATCACCTTGTCGCCTTTGACTCCTTTGCTTCCAAACTCGCCGCGAACGCCTTTATTGCCTTGGATTCCTTTTGCACCTACACATTTTTAAAGCTGAATTATTGAATTATATACCTAAGTGATTGTTGCTCACTACTATATTACTCTAAAGTAGTATAATAGTGTATAAAGATAAATATATCGATTTTTTTTTTAAAACTTGTTTGCGCGCGTTGTTCGAATATTGAAAATACTGTATAAGGATAGTCAATAACTTAGATATTTATTATTTAATATTATACATTTCTTTGGGAGAATAAGTAGATATTGTTATGGAAGGATAATCGAATTTATTATAGAAATAAATGGAGTGGCCGAGTGGATACTGGATATTAAGTGGAAGCGCGAACAAGGACCGTCACCGATTCGAACCCGGCCAAGGGTGACTTCTATTTTCTGTGCATCCACATAGATAATGTTAAAAAATTATTAAGTTGTTTTTTTTACATTGAATTTGTATTCAAATCCCGAAAATTAATAAACTATATCGTATTTAAAATTTTAAAATTCATTAAATTGTCAATTGAAATGCCCAAGGTTTGAAAATATGACGCATTGTCTCCTTTTGAAGTTGTTTTATTAACCGAAATTTAAAAATATCGAAAAGATAAATAAATTGTGCACAATTTTATTTAATAAGCGTTTTAAACTAAAATTTTCGTCTTTTTCGCTCAGATTTACCTTTTCGTATACCTATACAGTGGTTTATTGAATTTATGGAATTCAAATGGATTATGCATCAGAGGTGAGCTATGCATTTTTTATAATTTATATTTAAAACAATGACAATCGGTTTCCGTTCACAAGGAACTTCAAAAGAATTTTTTTCAGTCAAAATATTTACCAATATTACCTACTAAATAAATAATATTCTGTATGCCATGAACATTTTGGACAGTATTAATTATAAAGGAAACCGTTATTACAATCATTTTTTTTTTGTTTTTAGGGGCTTGACAGGATCTTGATGTGGCTAAGCCCACCAAGCTTCCCACCAAATGTCCGGTAGGTTAGGTTAGGTTAGGTTGTATTTGGTATTGCACGTGAGTATAAAAAGCATGAGATTACTAATGTATGACTAAAATAAAAATATATGTACGCTATTATTTAAATTTTTTCTTCATACCATCATGTTGGGGTTTATTTAAAGAGATTCTAACCATAGGTTATCATAATAGTAATACGCTTTGAAGTACCTTTTAAGCCCGGAGCGCCGTCAACACCCGGGTCGCCTTTAGGACCCGGGGGACCGGGCCTCCCAACGTTTGATTCAAACCCAATGTCCTGAAAATAATATAAATAATATTTATTTTTTTTAAATTAAATTTTAAACCAAATCTAAATTAAAAGTCCAAACTATGGTAGTAAGTACTAAAATAAAATAAGATCATTTGTCTTGTACAAATATTCAACTACTCGAAAAATAAATAATTATAATTCATTCGTTAACAATCAACAATTTACCTTGTAAATCGGTCTTGGTTTCCAACTTGGCTATAAATATTAAATACAGTATTATAATTTTCTTTATTATAATTAGCACAACGACGAATTAAAGATTACTATTTAAGTGTTTATTTGTTATTTATTGTTATGAAATATATTTGTTATTAATTTTATAAACTCACATCATTGTTTGAAAAGTCTGATCCCCCAGGAGGACCTGGTGGACCCGGAGGTCCTTGTAAACCACGTTCCCCGTCAATTCCAGAATCACCTGTAAGTAACAATAAAATGAAAATTAGTATAAACTATTCGCTTACTATGAAGTGATGAATCAATAACATTATTGTGCTTTGGTTTTTTAAATAATCGGAATAATGCAGACTTTATTATTCGTGTTATGATTCAATTTGTATATTTACCTTTAGGGCCCTGAATGCCTTCGTTCCCTCGTTGCCCGACATCTCCTCTATCACCTTTGTCCCCTGAATTATAAATATCAAATACGAGTATTAATTATTATTTTAGAATTTAGAATAATATTGTATCATATATTTTCCAGACAATAAACGTCGACGGATGTTAATAATTTTCAAAATAATGAAGGTCATTTCAAAACAGGCATCTTATACCATAATAATATTATGGTATTTAATGTTTATTAAAATATGTAGGACGTAGGTAATCAATAAATATTGTTATGGAATATTAAAAATCAATATTATTTATTATTAATAAGGTATTTTAATAGAAAACGGTTTGTTTGAAATGCTGTAATGTACATAATATTATTATGTATAGTATAAATATCTCAAAAGTATAAATATAATAAAATATATTTTGATGTAAAAAATGTAATAATACTCTTATGTTTTATGAAATATTTATAAAATAAAACATACAATTACTTTTAATTCAAATTATAATATCATTAGACCTAATTTAAAATTAATAAAATATGAAGTGACAAGTAAAATTTGTTTTTATTTTCTTCGACGTCTAACAACCTAAAATAAATTAGCTATAAAATTCGTTTTATAATTGGCTTAATTTAAGTTTTTAACGCACACAATAATCTCTGATATTAATATAAAAGTTTATTATTTATATAAAAAATATATGTTTTAGAATTTAAAAAAACGTTCGTATTGTATTCATATAGTTTTGTAATGGTGTTAATTAACGTGAACGTGAATCCACAAATCCAAAATCGACTGTTGAATTCGTAAACCCAACAAAAACGGAATGGTCTTTCTGATAATGAATATTATGTCAATGTAGTAATGGATATGTTCAATTTCAATTCAATGATAAATTATTTGTATGCAAAAAACGGTTCTAAGCTGATACCTTAGCCTATGTTTCTAAGGATATTTCATTATATCATATTTACATTGATATTAGTAAATAGTAATTAATTGTTTCATAAGCAACAATATAGTAGGCTGAATTAATTTTTGTCGAACGCAAATTATTATGTAATAATAATTATAATACATATTATTACAAATTGTTATTAACTTATAAGTAAATAATACCAACGTATCGTACAATTTAATACATTTTTGGTTCGTGGTAAAATTAGATGAAAATCTATCTAGATAATATTATTTTGAACATTATGTTTGGTAAATAGTTATAACACAATTATGCGTAATGAGAAGTTTCAAGCTCTAATTGGATTACAAAACAATAACAAAAATCGTAATTTTTTGTAAAACTTATTCATTTTTGTCAAAATTTGAACTTTATAACCCATGCACCTTTCTAGTAAGATAATATGTGCACATAGTACGTTGCCGTTTATAATAATTACATCACACGTTTGTTCAGTAAATTTTTTTTAATAAAATCAATTGATTTAGTTCTAAGTTCTATTCAAATGATTGTTGTTCATAATAATAACAAAACTTGTTTTACCTTTTATGCCTTCTAGTCCTCGTTCTCCTGGCAATCCTACGGCACCCTGGAAAAAAATATAATGATTAGGTACTGGTCTCCATAATATTAATCATGTACCTATTACATAAATTATTATTATTTCATCATTGATTAAACATAATTTACTTAAATGTACTTTATTATTTTTGTAAAGTTGATCTATTTTAAATAGATAGAAAATAGACTTTTTATGTATTACTTACTGAATAATGTTTCCTAACTTAATTTTATTATTGATTTTGGGTTAGAAATAGGTAATCAGTGATTTTTGGGATTTTTATGACCCCCTCATATAATATACCCCCTCCCCATAGATATGCCATTGTAAATAAAGCATATTATTATATAAATAGATACAATAAATTGTGTTGCAAGTTGCAACACCTATTGGAAACACATGGATAATATAATTTCGAATTTCTAACAGTAAAAAAAAATATTACTTTTTTATTTAAATGCATCATTATATTTTGTAACTATTATGTAGTAGACCTACTGGTCAATATTCTATAAATTATTTTTAAGCCCATACTATTGTATTCATTTAAAATGACCTTTTCGGTACCTACTTTTACACTCATCCTTACCTATTTATTCGGGGGATTTAAACGGGTTATTCTAATACATTTTTTCTCGCCAAACGACTATAAACTGGTGCAATACTAAAACCAAAATTTCATTATTATTTTACATTAGAGCACCATTCACGATTTCCCAAGTGATCACTTTATTGACTTTAATCCCAATAGTGCTAGGTATCCAACCCTTGTACGCACACTTATTATAATACAGCCCTGTTACTGGCGATTTACCAAACTGAATTTTTTATTAATACCTAACAATATTATATACGTAATGCCTACCGTTACATATTTTACCAATAAAAATACATTGTGCAAGGCATACGACTTATATTAAATTCCAATGCTCATCTGGTGATATACATAACATAATAATTTCTGAAATACCAAAATATTGTCTATGGAATAAAATAACTCCGACATTGTGTTAAGTAAAACAAAATGACAAAATGATAATAAAATCATACAAAAGAATAATATTTAAAACCATCTTTTTTTGTAACTTTCAGTACCTACCTTTAAAATCATTTATAATCATGTGATTTAATGATAATTTCGGTATAGTAATATATTCATTATTCATAATACCTATTTTCTTCTATATATTTTGAAAAAGACTTTTTCCGACATTTAAAAGTCAGAAATTCTCTGAAAAAATAAAATTTTTCCCGCAAAATCTTTTATGAATTTAACTGTAGGAACCTATATTTCTTTAGAGAACGCTTAAATGTAAATTATAGTTTGGTAGGTATTTGTATATTTTAATTAATTTGTTAATAGTTTTTCATGAATTTATAATTTAAAACGTATTTGTTTTGAAACTTTTATGTCAGATTCTTTTAACAATAAACAATTCAATAACAATTAAAAACTATATTCAAATTTTGAGAATTTTCAAAAGCTTCGTTTTATTTATTTAAGTTATTAAGTATTGATATAAACTAAAAAGTAAATTCACATTTTATAATTATATTGTACTGAAAGCTTTTAAAGCTTTTAAAGAATATTTGTTTCCGATATAGTTAAATAAATTATAAATGTATACAACTTTTTAGGTGAAACCGAGAAAGACAATACGACGAAAATATTTCAAACGACTTTAGTTGATAAATATGATAAGTACGGATTTCTTTTATATTAACTAAAAGCATTTCGAAACACACGCGTTCCTTGTGCGAAACTATACACAATACATAATCATTTGTTTCAAAAGTAGGTAGGTACGTTACAGACTTATAGTATATATAAGTGTATCTATATAAAATGTCAAAAAAGCAATTTTCCAACATTAAGTAAAACTTTAAATGCACTACGTAATTCTAAGAATATACATATTATATTCATACTTATTATTATATGCACAGAAATGTTTAAAATATATTTATATATTATATTTTACATTTAATTACATTTATAGGTACTTTTATTAAAATGCTCAAACTTTGAAAATATGAAATTGTACAGCTATGATTTATACAATCGTTATAGACTATTCTTTTTCAACCCGTTTATATTAATCTGTTGCATTAAAAAATTTAAACAGTATTTAGGCCCTTGTTGTTGGCTTGGATGCAGTAGTTATTCGGTATAAGTACGACATTTGAATATCCGTCCCTTTTCTATGCACCGTCGACATCGAGTGGGTTGTAAATGGCGGCGAATAGTAAACTTAAGGGTTACGCTCAAGGAGTCTGGTTAAAGCTATATATAGGATATGATATGTAGATTTTGCTTCTACGTTAAATTCAAGAAGACGTGTCCATACATGTATTAATAATTGTTTTTAGGTATTTATTTATTTAAACAACCAGCTATGTTAATGTTATTACTATCAACGATATTATTCTATTATGACTGTGAATTCAACTAGATAGCTCCTGGAATTATTGGAGTGTACGGTGCGTCAACAACATTTGACGTTGAATTCAGATTTATTTCTCAACTATTGTGTTTCATAAAATTAACATTAAAGAGTACGGTGACTCAAAAACTAAAAGAAAAATGTGAAAGTCCGCTTTTCAAACTATCTATGCGGTGAAAAATTACACCGGCGGAAATTAGTACCGGGGACGTGTAGGTATACCAACCGGGAGTCCTGTCAATCCCATTTTGCCATCGATGCCTGGATTGCCCGGCGGTCCTTGTATTAATTCCGGTATGTTACCGGGTGCAAATAACGTGGTGAGGTTACAGCTACATATGCCCGGCGGACCCCTCGGTCCAGAAACTCCAGACTTGACGAGCTAAAACAACATCGATGATATCATTATTACATTCACTATATAATCATTGATTAAATACAGTCGATGTTGGTATAATATTATAACAATGCTCAGGGTACATGTTTTAAATTATATTATCCGCGCATCGTTATTATTATTGTTGTTGATTATTGCCCGACCCTTTTGGAAACCACGAGTATAGCATTGCACAACATTAGACATTTGCGCAGCACGTGATTCCAAAGCGGATTAGTACATAACACTTTGTGGCTGCGCTGGCACGACTTTGGTCAACTTTGATAATAACGCCTCAAATATATATTATACATATATACATTTGCACGCGCATGTGCGCACACACACACAAACACACACAAACATACGCGCACACATATGTATAAAATGAGAAACGCTTGTCGAAACTTTGCCAATTTAAATAAGACGCCGATGAGGAGGGTACAAGATCGTGGGATGTGGTCAGTATTATGATTCGAATTTCGTGAATATCACGCGACGGTCAAATGCAATATTATACATATGGACCGAGGAAAAAATTCTATGATTGTTTTAAAGTGTTTAAAGAAAAAAAATTTTGGTAAATCGATTTATCAATTAAAAAAAAAAAACAGATTTAATACATTTTATAGTTTATAGTTTATAGTTAATTAATACATAAATATGTTTATATTACAATAATACAAATACAATAAATATTAAATCTTTAAATGAAAATAATGATTAAAATAACTGATGGTAAATTTCCACTGAAATATATTTAAAATCAACCGGAAACAAAACAAATATTTTTAAATGCCTAATAATAGGTAACACACAATACTTTAAATTTAATAATATAATTTTTTAGATTGTAATCAAAAACATTTTGTAATGTATTATTTCTTAAGAGTCCAGCTCTGTAACAATTATAAGACCGCTGTGAAAAAAACTACTATAACGTACATATATTTTTTAATACTATTTGTACAATTTTTTTAAGGGAGTTCTGTTTTTAGATAAAATAAGTAGTAGGTTAGTACAAAATTAAAACTAAAAAGTGGAGGAAATGTTGTACAATAATTGTTTGTAGATTTTATGTTTTATTCATGTTTAACTCTTAAATATGAAAGTAACGATGAATTTTTTCATTCATAAGAGCTCGGTTTATTATAATATTACGTAAGTAACCAATATAATATTATGGATTTTAAAATGTTGAGTGATCATTAAAAAGTTATTAAAAAATATTTTGAAAACGAGTTCAAAACCTTGTCTAGTTTTATTAAAATAAATAAATTTTAATGGAATGTTGAAGTTTATATGTTTTGAAGAACGGTAGTTGACTAATAATTATCTCTCATAAACTCACTGTATCAGATTAAAATCCAAGGAATATATCTGTGTTATAAATAAACTTAATTTAAGTAAATTAAAAATTAACTTAAAAACTCTTGAGATTTTATCAAGAACAAAGTGCCATGACTTTAGTACCCTTAACTAATACCTACATATTTATGAAAAACTTTGTTTACTAAGTATATAATTAAAACCAAATCGTATTTCTATCATTTGTTTAATCTAATTTGAAAAAAAGAACTACGCTTACAGGCAAATGAGTATAGACATGATAAAACATCAAATGAAGACAAATCGACATCATAGTATTTTAATGACATTATTTGATATATTCACAAGTCATTGAAAATTAATAGTTTTTAACTTTTCATATTATATTATATCTCAACGAAAAAACTTTTCCTTTACAAATTTTATAATGATTAAAAGGTTTTTTGATGTAAGTATTTTTTTTGAATTCATATCAAAGATTTTAGGACATCAGTAAACGATTTATTATTATCTACCTATCTTTTTTTTATAGACACGTGGAAATGGTAAATACTATAATGGTAAATATGTAATATTCAATTTCATAAATGAGTACATAAATAATTGTTTAATTTTAAGTATCATTGTGAATATTCATTAGTTTTAAAAACTTGGCTGACTTCAACATGTTGTGCTTTAATTATGTGTCTAGGACATTATAATAATTACGATTTTATAATATTTTTGATAACGGCACTGTGCTGTAGTTATTAATTTGAGGTTCATTATGCAGAGACGACATTTATTTTATCTGATAGTTAAATACGTATCTAATTGTGTGTTATATTTTCTAAAAGAGTATGATTACATATTTTTTTTTTAAATATATGTTAATATTTTATTCCACCATTATGTGCTCCCTAATTTGTCTAGAACATGTATTTATTTGTTTGATTATAATAACATTAAATATGTTAGATTCGGTGAAATAGTAAGTTTCATTCATAGACTTAGGGTACCTAATATAAGAATATAATAATATGTTCACTTTATCTAAAATAAATACAAAAATGATACACATTTTATTTTATTAGTAATTCATTATAACTTTACTTGAGATAAAATTTAAAATATTTATAATTAATAACCATTCACATTTAAATAAACGATCTCTAAATAAGTTTTAATTGCGAATAAAAATAATATTTTTACAATGGAATTGTTTTTATTTATTTATAGAATAATAATTCTAAAAATATTATTTTTAGTTACTCAGATTACTTCAGATAATAATAAAAAAGGGCTATACGTTGGTACTTGAAAGTAAAATATGTTATTTATATTTAAAATAAAAAAATATTATAATTCTATTGTTATTTATTCGCATGCGTAAATATAATATAATATATAATAAAAGTTCTATTTAAAAATAATTTATTTGATACATTTGTTAAATATTTATAATTTTTTATAAATATATATGAATTATTATATATTTATATTAAATGTATTCAAAATATTTTAATTAAACAAAAAACAATAATTAATCAATATGAGTTACATTGAAAAATATTGTGTGGGTATAACATTATTACGTCTACATTTCCAATTTGATTTGCTGAAGCCAATTTTCATTAAATTAAATTAAATTAATAATTTATTTTCAATAATAGTGTCTTAAGAATCACAATATATTATAAACTATAGTCTATAATACGCGTGTAGAATGGTATCTTGTGTCTTACTTATATTGAAAATTAACGTATCTGTTCGATGTCTGTCATTATGTATGTACCGGTGGGTTGAGATTCAACGTTATTTTATAAAATTATTTACATAGTATACCGAACATTGATTATAAGACAGCAGTTTCTTAAACTTTCATTTCATGGTATTTGTGCAACTAAAAACTTTTTGAACTTTACTTGTCAACTTCTTTAATGAGGTATATTCTAGTCAATTGTTAATATTTTCATATTTGCCCATTATTAGTCATAACAATTTTTTATTTGAATTTATAATATTGATTATGCATACCTACCACAGTCGCTTGTATTTTCGTGATTTATTTACACAATATATATATGTACTATAATATTATTTAACAACTATGTAATTCGGTGTAACGCACCGCCTCATGAACTTGCAGCTGAATTTGGTCGAGTTACTTAAAATCAATTTATATTCATCACATATTATTTTAATACCGACGTACGCCAATAGTGTTCTTTTTCCACAAATAGTGCGTTTAATTACTTTATATTCCTCATTTACATTTTGCATGTACTGTAATAGACAGAATCAATTTAGGATGCTGCGCGAATTACTCCAAAAGTTTAAACTGAAACGAGCTGCCGGTTGCGTTGCATTAGCAAAATGTTCCTAGCTACACTATCAAAGTTTATATTAAATAAATGTGCACAATTTGATTGGCGTATGCTGATTACAACAACAACAACAATAGCAACGATGTACTGCAGAGCAGATTTTGATGGCGTAGCAATAATTATTATTGGTAAAAAATACCTATAATAAGTACTATATATAATATTCTATATTATTATAGTCGATTTTCGTTAAAATAAAAAATTATAATGAACTGATAGGAACGGATCGAGACCGTTTGGCCGAAAATCAACAATCATAATTTATAGCACTCACTTCTTCGTCGGTGGCAAAGTCCCCGGAAAACGGTGAGCCCGGAGGTCCTGGTGGTCCGGGCGGTCCTCTGATCGACTCTCCCTGTCGATTTCGAACAAATTTAGACCGTGGTCGTTGTGCGCAATCCGCATTTATCAGTCAATTATTATTGTTGTCATTATTACAGTTCGGCGGCGAACCTCGGCGAGTCACTAACGAGGAGGTGGTTGTTAAAGCGTGTAGCTCTAATGGTCCATTAGATCCGTGCGCGGACACACAACCGTCGCAGTGTTCGCCGGACCGATTCGTAATAATAACAATAGAAAAAAATTAGATTAATGTGAATGGTGAAACTCACCTTTTGACCGGCATCGCCTTTATCCCCTTTGATGTTGGGCGTCTGATAGCTATGGTTTTCTGTAACACAAACAATACCTTCGGTTTTAGGCGGGTATATAGGTAGGTACACTATCATTGATGACCACTGACGATGCGTCAAACGAACATTGGTAGTCAACTGCATTTCGGATGCACTTTTATTCGCACGCATTCCGTCATTATTAGTAGCGTGTTGTTTTAAAAATCGTTAAAAGTCTGTTTTTCGGGTGAGTTATTGGAACACGACTCACAATACATTATCAGCGGTCCTGACGAAATAATATTACCTATGTTCAATTCAAATAAAAAAAAAAACGCTGTGTTTTTACATTTTTTTTTGAACCGAAGCAGTTTGACACCATTGATGATGATCGGAGTATGGAAAATAATTAACCCTATTAAGATTTAGCTATATAATATTATACATATTACATGTTACGTATAATCTATACAATATCATTATGTCACTATGTAGGTATAATAATTTCGCCATCGATAGAGGTAATTTGAAAGATTTCTGAAATTTGAACATTTTGTTTTTATTAGGTTGTTTTTAATTATTATCTGTATAATTTAAACTTTAAGCCAATTAAACCATACAAATTGGTGGAAATTAAATAGACTGAAAAAAATGTCTTTCAACATTTAAAACCTTCCAGTATAAACCGAGTTGGTTGTTTAAAGACTATAACCTAATCTCAAGTATTAAGTTACCAGCTTAAAAAAACGAAACTAATAAAAAAATACTATCGCTTTAGTTTTAAACGAGGAATAATAAATATTTACGTAGAATACATTATGTGAGAGATTGTGATAACAAATATCGACGCGGAATCGTTATAATATTATATAAGTAAGAATCCCGATAAAGTTATAATCGAATGAAGTATATAATATTGTGAAACGGTCTAAAAGTTGACCAACAGTATTAAAAAATGAAATGTAAATGCTATGGAACATTTAGGTGCCTTTGAAAGTCCGTATAGAGTGAAGTGAATTGGTAAATCGTGTACCTATGAAGTTATTGAAAACGTAACGATGCATTGACTTAACAATGACGTATAAACTATGTAGGTATGAGCTGTGGGTGTGGAGTGCCTTGATCCAAAACTGCTTTGTATAGACTTGTATAGTAAATCCCAATTTACAATATTCTGGTTTAATCGTATGATGAAAAAAAAATGTAAAATAGTATAGTGCCTTTGAGTAAATATTATAGAAATGCCCAGAGCAATGAGCACTGAAGCACCAATATGGGAACTAATCAGAACCTGCCGGTCGCAAACAATACATGCTTAAAGCGACTAATAACGTCACAAAAATAATTTATCTTGATATTGTAGTAATTTAATCGTTATAGTTGTTTTATGTTTCGTGGCGTGCGCGTGTTATAATTCAAGTTACTATGTTTAAATAGTAATACTTCTTTGATGTGTGTCCAAAGCATTTTAAGATCAGTAAAATATTTTAAATAGTTTAGTTATTTTATAATTATTGCACTGTATTAATAATTATGAACAATATTTTATTTGAAAATATCATTTCAGTAGGTACTTAAAAATATTTTTAAAAATTTGTAAATTGAGATTAACCATTAATTTAGAAAACATAGTTGATATTCTTACCATTAAGTTATATAACGCATTTTTTAAAGTATCAGTACCGGAAATATATAATGATAAATATACCATTGCTGAACTATACAATTTGTTCTTATGTCGTAATTACATTAAAAAGCGTTAAATTGCATTACCTATATTAAATTATCTCAAAAAATATATTATTTGGTACTTGCATTATTAATTTATACACGGTGCCTCGCCTCGGTTGTGACAATCAATACATTTTTGTTGCTTACTAGTCGGTTAATATTTTTGAAAGGTGTTTTTAGAAAATCATAAACGACATAATTTTGCTGTTCCGTAATTATTGTGCGTAGTAGTCTGGATTTATCACTTGTTACTTAGAAATATTAATTTGAACATTGAATTTAATTAGGCAACGTAACATTAATTATTGGTTATATTTATACTCATAAATCATGTATATATATACTATATAGTACCAGCAAGTTATTAGCACGCTTGTATGGTGTGTGCTAGCCTTAATTGTTTGTAATATAAACTTTATGGTGTCCTCCGTTGTTAAAATAAATAATGATGTTATATAGGTACATGACAAAATACTAATTATACTCTTGTTGGCGGGCGTGAAGGTGGTTCAATAATAATTCTTATGAACATAACGTTATTGTGTCAATTATCAAACTGCATAAGTTTAAATACATAAAATCATAACTCAGGATTACATCTATAATATTGTAAAATTATTATTATAACGAACAATACAATATTATACTCAACTATAATCTGAGTCATAAAATAAAAAAATGTATAATATGCACTCACTCAAATAGCATAACAATTATTATTTTTAATTGGGGGGGGGGGGGGGGGGTGATAAATAGAAAAAAGTATGATTTTATGCATCATACTTTTAAATTTTAATATTGAGCATATTATTATAATAATACACGTTTGGGCCATCTAAGTTAATGATTTTTGTCGCATTAATATTAATATCATTTCATAAACACGTTGGTTTAATGACACTGATTTTATGATATAAAATCAATTTTTAATGGCAACATTTACGTTTTTTCCTCCTATAGATGCCTAATGTATTTATGTTAACTCCAGAGGAATGGAGTTATTGATTTTCTCAGCGACGGTATAATGTTTTTTTGTACCAATGATGATGTTTGGATTTTATGACATTGTGCACCATCTCCAAATACCGAAAACTGAGCATAAATAGCACTCGATACGAATGGGATATCATTGAGAAATCATGATTAATATTATTCATTACCTACTCTAACATAAAAATTATTTAAAAAAAAAATAACAGAAAAATTGCGATTAAGAAATCATCCGACTAGTTGGTTGGTAAATTAGTAATAATTATAATGGTTAAAAAAATCTATGATTATATACTCGTTAGGTCAATATTTTAATATCGGAATATTTCACCATGAATCAGCAACCGTGTAGTGCAATAATATCAAAATAGTATTATTCAAAGTGAATAAGACAATCAAGACAAGGAGACACCGAAAATGCATTATGGCAATCGAGATGGTTAGAGTGGCGC
The DNA here is from genome assembly GCA_008086715.1 of Sitobion miscanthi. Classification (NCBI taxonomy): domain Eukaryota; kingdom Metazoa; phylum Arthropoda; class Insecta; order Hemiptera; family Aphididae; genus Sitobion; species Sitobion miscanthi. Next base: position 23,760,490 of record CM017800.1, read on the forward strand.
AAAGATCTGATAAATTATTATATCCCTACTAATGGACCCGTCTCACAAACACGAGAGCGGACGACTAGACAGTGACTACATCTCTGGTAGATTATCTGAGGAAGAATACACTTTTGAATGATGTGTGTTCAGTGTTTTCTCGCTTTGCACCGCGTGACATAATAATAATATGGTTTTCCTCTACGGGACAAGTGGGAAAGAAACGAGTGTTCCAAACGACGTTTGCGCCAATTGGTCAAATCTCGGCTGGTCAGACTCGGGACAAGGATAATAATATTATAAACTGACGAATGGCGATCATAATAATATACTCGTTCGCACCTACGACTGCACGCAGATAAAACAAGCCTGTTTACAAGTTATTGCCTCCCCCCCGAACAAGTCGCTATAGTTTAAAGGCAAACAATGCGTAGATGGCGTGCTATCAAAATAGGTAATGATTAATGGTAAGTGTTTGTTGCACTGCCACAACCATGCACGATGACAAACGATAAAAGTAAGTTGTCTCGTTTTATGAAAACCCCTAAAAACACCGTTTGGTTAAAAATATAAGACCATTATCCGCCGGGCATAAAGAAGAAAATGTGTTTGATGTTTCAAAAATAATTTTAGACGACGTGACTCTGCAGGCCGGATATTGAATGGAACCTATAAAGTCGTACCTATTCTTAATAGGTACCCAAAAAATCTCGTAAGAGTTATGCTCAACTAACATACTTCAAAATTAAACGTTTTAGTACAAAGTAACCATAAGAGTGCGGATTTTAATGCCAATTGAATGTTAATTCTGATTGATCATTTGACATGCTTTACGATTTTGACTGCATATATTTATGATATTTTAATGAAAAATTAGTTGTTTTCTTGACATTTCTAAAGAACTTTATAAAAATAAAGTTTTTTCATCATACAAAAAAGAAAGTATAATTCTATTTTTATTAATTTTCATTCTTAGTTTTACATTTTTCGATTGATATTGAATAAATTTTCATAGGTATACACTGATTTTCCAGGTATGTCCTGCAGATACGATACCTATATTCTATATTTAATGCAATTTTGTCCATGGCACATATGATAAAGTGTTAACATGAGAAATTCAGATCTTTGACTATTGATATTATTTTTTTATACAATATTTATAACTAACTATAGACTGGTTTTTAATGCATATAAAGTTGCCACTAAAACACTTTAATATCGGTTTGGAAATTTGTACAAATAAATAATAATAATAACAAAAAAAAAAAAAATATTCTAATTCGCATAATTATAAAATCAATATCTACTTATGATAGAAAATGTATGAAAATCATTTTTTTTAAATCGTTTTTAATTTAAATACAAGTAGGTATACCTAATACCTATATGAAATAAATCAAATTAAACTACCTATATATCATATATAAAAATAAATGATTGTTTACCTACGGTTTACAAACAGTCTGAATTATTTGGTTAAAATAACATGCAGTTTTGCGAACTGCAATATTATGGGATGTAATACTGAGTATTACTCATTTGGTTTAATGTTTAATTAAAATGTAGACTTTGACATATGACAAAAAAAAAATTGTAATTAAAAATATACACGGAGAAAAAATGTGGTAGTAAAATTATTAAAATTTGACTTTAGTAAATTTATTTTAAATACCTACGTTACAATCGATTATTAACCGGTGTTTAATTTTAACCGTGGATTTTAGTGATGTTTACAGTGAAAAAGTATTCATCTGACGGGACATACTCGTATTATTATTAGGTATTAAATTGTTCCCTGAAAACAATATTCCTGATGTATACGTATAGAGATTATATTTTAATTTATTTTTCCGATTTAACCGACGATTAATTATAATATTATATAATATAATATAACACATGTTTTTATACACCTGCTTTAATCAGTCTATACGATGCAATGATGCATATCTGTATAATAATTGTATAGTATTATAATATTATATTGAAAGGCCAATAATGATAATCTTATTATTTGTTTGCACGAAATACGCAGACTGTAAGGCATTTAAATAACGCATTACTCGTGTTGGTTGCGTATATTAACTATAGAAGTAGGTTAGGAGATCTGTACGTTCATAAATTATATTAGCTACTCGAATTCGTACAGTAATAATAATTATAAAACAATATCAATTAATTTTGAAATTGAATTCGTTTTCATAGTTTTTAATTTCCAAATGGAATTCGCAATATTCCCAATGTGTGCATATTATTAATTAGAGTATGTTGATAGGTATGTATAGGTAGGTAGGTGCTTGAATTACAAAGTGTAACCATATTATGTTAACTTATGGCAATGTTTAAATGTAAATATGTTTGTGTGGGCCAGCAAGCTGACATACGCGTAACATGGTTAGTTTCAATATGAAAGGGCGAAGTTAGTATTATAGTGATATTATATATAATATACATTTTCCTAACCTTCCATCACTAATCCAACCGTTGTTAATCAAATCGTTATAAAATACGTTCAGAAATGGGACATCATTTTGATCATCTTAAATATTATAAACTAAGATTCCAAGCGATTAGCGAATTTTAGCTTCCATTTTTACAATATGTGCACTATGCAGTGTGTGCAGTACTCCGAGAAGGAGATAGTCATAATATTGTCTAAAACTTAACGTCATATATTTTGTTTTTTAATATATTATTATACATTTATTTTTGATTTCGTATACAAAAGACAGTGAGATCAAGAAGGAAAAATGCTTTATATACATAGACAAAATGATCGTTTGACATTCAATGGCATATAATCCTATTTACAAGATTTCTCCATATTAATATAATAAAATGAATAGGTATAAAACAGAGAAAATCGGTCTACAGCATAGCAAATTTTGTATGTACCGTCCTTATCATCTTATCACTAGAATAGCCTTGTTTAATTTTTAATTCAATGATTCACTAGTTGTACGTATTGTCCCCTACCCAACTGCGGTGCAGAATACTGCGACTTTCAACACCTACTCATAAATTGTCCATTTCTCTCTGTCCAAAGATCTCAGCTAAAGATTCTCTTTTCCACCCATGGTATTCATTTTTCCATTATTGATGCACTTTCAACTGACAATGTTAATATAATCAAGCATACGCTAAATATTCTACAATCAGGCCTCCGAATTTAAAAGTGTGAGCCCTACCAACTTATATTTATTCACTTTATGCTCATAATTGTCGAGATATTATAATTTTATATTAAAATCTCATTAAAAAAAAAAATAAAAAAAAATGATTCACTTATCCAAACAAAAACCCATTGTGAGTAGAGTCCTGCTTATGGCAGCTACTATTTATATGGATTTTTATCCATTCTAATACAGTGAAAACTCCCCTAACGGCCACCTCTAAATAGCGGACAAAATGTTATTGACCGAAAGTGCCCGATATTTAGAGCTATCCGTTATTCTCAGTAACTTTTTCCAATTGTATGTTATATTGTATTATTAATTAATAATAATATTGTACCTATATTGAAATAAAATATATTATTTATAAATTTATTGTAAATAATTCAATTAGGATAATTTTTGTTAGTCTTGTCTTTTCTTAGACTTCATCCGATATTTGCTATTTAATTTCGTCAATACTATAATATTTTAGTATAGAATCCTTTGAAATAAAATATTAGTGTAGACTTTCAAACTTTTAGACTAATCAAAGGATGTTTTAATTTATTGAACATACATATTCAAAGAAGAAACATTTTATCAGTGTTAAAGTTAGAATTGTTGTTGTATCTGAATGTAAAAAATAAAAGCCTTATTTAAAATGTAACTTAGATTTGGTATAATTTATTTTGTTCGAGATAATTACACATCGATAATAATAATATAATATCTATGTATATATATATTAATATATTAATGTGTGTATTGTGCATGCCTAAGCCGTGAATATTGCATAGACATTATATTTTGAATTCAACATTAATAGGTGTTTAATGGTATTGTTGGTTCTGGAAAATAAACTAATAAAACTTATAATAAAAACGAAAAAAATACCGTTCGATGGAGGTGGTGGCGGTGGAGCAGGTGGTCTGTCCGAGTAACCGCCGTTAGCCAGGTCTTCGGGATTTTCTGGTTCCTTGTCATCGTCTGGCTGCAATAAAAATAAAAAATAAAAACACATAAGTTTTATATTATGGTCGGCGGCAAGCTCTATGCCTCGGAGCTAGAAAATGAGAAATTAATTTACACGGTAGCCGGGCGTTTTATGATTACTGTGGGCTCCACAGGATTTTAACGATTCCCATGTAGAATCCGACAAATGGGCAGGCTGAAGTGTTACGCTCGGGGGGTTGTTTCTTATCAGATATTACGTGACCTGAAACTTGGCGTACCTCACACGAGCAGAGGCTGACTTTGGGCTTTATTGATCATTGGAGTGCATCGCAACTATACGGACGGAGAGTGGAAAAATTTTACGATTCAGACATGAGAATAATAATAATAATAAGACATCAAAAACAAAAACCGCGTTCGTTTGTAAAATATTTTAAGTGCGGTTACAAACAAAACGGTACCTACGAAGATTAATCATTCCGAGAACTATAATAATTCAATCGCATTCGAATAACGTGAATGTGCAACGATGATCCGCACTAGCCAGTGGGTTTGAATATTATAACATGCCTAATAAATAATAATAAAACATCAATCGCATGCTTAGAGAATAATTATTAAATAATAATAAAATATAGTTTACTTTACACGAACGTACTATAGGCTTTCCGTTCGTAAGACGTCATCTTACTCGTCACTCGCATTTCATATTTTCATCCAATCAATCCGCGAACGTATCGGTTATAATATATCAATACGCGTTATCAATATTATGAAATCGTATCTATATGTCTATTATCGAATAATATTATTTGTGTTGGTACTATTCAAAACTATTTGGTGTGTTGGTACTATTTTTTTTGTATAGTACATTTTTCGTAGAAAAGACTATACGGACAACGCGCACAGAAGTATTTTCACGCGATAATTATACACCTTTCGCGTGTGTCCGTGAAAACAGGGTAGGTACACTGTATAGTAAAATTACCCGCATATTACTCAGGACCCTATATGGATATTTTCGAATTCTGTTTGCGGCACATAAAACTAGGCCGTCGGATCATCTGTAATCTCTGGCAGACGGAATTTTTAAATACATATAGGTTACTGAGTAACGCGTAGCTGGTGACCGAGCCACAGAGTGTACCCTGCAGTTTTCGCGAACACTCGGAGTTATCGCGAGTATTTTAAATATCATCACTACTATCACTTTACATTATATTATTATGTTTAAATCGGACATCTAAAGTGGCTCACCGAATAAATCCGAGCACCGCGCGCTTTGGCCGTGTATCCGATGTTGTTTGTGTTCCGTTCTACAAAAGGTCGCGTCGAAAGAGAGTACAAGTGTTGAAAAAACAAATAGCACTTAACCACGAAAACATGTGATGTGATGGCAGTTACACCGAGGTCATCGCTCGTCATCCGTTCGTTCGTGCCGGGTTCCACGCCGCAGAGCACTTAACAGCTCACCGAGTGCAACAACTCATCACTAAATGCCGAGTTAAGTCCGGAAACGGAGGTAAGTAATAATTGTTGTTGTTGCGGAAAAAAGGGATCGCCGGCGCTTTTCGTGCGCGACATATAATTCAAAGGGTCCACCGGCACAGGCTCGTTCGCGTGTTTTTAATAGCGCGAGACGACTGCAGCTCTCTTTTAACGTTTTTAAGACCGACGTCGGCAAGTCGGACGCGGACGAGCGAATCAGAGCCGGCGTGAACGCGTCCTGCCGCAAGATTGGTACCCTTGACCACTTCGCCGTCGAAATATTATCGTTATACCACGGTAACCGCGACGATCAAGCCGAAAGACATCGCGACCGGACGTTATAATAATCGTTATCCGCAACGATCGCGCGCTATTCGAGGCTGCAGGTGACCGTATCTTTTGTTTCCAATTTAAAACAGCCATGATGGCGGCCCGTCGCAGTTAGTGCGTTGTGTGCACTTTCGTCCTGCATTGCCTGATTTCGAATTCATTAAAAATATAATATTTTATATTATAATGTTACATATTGACACCATAATATTATATCATAGGTAGATACCACGGTAACTGAAACCCCGTGTGGTACACGTTTTAATAGTGGGATTATCACCGCGATAGAGAAATCATTTTTTTGTGATTTATTCACAGGATGTCTGAGTGGTATTTTAAATTCGTCAATTGCGATTAATCATCGATAATATTTAGGTATTAATAGATTTCGTAAAAATCGCGTCGTTTACGTCTGTTGTGTTCTTGGTATGTACTTTCGACGAGTGCGTGAGTATACAACGCAATGCATAAAAACACAATAGATAATTATCGGTGTATCGTTTCGTTCGGCGGTGAGTGTAAATGGTTGTTGATGTTGTTGTCTATCGGCAGCAAACAACTATGATAAAACAGCATTTTCACGTAAAATCCTGCGAATAAAAAGGGGGGAAAAGAATGGAACGGATTTGGCATGGTTTTCATTTTAAACGGCGAGTTTGCTAAGCCTTTCGTTTGATTTATAGTCCCAATATTGTGCCAAAAATAATTGACAAGGTCCTCGTTGAGCCCGTGTACTTTCTGCAATATAAATGACTCGATTCGACGCGTCTCTTTCACTATTCCACTCCAGTCACGCTGCCTTCGCCGAATCGTCTTATTCCGAAAATACGATGAGTATATTTTAGCCATTATATGGTAGACCTTAACAATGATAAATTCATTTTTTTCCCATCGCAAGAAACAAAACGCACCACCGCAAAGCGCATTCCATATTTTTTATTATTTTTTTCGTTACACTTTTGTTATCCAATATATTGTTATTATAATATAACTGTATTGTACGTATATACACTTTCATCAACCAAACGCTGTACATGTCTATGGTTTTATACGTCGTTTTTCCCTCTATACGATATAAAACAGATTGGCAATCCGATTAAAGAAAAATGAAAAAGATATACACGGTGTGTATCAACTGTACATTTTTATCGTTAATATACAACAATAGAGGAATTTTGTGGACTGTGAAATTAGATTATCGGTAAGTATTTTTTTTTCTTTTAATCTGAAAGAAGATAATATAATAGTAATTGTCTATTGTGGATCGCACGATTTATCCAATCGAAATCGATATTATACATATCTACTACTACTGAAAGGTCAGTATAAAAAAACTGCGGTGTAATTTTACCGCAAAAAAAGAGACAAAGGATTGAAAAAAAACAAAGACAACATGCGATTTGAAATTTACGCGAGTTTAAGCACGAATTTTTATCTAAATCTCGTGGACAACTGCTGATAAGGATAATAATGATATGTAACACTGTATAATGTAATGATCAACGAACAAAATACGTACCCATTGAGTCGTAACAATTTTACTATAATACACAATGTGTGACGCGTGGTACAGACGAGACGGTAGGTATATAAATTTATTTTTGGCACAATTTGAAAATGTAAACAGAATGGCAGGTTTTTTTGTTCTCATTAGAATACGAAATGTAAATTGCTCGTTGTATTTAGTATGCTAAGTACCGGGAATCGTTCTGAAATTCCTTTTGCGCTATATAATATACTATAGGTGCATGATAGTTAAATTTAAAATAAGCATAATTCGCAATACCCATGTCTTTGTACGAATTAAATAGGATTGTCCGTGTTCGAAATTGAACCGGATGTAAACGCTTTGTACGTTTATATTAGAATTCAAACCTAGAAACGCGTGTATTAGAGTATTATGATTGCATTGAGTTCTGCTCTCGTGTTACACAAATTGACGGCCATTATCATGCCTTTGTAAAGGTAATTTTCTTTCCAGCGGTCCTCTGCTAGGCACTGTTTGTATTATTATTTATATATTACATTGTGTTAACCGTGTAAATTGGTAAATAAATAGGTATACGATACGCCAAGACGGAAGAGTGAATTTCGTTCTAGTAATTATTGTTATAATAGTTAAATGATTTAATTACAATCAAGGCTCTTAGTGACAACATTATATACCAAACATTCATGATTCGTGTAATCGTGTATATTATAATTTTAACTTAAATGTTCATTAAAAAATAGTAGAAAATACGCCATCGATAAAAAAATAATATATGCTATGCAAACTTTAAAGAAGTTAATAATTAGTTTCATTAATCAAGTGTTAGGCCGCACGTTTTAAATAAAACTATAACGCGACTACACAAAAATTTTTAATTGGAACTGAAGTATAATATTATTGTAGGATAAATACATTTTTTGCATATTATAATCACACGTATTTTAAATTTCCACAAACTATAAAATATTCTATTAATTATATTATGAAAATTATTAAATACCCAAGTAATAACAAAATTCAAATTTCTGATTATTCAGTTAGGATAATACATATTAAGAGAATCACAATTCAAAGTATTTAAATAGGTTAAATTATTTTATACATCGAATTACTTTAGACACTTTAATATTCATGACATGGTTGTAAAATAATTTAGTTTTTCTTATCTTAATATGAAAATTAATATTTCGGAGAATTTAGACGCTAAACGTTGTTCTTATATATAGTAAAAAAAGCAACAATTATCAAGTAATGCAAATAATAATTGCTTTTTTAATTCTATAATTATTATTGATTATCTCGTTATTCAAACAATCTACCTGCAAACGTTATTGCAGTATTATGTATCGCAACGTCGTATTAACAAACACCAATTAACATTTAAAGTACTTGAAAATTGTTTTCATAATATTATGCATTGATATGTGCGATGAGTGCTATTTGTTTAGTACATAAATATATATTTTATAGAGTGAGGGGAGTAATAGTTATGTTTTTCACATTTCGTACTAAAAACGAAGGAGGTGAGTACCTATAGTAGACGTTTTAGCGTTTTGGCGGTCCACGAAACTGGTACAGTAAAGGGTCCCAACCGTGTAGTTTTGTAACCGAAACACGAACGAGTACCTAAGAGGAATTTCGTTTTTGAATATTCCGAATTTCGACGTGGAACAGTGCCCTCGAGTAGCTTTAATTTTACTTTGAGCCGACGAAAAACGAGGCAATCAAAAAGGTATAGTACCTACGTAGGTATATAATAATATATTATGCGACCATTCGACTTAATGCTACCAAACGTGGTAGAACTGTGGACTATTATTATTTCTTTAGTTCATTTTTTACTACCATAATAGGTATACATTGACTTCTATTTTCGGTATTTTTACGTTCAGTAATTTCACGGGCCCTGGCAAACAAAAATGGTATACCTACCTACATAAATACTTGATTTATAAGGGAAACGGTATACCAAAAAAAAAATAAATATATTTATAATAACAATATTCACAGGACTTTTTGTGTGTACGATTTGTGGTCACCAGCCAGTTTCCCGAAAACGACAATCTTATTTAGAATATTGTGGGATCGCTGATTTTAAACTTCGCCCAAGCCGTGTAATCTTTATGGGCCTTTTATCTGCCAAGATATTTTTGAAATTTGTTTTCTTTCTTTGTTTAAAGTTTCGCTATGAATGTCGAAGTATACTATTATTATATTTTTTCTTTTTTTTTTTTGCATGGAAGAGTTTTATGGGTTCGGGGCAGAGATAACAGAAACGGGCAAAGAACACAAAACACAAAAGTATAGGCGGATTTAGATGTTTTAAAATGTTCGTTTGTATTTTCATTTTCAGTTATCGCACTAAAGAATATTGTCGTGAATCGATATTGTGTGAGCATTGAGCTGAAATTTTATAAAATATATTAGAAATATAATAGATATAATAGAAAAATATGGATCATCAAACATATTAGATATAGTAGGTACTTCATAATATATCAGTTGAATAAATTGCTTAATTATTTAGATTAACTGAATATTGGCTTAGCTTACATTTAATTGCTCTGTATACAGACTATTACAGAATTTGATTGGTTTCATGGATTCGTGTGTATAATATGTTAGTATAAAGCACTTAATATAATTATGATCATTAAAACTATACATTGTGCTGAACATTACAAGGTTTATTTTGAAATTAATTATTGTTATTATATTATGTTTTACATGCCGGATGCCATTAAACGTACTATAAAGAATGTAGATAATATGCTTAATGTAAAAATGTCTAATTAAATATGACACACAATTTGGAAAAAGTCCATTTAATACAAGTCATGATAGGTATTAGGTACTTGTAGTTGAGAAAAAATTTAATGATATTCGATCAATAGTTTTCAGGAAAAAATGACAATTTAATAGACCATTTGATACGTTAAAGTCAAAACGTGGTAACCTAGTTAAGCATTTCAAATTGTTCTATTTTCAAAGATGCTTTTAATTAATCTCATTGACAATCTCTAGTGCTTTGTTTTGTTATAAAATCAAATGTTTTTTATTCTGCACGAAACATCTTACCTCCTTATTAAAATTATCAGGTTATCAATATTATATAATTCCACGAGTTGAATAATCAATAATATAGAATATTATAAAATACGATTGAATCAATATATAATATGTACCGGGTGATTATTTTATTATTATTTAGGTACCTACACTCTTTATTTGAAAAAAGTATAAATGTTTTTGAAAAAAATTGTGTACCTACGTGATTTCTAGTTCTAAAAACAACATTTTTAAAATATTGTATTTATCTTTAATATTTTTAAAGTTTTTTTACTTTTTTACCGACAATATATATATAGTTTTAATTTCATATTCAAAAGTATAATACTTTTTTAAGTATTTCGATACTTATAAATAGAACGAGTGATTCAATGTTTAAATGAGCAAAGTGGAGAGGGACGTGGTTACCCCGCAAAATGTTGCTCCATTACTCCGCTTGCCTTAACTTTAATTACTTACAACTCATAAACTACTCATTTTAATTTCGATTTTTATGTATTAAAATAGATACTCAGAAAGATATTCTGCTTTCAAAGATGAAATTAAAACGCAAAGTTGTAATTCAAAAACTATGAGGATAAATTTTTTTTTCAAAAATATTAATATTTTTTGAATATAAATGTCTTACGTATATAGAAAAAACTACAGTATGTAGGTACTTATTAATATATTAAACGTGAAAAACAAATCATAGTTATAAATTTGTAATATTTTATTTAAATCAGATCAATTTTTGTAATTTGTAAACGTCAATCAGTTGTTTTTTAAAATAATACGAACTCTATTTTTACTGTTCTCCTTTCATATACATTATAACTTATAAGTGCTTAGTGTATAGCTTTAAAACATTTCCTTTGGTCTATATCATCAATAATCATTTCCCAAATAATAATTAATATTATACCACCTACGTTTAAACAATTTAAACATTTATTCAGTACCCAGGTTTCGATGTTTAATGTTCAACGTTGTGTATTTCTAATTTTCTGTTTTACAAAATTGCACGTGTTATTTCAATTTTATTTTGTTAAAATGTAATAAAATCGAAGAGAAAACAGTTTACGGATGAAAGCTAATAAATAAATAATAACACAAATAAACTGTATAATTTATACTAAACAAGCATATCCGGTATAAATATTCTATATTTAATATGATAAATATTTTAAGTAGAACAAAGTTCACCAGTAATATTATGTATACATTAAATTTAGCATCTGTTTTATACCAAAATATTGCATAAAGCCCATGTCATGGATTCGAAAATTCATCGCATTTTACAATTTTTTATTTATATTAATTTAGTCTACTCAAAGTTCATATAAAAATTACTTTTAGTGGTATTTAAACGTTGTTATATTGTTTACGTCATAAGTACCCAATTTCGCGTCAAATCTCATGTTTTTTTTCCCAATTGAATTTTATATTTTTATCACATATATTTTCTGACAACAACAGCTATTATAAAATATGTATAGAACACGATATGTATGATTTAACTCATTAACTACATTAAACGCGTTCTACTAAATGGTATTTGAGTTTTAAATTGGTTACTAAATTTAGTATACCTACCTAATACCTAGTGCAAGAACTAAATTTAATTTTAGCCAATTTCTTATACACGTATGTGTGTACTTTGTAGAGGAGGTATACTCTATGTTGTTTTGACTAGGAATAACTTTTATATTCGTTCGTAGGTAAGTTCTAGAAATTTTACCATGTTAAAGGTATTATAGAAAATAACGTTATACCTAAACTTATAAACTCAATTTTGAAATATAATTCATTTGGTGATTGTTGCTATAAATGATTACGACCGCATTGCATCTGGCCAATGATGACCACCTATAATGATGTTAAACAACTTAATAAATTTGAAATTCCAACACGAATTAATGTATATTATGAATTTGTTTTGTTTTTAAATACCGCGCGTAGCTTATTCTACTTAGTATGTGATATAATGTCTTTAAAAACTTGAAATCATTTATTTCGCTTCGTGGGAGATGAATTTTTTGGATCACTAGATAAAAAAAAGCCTATTTAATACACTTTTATTCAACATTTCAAACTTTATTTGCATCAATGCCCATTAAAAAAAACTTTGGGTTCTGCTACAATATTATATATTATAGTATAAACTCTCTACGGGATTGGTATTATATATATTATGCTTTTTTTTTAGAAAATTTTGCTCACTATTAACGACTGTGTCTGGCTTTGGTTTTGTAAGCTGCCTGAAAAATTGTTGCGTGGTCTGTGAGTATTATGCGACATAATTTGTGAACGTAATTAAAACAGAGGAAAGGGGTATTTTAATTAAACGGGGTTAATGACTTTTTATTTGTGACTAGACAAAGAATTTGAGTACGAACTTATATAATCGTCGAGTGTCTGTTGAACACAAGGCAGGTGCCAGGTGTAACGAATTACCAGACTTGGCAAAAACTGAAATGCGTTAAAACACATCTGGACACACCAGAAGAGAGGTTCAGAGATATGAAAAAAAAAATAATAATAATAGTAACAATAAAACAACAATATATTTATCTAATTACGTCATTAGCGTTTTTTTTTCGTAATAATTTTTATTTTCACGTTCATTTTTCATTTGGCAAAGGTAAAAAAAAAACAAAACGATTCATAAAATATAAAATGAAAAGGTGTAGGTAGGTAATTTTCAAAAACTTAACCTCGGCGATTAAAAAGTCGATTTATTCTTAACACGTCTAATTACATGTGTGGAATTATTTGCAATGCAAAAGTCAGTCGTTAGGGTTTTTCTTTTTTTACAATCCTGCGTATTGTTGATTTGTTTTGTTTTTAAATACCGCGCGTAGCTTATTCTACTTAGTATGTGATATAATGTCTTTAAAAACTTGAAATCATTTATTTCGCTTCGTGGGAGATGAATTTTTGGATCACTAGATAAAAAAAAGCCTATTTAATACACTTTTATTCAACATTTCAAACTTTATTTGCATCAATGCCCATTAAAAAAAACTTTGGGTTCTGCTACAATATTATATATTATAGTATAAACTCTCTACGGGATTGGTATTATATATATTATGCTTTTTTTTTAGAAAATTTTGCTCACTATTAACGACTGTGTCTGGCTTTGGTTTTGTAAGCTGCCTGAAAAATTGTTGCGTGGTCTGTGAGTATTATGCGACATAATTTGTGAACGTAATTAAAACAGAGGAAAGGGGTATTTTAATTAAACGGGGTTAATGACTTTTTATTTGTGACTAGACAAAGAATTTGAGTACGAACTTATATAATCGTCGAGTGTCTGTTGAACACAAGGCAGGTGCCAGGTGTAACGAATTACCAGACTTGGCAAAAACTGAAATGCGTTAAAACACATCTGGACACACCAGAAGAGAGGTTCAGAGATATGAAAAAAAAAATAATAATAATAGTAACAATAAAACAACAATATATTTATCTAATTACGTCATTAGCGTTTTTTTTTCGTAATAATTTTTATTTTCACGTTCATTTTTCATTTGGCAAAGGTAAAAAAAAAACAAAACGATTCATAAAATATAAAATGAAAAGGTGTAGGTAGGTAATTTTCAAAAACTTAACCTCGGCGATTAAAAAGTCGATTTATTCTTAACACGTCTAATTACATGTGTGGAATTATTTGCGATGCAAAAGTCAGTCGTTAGGGTTTTTCTTTTTTTACAATCCTGCGTATTGTTGATTTGTTTTGTTTTGTTTTTTTTTTTGTTTTTTAGAATTACATTATTATATTATTATCACATGGACTCTTTGTACGTTATACATGTTACCCCGGGGACAAGGAAAAACCGACATCGGACTTTGAACGAAACAAAAAAAAATAACTAAATTATATATAGAACGTATAATATATAAGCCATAAATTAGGTACACAAGTACACAACTATTGAATTGACAACTTGAGTTGAATTTTTAACTTTAATCGCGGTTTTTTGTTTCCTAGTTTCCTATAAATAGGGTCATTTATTTAGTTGTCTAAACTTATTATTTTAAAAAGTCTTAATTTTTTGAAAATATAACATATTTTTTGTATCAGTACATTATATTTTGAAAAAAAAATTATTTTTTTTCCAAATTTTTTACCGTTATCAATATTTAAATTTTAACATGTTTGAACCAGAAGATGATTTCTTAATTTCAAGAATATTTTTTTGAAGTTGCCTTTGATTCATAAAAATCGAATTTTAAACGATCATAATGAATACCGAAGTCAAAAATATTTAATGTTTATAGATTACCTGAGTGGACCATCATTTTTGTGAGGTGCCCCAGTGCCACTCTATAGTTTGCTCATGTAAGCTTTAAATGTATACAATTAAATAGTTAAAAAAATTTTATAAAAAAAGTTTGAAAGTATAATTTTCTATAAAAAATGTTTGTTTTCAGAATATCTATTATGTACAACAAATCAAGTATAAAATATATTTCCTGAAAAGTTAACATTTTTCGAAATAATGAGCGTAGACACTTAAATCGATCACCTAGCAGCTGATATTGTTTAATTATATTTCAGATAGGTACCTTAATTATTAAACAATTCGCTTATTAACTTTTTGCATCATGAAATAAAATTTATGATGGTATGAATGTATGATACATTAGTTTTGTTTTATATAAGATATATAAATATTAACATATTGATCATGAACTCAAAAATCTGTTCAAAATATTTGAAGTCTGTAACTATTATTGACATGTTTTAAACGTTTAATTAAAATATAATTAAAATTTTACATTTTTATGCTTTTTTACAATTGAATGAACTAAAATGAAATCAGCATTGGATCTACATTCCATTCGATTAATTTCAATTAATTTTTAGTAAATGCATGAAAAAAAAAATTATAAGTAAAACGTACAATTAATAAATCTTAATAATATATTAAACATATTTTTCAACAAGCTATTGTTTTTTTTTTTAATTTTAATGACATCGTTAATAACTTTACGTATATACCTACAACTATACAGTATAATAATTATTATTCTATGATCATTGACTCAGAAATTGAAATGTACTTACTAACTACATTTTACAAAATACAAATCAATATTGTATAATACTATAATATACAACCATATTATTATCGTCTTTGAGTATAATATTTTCAAAACGTGCGTCACGCAAACAAATACATTTATAAGCACTATAAGACCAGAGCACTTAAGTCTTAAACGAAATACCGTGAAATATAGCTGTGAATGTAAGTGATACCTAGGTACCTACTTTTACCTCACACGATAATGTACCCTGGTAGGTAAACCAAAATATGGCGATTAAAATGATCAATGTGTCGCGGTGTATCGCGAATTACGGGATTAATTAAGACGATTTAATGTATATCAAATGGATTCGTAGTGTTCGCAACGTACCTAATAATATTATATACCTACCTGCGTTTGAATAATTGAATTTCTTGTAAATATGCTATAGAAACCAGTACTTACCTACAGCACAAGTGCTCCAGCATTATGCCCGATACAGGTGTACTCACAATGTAATGATATTACGAGTATTATGTAATTGTCAACGCATTGAACTTAATATATATAGCTAAAAATAACATCAAATTCCATTTTCGTCGTTCGATCGCGCGTCGCGTCTGGTTTTCATCGGTGACGCAGTATTAATAATATTATGTTCTTGATATTTTGTTTAATTTCTGAAAACAGTACTCGCGCCGTAATTGGTAGCTTGGTACAGATGAAGCTGCTCTAATCAAACCAATCAATAATAATATATGTATAACATGTACATCGTACATACAAAGTGACTCACCAAGCATGCCCCCCTCCGCTCCCCCCCCCATTTTTTCCTTTGAATTTATCCAAATTTGATTTTTGAAATTTTTAAATATATTCGAAGACCATAATACTTTCAAATTTTTCAATTTGTATGAAGTTCTTTAGGAGTGTCCAAATCACCAGGACTGTGAAAAATAGTGACACAAGTTTCTAATACCCTCGAATGGTTTAAAAAAATAACCAGCAGGAAAAATCACACATCATATTGCGGGTCTGTCAGACGAAATAATAATACAGTTATAATGTAATAGTTCGAGATTAATACGAATGAGGAAGAAGCGCAGTCAACGAATCTGTCAATAACTATACTATATACAGTGTAAACCATAATAATTATTATTATATAGACATAATATCATATATAGACATAATAGCCCATATAGGTAGGATGATAATATTATTATGGTGAACATGACATTCCGTGGTTCAGTGCTGAACCATATTGAATCCCATACTGCAGACAAACTACAAACATATACCTACACACACACACACACACACACACACACACACACACTACAGCACGTACCGTTTACCATATCCCACGTGATTCATTCGGTGTGGTGGTTAGCAATTTCCTTCTGCAGAGTGTGAGTGTGTGTTCTCCAGAGCTTCGAAAATTAATTCTATTGCTAATTAATGCTCGAGGGTTTGCGGTTTTGGATAAGTAAACATGGTTTGGGAGGAACTGGAAGACTACAACCATACTGTTACTCGCTATGTGAGTGGGGGGTCGGTGGATAATACGTGGTAGGTTATTGGTCATTACGAAACTTTTTGTTATTGCCGAAACAATTACATTTTTTTTTCTTGCCATAGTTTGCTTTATTAAAACCACTAATTCACATTCATTCGTATACAACACCACCACCACAGATGATACAAATTGGGATATCGTGCACAATATTTGTTTTATTGTTATTATTTTGAACTCTGAAGTAAAATTGTTTGAATATTTTTATACGAAAATATTTCGCGAAATGAACGCAGTAGATGTTATGAATAAAATAAAATGGTTCTGTAATTCAAACGAATTTTAAGAATAAAAATACTAAAAAATATATTTAGGTATTATTATTGTAATAATATTTTGGCGGATTACTTTTTAAAGTATAATAATTATTGCACACAAAATTAAATTAAATTACTATCTGAAATTTAATGCCTTAAAATCTTTTAAGACATTTACATAATTATGCATTATTATTTAATATTTCATAATGCCACTTTTAGAATTTACAAATAATTTCTGGTTTGTTAATTGTAAAAAAATAATGTTAAATTTGTTAAAACTGTATCACTTAATTTCCTTACATAATCTTAGAAGCTCTAATAAGGTTGCATTCGATGTATTATCATAGTATTTTTTATACTATTATAAATATAATATTATAAACAAAACTAGGTTCAATAAAAACACCTAAATATTTGTAAGTTTTCAAATGATCCAAAAAGTTTATGGAATAGGTACATGGTCAAGTATACCTGGAGTAAAATCAACTGGGTATTAATTAATTAATTTATTTAATCATGAACATAACAATCAAAAACATAAACATAAGTATTGTTAATGGTCAGTAGTTAGAAAATCTCTTAATTATCTCAATAATTTTAAATTATTTACATATTTCTTAACTTACAATATATAAATAATTCACGTGATATATCCGAAACTTTTTAGTTGATAACATATTCAAATAGAACCCAATTTTTCACAAGTATTTAATTCCATATAACAGTACATAATATTATAAAAATGTTTCAAATAATGAATTTTGTATTTTGTTTTCAATAGATAATAAAAATACTTTTTTCCAACCTATTTGAATAGTCTAATTGTAAACGTGAGCTGTTCGTGTCACTAAGAACAAATTTGGTATTTTAGTAATGTGGTTTAACGATAAATTATAGGAATAATTTAAAAAAAAGTTATTTTTATTATATTATATTTTTATTTATGCAGAATTTCTTTTTTCCTTTTAAATAATAATAAATTCAAACAAAATAATTTATTTGATTAGTCTATCGATTTTTAAAGCAAGTGTGCTTAATTATATTTTACTATCTAAACATATTTTATATAATTTAAACCCTAATTTTTTTTGTTGTAATTCTTTACGATTTTAAAAAGTTCAAATACAATAACTAACATAAAGGTAAATTATTTATTTAGTTAATAATTTAATGACAAAATTATACTACCTAACTATTAGTTTTACAATGATGCGTTATTTTTATATTTCGAAAACATTTGGTAAAATAGCAATAATTCACATTTTCCGTATAATTTGTCATTTATAAATTGATAGTAGAACAACTTATACTTACAGAAGTTTACACAAAAATGTAACATTTCTAAATTTCTCTATGAAAAATTGTTGATAAATATAGTTTAAATCACGTCGAACAATTTGTAGATAGGTACCATACGAGTTATATGAAATAATTTGTAATTTTATGTTACGTAAATTGTGTTTCCATATTTATATTGTAGTTAGTAGGTAGATACTAGATATAATTATAGTAGCATAGTATTTTACTTTTTAAAAAAAATAAACATTTAATTATTGTATGAGAGCCTGGTTATCTCAGTGACCAATTCTAAATCGTTTTTCGTATACGATTATTTACGACGAAAATGAGAGTTATGTTATAGTTAAATGAGCAACTTTAACTACTAATGTCGCATTAGCTGATCGTAATTATTACCATCAAATAAATTAGATTAACTAAAAAATCATGGTTTTCTTTCATTTATTTATCTTGATAAGTTATCTAATATACATTTTTATTAAAAGAGTTAATTATTTACTTAAGTACTTATAATTAGGTGCATTTATGATATTATTGTTTTATATATATATAAGTAGGCAGATTTCTTAGATACTACTAGATACTTATTGCTATTAAAGTACGATAAAAAGTTTTATAGTTGGAAATAATGTTTGGTTTTTTGTTTAAAAATTATTTGCTTGCATAAGTTAAATTTGTATTTGCTGTTTATATTTGTTTTTGTACCATTTCTAAAATGACGTTCAATAAACTTATTGTAAACATCTGGTTAATTCTAAAAGTTAAATAACACAAGTATTTTCTTACAATGTTCATTTTCTGCCAGAAACTGATGAGGGTCAAGTCCAATTCGTATCCGACTGAACAAATATTTTATGAAATGTCAATCCCTTACCAGAACAAATATTTCTATCATAATAATATATTTTATCGATTTATTAAATACGTGTAACGTATTTTTATGTATTTATGTTATATTTTAAACTAGAATTATTAAGTATAATAATATACTTAAATTCTATTTAAGCAGAACAGGTATCGTATATATATCGTTTGATTTCTGTATAAAAATACAATTTATATAAACGAGGAACTTTTTAAATTCTAAAATGTTTTTAATATACATATAAATAATCGTACGAGTTAGTCACTGTTAAAATCACAGCATTATGTAAATGTAAATGTCAGAAAAACGCACCAACGTGATGCTATAGTATTGAAATAGTTCGCGACGGTTGTTGTGAAATGATAAATATATTTCACGGATGTATAAAATGTATATCATTATTGTGCGAAAATATGTTTTGAACAGCGCACTGTTGTAGACCTTTAGTGTTGAACTTGTAACCCGTAGATCAAATTAAGTTTCACGATAAGGAAATACTATTAATATAGTAGTACAGTATAATAGCCATAGACTAAACGATTAAAAAGGAAAACAATTTGATAAGTGTAAGGTACGACTAAAATAACCGAGAAGTCGATCTGTTTCTTTATAGTTGTCGTAAGTCACTTTTTTAGTTCTTCCCGACTATTACCTACGTAAATAACGAAGAATTTTTTACTTGTCATCTCTTTAAGGACAACTACATTCAGTATTTTATACAGTAGAAACTACACTCAAAGTTGAAGCATTTTTCTTCTAAAGGTGACGTCTGTCACACACAAAAAAAAAATCCAACCATTGTATAATCAATATATTCATTGCTCCGCTCTGAATTGATTATATGAAAATCACAATAGTCACCTATGTAACTGTTTGCTACCTGTGTAACAATAAATATTTTGCATTCTAGACAAAAAATATTGTTCTATCCTTGTTTTTTTAACGTTTAAAGATCTCCAAATTATGTATTATTACATAATATAGACATTCGTCGTGCGCTACAATGAAAAATGAAATTGTATAGAAATACACATCACAGTTTTCACCGATTGCGAATGTTATTCAATCGCACGTAAATAGTTTACATAAAAAATTATTTTCTTTGAATTTTTTCTTTTTACTTTTTCTGTATTAAATATTTTTGCTCAAACACTTCACATCGAACACACTGAACAAAAATAAACTCATCCACTATTCTGGCTATGTTTCGTTTTTGGATTCACTGATCCACTGATACGTATATGATATAAATACACTACAATATATTAAACCGAAGTGTCATGGGTTAAATTTATTTCTAAACCCAAAAGAACCGTCACTATATACCATAAACATTATACATAATACATATATAACAATAATATATACTATGTTGTTATGTTATATCTTGAACAAGCATTCAAGAGGTCGTATATGAGTATATAATATTGTAGCCAAAAGGGTAAAATTGTTTGATTATGTATAATAATATATTGTTTTATATTGTATATTATATCATCCTACATTGCGTTTATATTAAACATTTTTATTTATCATAATCGTTTAAGTATAAAAATGTAAATATTTAATATATACTTATAGTTATTTATACATTATTATTTATTCGTATCTATTTTTTATAATTTTATAATGAAAAACCGAGGTAAATTAGTAAAAATATTTCAAAAATAGCATGGTTCGTGGAAAATAAAACATATATAAGACAAAAGGTTTTAAATCCCTACGATTAATATTTTTTGAATCAAAATATTATAGGTAAACATTTTTATATTAACTACCCGTAAAAAACTTAACTTTTTCATTTAAATAGCCAGTTTCATCAATGTTAGAACTCCAAATGGGTATGGAAAAAAAACCTCACCCGTATATTTTTAAACCTCTATAAATACAACTTATCATTGTACACAAAAAAGGATTTTGAGCGGAGACTGCCTGTCAGCCTATATTGTCAAGAATATTTTATTATAATATATTTATATTGCAAGTAGGTGGTAATTCATTTTTATATGAGTAATACGGTACCTAAGTTGAATTTTGAACTTATTTTTAATTTTTTATTAAAATAGTATACATAATATAATAATCATTATTAACTGATATTGTTAACATATAAGTCAATTTCAACAAACCATATTTTGATGAATTTTCTCAAAATGTTAAGTTCAAACAGTTTTATAGATTCCCCAAGTAACAACTAGAATAAGTATATCCAATTTGCTACCTAAAACTATAGTGTATACACTCGAAAGTTGAAGTTAAAGATCAAAACATTTTTTTCTAATATAAAAAGTATTTTTAGGCACTAAACAACTCACATAGTTTTAAAACTGATACATTCATCGCTCCGTTCAGAATTCAATAAACCATAGTAGGTACACATATATATACATAGTATACAATAATCTCATGAATATGATATGCAAACTATAATAAAACGTGACTATGGAACTAAAAAAAAAAATAATGATTGATTTTATAAGACGCTAACGAATCATAATAATATTTAGAATACCCTTTAGTATAAATATTTTAACATACAAAACAATATTTATAATTTTCAACGTTTATTGTATAATCATTACTTATTTTATTTTGAGGATATAATACATCTATGTTTAAAATGAATAATATGTGTTGTCTCTTACGAACCCGACGAAGAAAAACTATTAGATATTAAAATATTATGTAACTATTATTTATGAATTATATCCACTTTTAAATTGCAAAGTCAATAATATTATTTAATAATAAATACCAAACATAATTTTATTTTATTAAAAAAGTTATAAACTTATAGGCGCAGTTAAAAATTGAGTAGATATAGTAAAGTAATATTATCTTCAAGGATATTACTTTAACGTTACTCTATTTCTGTATAGGTTGAACTACATAATAAATTGAATAATTTGTTCCCCTTGAAAGCAATATATTTGTTATTGATTTTATAGTTTATTAATATTCTATATAATTGGTATTATTATAAGAAACACTGATTGAAACGTGCATTGCATATGATAAACTTAAAACATACTGAGTATACATACCAACCTAATTAAAACAAATTAGTACATTTGACTAGATAGGGTGAAAATATTAATTAAATAACAAATCATGACATAATAATATTATACATGGGTATTATGTACTTATGTTATGGACGTAAATACAGAGATGAGCTGGGGAGGGGTCGGCCTCCCTGGGCCATACAAATTCATCTTTAAGATAATATTTGACTTAACTATCATATTCGTGATACTCCATGTTAAAGAGAATAAATTAAATTATAAATATAGGTATACAATTGAATTATAAGTTGTTGGTTATTTCCATTGGTTATTCTCTCACGTCTTGTTAAACGAATTTTTATAATGCAACGAGATAAAAAAAAACCAATTTTTATAACTGTGATGAACAGTATTATCGATATTACATAAATATATCGACATCGACATCGATTTAGATATAGACATTGATTATAGGTATTCACGCTGGTTCGATGGTTCATGCAATAAACAGGCGTAGTAATACCTTTTAGACAAATTTTTCGTTACGCTATCAAAATTATACCGATGTCTTGTTACTGACATTATTGTTGGACCAATACATAGCTGATTTTTCTTTATATATTGGGCCTCCACATTGAGTTAATTATATTAATAAACAAAAACTATAAAAAGTCAACCGATGCTGGGATGCACAGAACAAGATAGGTTTATGGTTTTAATTATTATTAACGTTTAAATAGAGTTAAAATGAACAACATTTCTGAGGAAATAAGAAGGATAAACAAATATAACTACAATAAACACAATAATAAGATTTATCCCTCAGTTATAATATAATATACAGCTGCTTATATTAATTTATATACCTATTTAATAGTCTAATGTATTTATTTTAATTTGATATTGTTTTGAATTGAGTCATAGATAAAAATTTAATATATTGTGGAAATTACGTTTTAATCAATTTTCAATAATTATATAGCCTGTTTCCGGCCAACGTTAGAGACATTATCGCTTTCCAGACTGTCAGAAATTATCTAGCTTAATATCCGCTCCAAAAACATTAAATATGTATAATTATCATAGCATCGATACGATATTTATATTTATACATTATTTTTTTAATTGTTCTAGCTCAATGTAAAGTGAACATTGACTACCTATAATTAGTGAATAGTGGGTATATATTTAGCAGTTTATATTCCTCAGTTATATTTTTGACTTTTTCACTATAATTAGCCGTTTGAATATTAAAGGACCACAATATCACATAAATTATTTTTTATTAATATAGTACCTACATGTAACGATATCAAATTTCGTATTTGAGTTATCATATTCGGAGAAACGTTAAATGTTAATTTTACCATAGTTGATGTAATAACAATTCCTAGTAATTTTAAAATTGTTTGCGAATTGTTCATCCGGTGTTTTGCTCTAAGTTTAAACATGACACGTTGTGTCTGGTTTGGAAACATACTTAAAATGTTTTCGATTCTGCTTAATATTGTGAAGCCAAAACCGTTGTTGAAAATATCAATCAAAAACCTCTTAAAACGGTTTGACGTTTAACAAAATATTATTACGTTGCGCATTGGCTATACCTAACAATAATAATAATTGCAGTTGCAATTTTAACATGTTTCGGAAACATTGTCTTAGGGACACAACATTTTATGTCGGTACAAAACATTTCGATCAATAATATTATTATTTATCACAGAATGTACGTCACGGCGGCGTATCGTTATAATATTTACATAACATTATATAGAGTTAATTTTTTATGGCATTTATGAATATTTAAACCCTCGGAGGACGGCATTATCTTCTCCGTTTAGTGTTCCGCGTCGCGAGACAATAAAACTCAAATCCCTGCGTGTGTACGTGTAGTGTCCACCACTGTATATTACTATTATTATTATAACTGTTATTATACTATTATGAGAGAGGTGGTTTGTCCGATGCTCACGAAATATTATAAACGATACGTGCCGCACGACCGCCATAAAAGCCGCAAGAGATCGCTAAAAACCATTCTGACGATTGGGGTGGGTATGATCCGACGCGGTGGCCGTCGTCCGTCGTCGTGATACGAGGCGATAAAAACTCCGAAATGATATTATTGTTACGATACATAACGCCTGCGAATAATGTAAAGTAGGTATATATGTATGTAAAATATACTATAACGTTATATTATTATTTACTCGCCCCCCACCCCCCACACCACCACCCCTCCGCCATCGATTTCTCGCGTTCAGAAAAATAGTAACAAATAAATATAAATAAATAGACGACACCACACCGTCTGAGTGTATAATATATATTATTATTATTTTTATATTCGGGATATCGCCGGGCCAAAGTATACTCTGCACACACGCTGCAGGTACCTGCCCCCCCCCCTCGCGCTATATAACGTACATCTGTAGACCCGCTCGCTCGCGTTACTGTTTTGGATTTATGCATGGCAATATAAACGTCATAGGTGCGTATAATATTAGGTACCCATATATGTATACGCTCTCGTGGCATCGCCATAATAATACATGTGTATATATTTATAATAATATCAGCCGTGTGTGTATACCCCTGTGCGCACCTATATATTACGCCGCCGACTGGTAAATATATTATATACATAATATTATATTTATTATATTTGGGGAGGCTTGGGTGCGGAAGGGGTGAGTGTGCTGCAGCGAGAGACTCGGTCTGGGGGGGGAGTGAGACGGAGGAGGACCATACTACTTACCACGCGTGTGTGTGCCAGAGCCGACTGCGGAAAAATCGTATCGAACGGATGTGTAGGGCGCGTACTACATTATAGGTAGGTGTATTATACATGATACATATAAATATATAATATATTATTATTATTATTATTATTGTGTGTGTGGCTTTTTATTATTAATTCTTCGACAGCAGCCACCGCGGTGATCGTTTGCCTTTCTCAGATGCTATTTTACACGAGTCCTAATATCGTTATGGTTATAATATACTTTACTTCAGGGAGAATAAAATGTGTGTAAATTATGACGATTTGAAATTTTTTCATAAAATAATGCGCTTTGAGACTGCACGAACAAAAACAATTAACTCCCTAACTATTAACAGTATTGTATTAAATATTAAATTTTTCTAGTCCAGCGTTCTCCCGATACATCGACAAAAGATGTTTTCTAGTCGGCAATCGAGGCCGATCATTTCACAGAGGTTCACTGCAGTATACCTAATACCTTTGCTATGCAGCTAGTGGCGGATGCGGGGGAGGGTAGAGAGAGCGTCCCCCCCCCCCAATCGCCGTAGTTTTCCTTTGTTTTACACTGTGTTCAGCAAATTTTATAGCCAATTTTGGAACTTTTTGTACTTTTTTCCCCCATGCCCCTCCCAAAATGCAGCCCTGGTCCCGCCACTGTGTGGCTCTATCATTTCTTCTTCACCGCATGTGCATTCCTTAATCGTCTGTATCATCAACCATACCAATCGCCACACCACAAAGTGCATTGTACACGGATTATCCAGGACGGATAGATCTTATATATTATAACGTCATGCGAAAAAAAATATCGATAAGAAAGCGGTCGTGTCCGAAAAACCACTCAGATACATAAATAATAATCGTATTAAAATAATGATAATTGGACGAATAATTATGTACGCCTTCATGCGGTGTTCAGCGCCGACACGTACGTAAATTTTATCACACCCATCGTAACGGGGTATAGTATATTATTGTAGGCATAGGTGGTACCCAAACAACGCTACATCATCGTACTATATATTGCATTATAATATACGACTGCTTTTGAGTTATTTATGGCTCTCTTCGTCTATTGCCGCACACACGCCAAAATGTGTATTTTATTAGTAATAATAATAATAATAATAATAATAATACGGTATTATAGTGATGCGTCTGTATAGCAGGGTAGGTACCTACCGTATCCTTCTTGGACGTCACAGAAATCGCCACGATAGCTGCAGTATAGTAATATTATGCATCGTCTATACGTCTACCCGTAACTTGGTTTTTTCATCGGTGGCTTCTCCATACATAATACCACAGGGGCTACGCGATAATAATAATAATATAATAATATTATTATGTTCTCCAGATAATCAAAACATTGGTACCGGTGTCTGTTTAATACCTACGTCGTGTATGCAATTCGAGTTTACCTATTTCGCTATCTGCGTAATGTTTGTAAGGTATGTTATGCATATTATACAAGCATTATTTTGATTCTCAGTACAGGTACCTACCTACTGCAGCAGTCGACTCGAGACTTAAATCATAACACCATTATGCCATACGTAATAACGGTGCATGTACACTGCACACACGATAATAATGTTATATTATTATGCATTAATGAAAATTATATTAGAATAATTCTTTGAACAAACAACGTTTGTTGATGTGAATGTCGAAAACGTGATCTCGGTACACGCGGGGTCCTGTTTTAAGAGGAAACGAGACGGACATAAATTCTAGCATATTGTAAAACGAAATTTCTTAGTGGGTCAAATACTTCCACGAGAATATAATATTATAATTCTACGCGATGTTGTAAACCATTTTAGGGCTTTAGAACTGGGTCAGTTGTCTTAACCGTCGTTCATCAAAAGCATGGTATAATCTTTGTAATGTGAAATTTTTAGAACGAACAAAGAATCGTAATTAAAACTCAAGACAACATGCGTATCTATTAGATGTTGTTAAAAATAATTAAATTGAAAAACGGGTAATTCGATATTTTAACAACGACGAATCGAAAAAATATAATTTCACATTGTTAGAGATACAATATTGAAAAATAATATCAAATAACCTGTGGTAATAGGTAATTGTCTAGACGAAAAAAACATTCGTTTTTGACGAAATCAATGTGGGTTGACATACTAATGGTTTGCTTGTCTTATTAAATTATAAAATATTGTGATCCAGAAGACCTGTATGAGAACTTATTAAACAAACTCATAGGTATACATGGGTAATCATAATATTATAAACGTGATCCCAACCATGATGCAAAATTCTGAAAAATCGGCTTTGAGTTTTATTTAAAAATCTAAATTAATAATTACGTTTATTTTTTCCTCCTATAGCGAATAACGAAACGGACCTAAATGGAAGCCGGTTAACTTTCCACTTGGAAATTCCGGACACGCCACCGATTGTTATCCCAAAAGGCAACAATAATAATGACAAATAATATAATATACACAAGACACGAAAAGTAATAGAGATTATGGCGGCGAGTATACGACGTTTAATTAAAATATATTTAACGTTTTGTTATGATTTAAGTATGATGAGCATAAACTAATTGCACGGTTATAAGCTAAATATAATGAACGTTTAAAATGCAAGTTTACACGTAATTCAAAAATAATAATATATGCTAAATTTACACGGTTCAAATAATAGAATTTATAATGTTTGTCGTGGCGGGCCGAGTGATTTCTATGAGTATAAAAAAAAATATACAATACCACAGTATACTATTATAATTTAATTCATCTACATACCTACCTACCGTCAATACAATGGTGGCGAAAACGTAATTTTTTTACTGTAGGGGACAGGGTGGTACCAGAGGAAAAACCTAATAAAAAAATATAAGGTATTTACAACCCTCTAAAAAAAAAGTGTATGAAAACATAAATTAAGGCGAGACAGAGCACCCAGAATCCATACTATCAACTATCGTGCACGTTTGATAGTGCAATTGCTCTTTCTTGGAAATGTGATAAGAAATATCATTAAATTGTCCTCTGGGTGACAGTTTCTTTCAGCAATCATGATTATTGGCTGTCAAGATTGCAACTACCGTGTTTTACTCTCGTCGTGTAGTAAACCCGTCTTAACAATTGACGGTGATATCGACGATTAGATCTATTGAATATAATATATTTTACAGTGTAGCAGAAACTATTTTCTACGTGTGTGTGTGTGTGGAGGGAGGGGGGGTGAAAAATATGCATAATCACTTATCAAAATTATGGCCACAAATTCGTTTTTTTTTTTAATGTTAATCTAATACCAATTATATAGGTATTATGTATTTATGTAAATATAGTATTCCTGAACACAAAATAAATAGGTAATATATTCATTGAACAAGAAACTAATAAAGTCAATATCGAAAAAGTTGTGAACTTTTGTAATTTTTTGTTTACAGAACAAATAAATGATAAACAAACGTGTATTTGCTCGATGCTCAAAGTCAATCAATAACAAATATTTGATAATGGTCGTCGATAGACGATAGTAAAGTTAAAAGGAAATCAAGTGCTAAATCACATACCCCTTTACCTTGGAATTCCGGAGTGATGATATTTTGGTTGAGGGTGGTGGTTAACTTTTCCCAAAAGCCAGCCCTTCTCCGAAGACACCCATACTGTGTATGATATTATTATACTTTCGTAAACGGAGCTTAGTCTTAAGCAATACAAAATTCATAAAATAATGTATTAGGTATTATATATCGTATGTGAAACGTGTATTATAATGAAATAACTTGATTTTTTTTTTTGTGAATATGATGAACGCCGCAACAATATATTATTATTATTTTCAAGGTTTTTCTAAAAACTG
The DNA here is from genome assembly GCA_008086715.1 of Sitobion miscanthi. Classification (NCBI taxonomy): domain Eukaryota; kingdom Metazoa; phylum Arthropoda; class Insecta; order Hemiptera; family Aphididae; genus Sitobion; species Sitobion miscanthi. Next base: position 23,789,588 of record CM017800.1, read on the forward strand.
TTGTTTCAGAAAATGTCTTGAGACTTAGTAAAGGCAACCGTGGGGGGGATGACCAACACCACATCACCTCTCTCGTATGCGCACCCGCTATAGGTCCAAAAACACTGTAAAATTATTTGTTCAATCCTACGGAGTGATTGCGCGTATACCCATAATATATTATAGAAATACGAATATCATGATATCATCATAGTTTTCGTATTTACCTAGTATATATTTTGGTCGGTATGAATTCCGGCGAGACGAGAGCACTATTATAATATCATACCTTAGGTATACTCTGTTCTAGTTAAAATTTGAATAATCGATTACATTATTACGACGCACCCCGCGTGCAGTCTGTTGCACGCCTTCCGTAATTTTTGAAGGTTTGTCGTCGCCGAGAACGATTTTTTCTTCACCCCCAACAACACGGCGGGTACATCAATTTTTATTAATACGTCGTGCACAGCGTTCCTCGAGAAATTTTTAATTATTCTGATTTACATTTTTTAATGAACTCTTCGGGTTTGTTTTGAAGCGGCCGCGCAGTCAACTGATATTAAAAACGGGTGCGGGTCTCGCCGAACTAGAAACGCACATGACGAAAAGCACAACTAATAACGTAGGTAGGTACTAGGTACTTACGCGATATTCGATTGTTTGCGTTTTGGCCGGTGAACTATGGCGGCGTAATTGAACACGTCATAATAACTTTGGATATTATAATATTTTTACGATTGTCGTGGGAGGTGTAACCGCCGTCCCCGGTCAGGAGCAAGTACGTGCCTAATGTGGGTACCTCGCTAATCGTGTGGGCGGAGAAGGTAAATACCCGCTGCAGACCAGTGACCGGTAATTCTGCCGTAATTTACGCGCCTCCACGGTAAATCCAACCGTGGCGGCTCTCCAACACTCTCATTATCGCTGTCAGTTTTTGTATTTTTGTAAAAACAAATGTTTATATATAGCTCAATAAAGTACCACCTATATTTTTTTATCGTTGAATCCTTTTAGTACCTATTTACTACTATTCTTTTATTTTTCAAGCCATATTACTGTTCATTCCGGACAAGCGGTGTTGAATATTCCGTTGCACAGCTACTCCACCGAGAAAATATGTGAACCTAAGAATGGTGTAAGTGTTCAACGTTTGATTGGTATGTATAAAATTAATACACTCATAAGAATATCACTCTGGTTCGGATAAAAAAAAAAAAATAATAAAATAATATTATTGAATATTATTTAAAAAATCATAAAAAATAATACCATTGTTAGTAAAATATGCGACGAATTATGTTTTGTCTTACAACTTCTAATTACGCGCGCCAATGAATGGTTATCTCTTCAAAACCAATCGCTAAACCACGTCTCGGACGTTGATAAAAATATATTCAATATACGGTAATTACATAAAATATACAAACCGATTGGCTCACGTTCGACGTGGCTCAATCAGTGCACAATAATCAAAATGAGTTGAATATTTACAAGCACGCGTATCATTACCTATATAAGGGATGCGCCATGCGGTATGCCGGCCCTCCAGTCGTAGACTGTCGCCACAGTGTGAACCGACCGGAGACTTATTCTTTTGTCGGATAATAATACAATGTTGCATTTATTATAATATCAGTGCGTAATTTATTACTCACCTAACGGAGCGTAGTACAACCATAATGCGATTGCTATAATATGTGACTACCATTTATTAATAACAATAGTAACAGTTTAAAATAAAGGATCTATTCGGATCGTCTAGTAATGGTGGCGATGGTATCATTTTTTTTTTTCAGATTGGATCAATTTTGGGCTGTAAAGTATAATGAGATTACCGTTATAACTGCGATTGAGATAAGTCCAACGCTAGCTGATAGACAGTGTTATGCAATGCCGAAACTATTGCTGGTATTTATCGGTGGGGGTGCGACCACGTCTAGTTTAACGTGCCCAGTCAAATTATAATTTTTAAATACAATGTAATCAGTCTGGTAGCCGGTAGGTATCAACAATGCGGTTCGACCAATCACACCAAGTGTGTCAGCGGATTAAATTGTAATACCTAATATCCTTCGATCATAATATACTACAGATATAATTATGTGTATATATTTTGTTCCTATATGCCGGATCGGGTCCAACCATTGAACTAAACACATGGAATACGTATTATGAATAATTCTCATAAAATAATATGCGAAATGTGCCTATACGGGAGCCCCATCCGATTTGATTTAAACATTAACATTATGGTGTTGATAACAATTTTTATAGATAAAATATAATTTTTCATCATGTTTTCCCGTGACTCGGAATGATAAGTTGATATACTCAGCTGATAACTGATTCTGAGCATGCGAATTATTGTGTCGTGTACCGTGAAATGTTGAAGGTGCGATGGCGATGATGTTGACGAAATTCAGTATAGGTAGTAGGTATGCATAACTACAACCATTAAAGTAAATTATCTAAGATTTGGCCGGTACACAACTGACGAATGGACCACACCTAGGGATACTTGGCATCGAGTGTTCGTTCCACGTTCACTCGTTAATATTATAAATAAATAAATTAGTTGAACCGTGAAAGACCGTTAGCTGAGTGAAAAACGAATAAATAGGTATCTTTTAGTATATGATCAGATCACTTTTTGGTTCGACAGATATTCTAATGTTATAATTTATTATAACGAATACCAATTATAATATATTATAAACTTTTGAATTACAAAGTGTAAGTTTAATTTTTAATCCGTTATTTATAATATCTATAAAAAAATAAATTATATAATAAATTGAATAGACATAATATAATGATTATCTAGGTACCTATAGATATTTATAGTGCAATTTAGGTATTATTTATTTTGAAAGAGTTAAATACATATAATCTTTCACTATACAACATTCAACAACATCATATCGTGAAAAGAGTATTAAAATTGTATTATGGAAGTAGCTTTAAAATTGCTATTATGTTAATTAATTTTTAAATGTGTTATAGCTACATTTTATCTTATGTAAAACTAAATTATAACAATATTATTATATACTCGGGAAGAAACTCATTTTCCTCAAGTATTTGATGATTTTACTGCTTATTTTTTGTTTTCCAAATTATATTTACAAACAATTTAATGCAGTCTTGTGCTGTGTATTACCTCAGCGTTATACCTATATGCGTTTTAAATTTTAATGTAATTGTAACATTTTAACACTGTAATTACAAATTGAATACAAACTTCTGGGTCAACCTGGTGCCTGTGCATAAATATGTAAATAAATTAAACACAAAGTTCAATGAATACCTACTGTTGACAACCAACGCCTTACATAATTTTACATAATTTGTTCTAAGAAATTAAATATTTGACTGACAATATTATATAGGTACCTACATGTTCAATAGTAAAATTATTTTTATATTTTTATAGGCTCAATACACGGCGTTTGCTCAACTACTAATATTCTAATACTATATAACTAATAATTCCGTTTATTGTCTATATAATATTATGCTGTGTTTCTACAAGATACGTGAACTTTTTCATTGATCAAGTGTACACTTTAAGTGTCCATGACAACATTTTATAGTGGCATTGTAGGGAGGATTAAATGAGCTTTTTAGCGTCAATCGAAATTTAGAGGACCATTCACAACCGTCAGTACTGCAGTGGCGTGCTTGTAATATTCAGATTTTTTGAATACGGGAATTTAATTAGGTACCTATATGATGAGTTTAGTCTTCATTAGGCATATTATCGACAGACGATTCCAACTTAATGCAACCCATATACAGTTCGAGTGTTTTGTTATATTTCGGATGGTAACAAATATAATATAAAAGTGTCAATAGCTCGTAACAATAACGATACTGTTCGTTTAATGTTGTGAGTATAATAATAACCATCTTAAAAATTTGGTGACGATAACACTTAAGTGTAGCAATGTGAAAAAGAAAAAAAATGTGATTATTAATTTATTCAGACATTTCGTGACTGTCTATATATAAAATGATATAATGGTTTTCTTGGATCACCAACTGAATACGAGCAACTCAAAAACAACTCACATATAAATAAATTAGTCAAAATGTAGGTTTACGATTACTTACGTAGTAGCGGCATCTATAAGTTATATAATATTTTGTATAGTGAAAACTTCGAATGAAATCATATTATATGTTGTTACAAGCGAGTAGTGACAACTGACAAGACATTATAATATTAATATCTCCATTTTTCTGTTTATCTAAATAATACAAAAGTAAAACGTTATGGGAAACGTTTTGAACACATATAGAATTAAAAAACACGCATTACTGTAATTTTTTTTGATGAATCAATTCGTCGAGCTAAGACAATTATTATGTAAACACATCAAACAAATTCAGTGGTTTTGCATTTTTAAATGCAATTTTTTTTAACTATCGGATCCAACTAACCAAATTAAATTGAAATTAAAACTGAGGAAAATAATAATACCAGTTATCAGAAAAATTGTATTCAACAAACCGATAATATATTGTTGTAAAAACATCACACACTGCTTCTTCAGATTTCTTATTGTGTAATGCCGTTTTATTTATTTGTTACATCTCGTAATAAAATGGTAGACGTACATTCAACATTTCAGATTTTATTTAATATTTCAGTCATCAAAAACAGATCTCTTAGCGTATTTCATGAAACTCGATTAATGTTGTTAGCTGATAAATCGTTTTTTAAACGGTTCCGGTACTTGAGAATTTATATTCTTGTTACCAGCTTGATACAAACGTCGCTGTAGGTTTATCGTTAAAATAGTCATTTTAATAATTTAGATTTAATATAATTTATGATCAATAAAGTATTCGATATATATTATTTTATCTTGAAATTATTATTAATATATTAGGTATATTATTTAAATACACGTTTTGAAAATAATTTTTAACCGAACTATTGAACGGAATCGTCTGGACTGTTCATTTTTATTCTTATACTTGTATAATGATATAGGTCTGAAGATTTTTAATTTTTTAATTTTACTGTATAAATTAGATTTTAAAATATATAATTTGCTAATTTATTCTGTCAAAATTTTTTTGTATTATACATAAAAAAAAGAAATGTAATTTATTCTCTTTGGAATTTTCGCAATAACATTTTTTTGAAATATTTTACGGTAAAACATTAAAATAAAGACTATATAGGTGGATGATTTTTTTTTCAAACTCACGAATTAGTATATTTACGTACTTTGATATTACATAGTTAAAACGAATCAATTATGTAAAACTTCAAATACAAAATGGGCTAATGTAACCGTTTGTGCATAAATACATTTCATTTAATGTTTCTGACGTTGAGTGGATTATGCGAATGACTATAATCTATAATCATTGTATGACTAAATACATTTTTGCATAGGGGGATGGAGTGGCCGCGGGGTGCATTTTTCTTTGGGCAAGTCACGGTGTCCGGAGAGAAGTGCGGCCATCTCCCACCTGGGCATGGCAGATACCTACAAGTGCCCACTAAAAAATCTGCCAAACCAAAAAAACACGTGTTTAAGCTTACAGTACCCTACCCCACAGTAAAAACCACCCAATGGCCGAAGTTTCCGCGGGTTAATTAATAATAATAATAAAAAAAAAATGTTTGCATAGGAAATTTGATAGTAATAGTCAATATTATAATGTACGTTTTTAAAATACGCTGCCGAATATAAAATAAGTACCTATACGTGCCTATATCTGTTCCGTTCTGTTCATAATAACGGTTTAAAAATATTATATTTTAGAAATTAATCAATTTGCATTGTGTACAATAGTTCTAATACCGCAACGCACAACCATACTAACACGGTGTCACTTTTAAATTATTTTGTAAACATAATTCAATATAGATACAATAATACTGCCGAAAAAAAATGTATATTAAAAAATATCAGAAACAAATTACTTTTTAAAAATCTTTAATATTAAGTGGATGTATGGCGTTATTATAGTGAAAGAAACGTAATATTTGTATACCAATGTGGTGCGTTTTGAAATGAAATGCACAACAATGCATTATAATATTATTTGTCCCCATTAAAGCAATATAACTTACGCTGCAACACAAGGTTATTGTTATTTAAACTAATCTATTTTTAGATTCAGAATTGATTGATTGTTTGAAAATAATAATTCAAAAACAGAAGAATCCAGAAAATGTTTTAATAAAAATGATTATATACATCTTATTTAAAGACCTGGAAATAGTAATTAATACAATTATTTTTTTTCAAAAATGTATTATTAAATGAACGAGGTCAGTAAAAAAGATAGTTATTACATATTTTAATATAACACAGTAATAAATTCAGTGAAATGAATTGCAGTTCATAGTTAATAAAAAAAAAGTTCTTCTAGTGATGATGGTTGGTTTTGAATTTACCGAGAAAAATGTATTAAGTCCTAAAAATGAATATAATATATTAATAATTAATATCCAATTATAATATATTATATGTTTATTTTTTAACATTTGTTGTTCGTTAATACGACAGCTATAACGTTTTTATTAATAAATTTAAGTACTTAATAATAAAAAAACCACAAAATATACAACCGCTCTTAAATTGAATATACATATATTACATGGTACATACGTCATATTATGACAAGGATCACATTAAAATGGATGTAAAATGTAAAATGGATTTTTTCCAGTGAAAAACTATTTCATTAAAATCTCGTAAACCTAATTATTGAATATATTATATTACATTAATGCTTCTCAAGAAAAATTATTTTACTGCTAAAATACATTTTACTCAACATTGTTTTAAATATTATGGATAGTTATAACAAAGTATAGTGTACCAACTGTTTTTGTTTGTATCATAGTTTATAGTTTTAATGTCATAAATTAAATATTTAAATAAGAATGCAAAAAACACAGAGATGGTATAATTGTTTATTGATATTAAGTTTACTTTAGAATTCTGATATTTAAAACTAAATTCTGACTTGAAATACAACTATTCATCATAAAACCATTGCGATATCATAATATTAAATTTTTATGATAAAACTCGAAATATTACATAAATTAGCTATTGAATATAATATAATATTTTTCACTTTTAAGTAGTCAATGTAGTTTCTTTCTTAGTTTGAAATGTAAAGCTGACATAATACATCAAGGTCGACCTTTATAAGCCCAGTGATTTATAAGGATATAAATGTTAGCTAATTTTAATAACATTATAAAATGACGTTTTAAATCAATACAACAATGATTATTGTTTATGTCAACTTTTAAATTATGTTACAAAATGTATCCTATACATTTAGCGTACAACCTAAACGTAGGTAATCTTACCTAAGGCGAAAGTACACTAATAAAACTCTCTAGTGTATACAACATTGTAATAATTATTATTTAAAGTGTCATAGAAATGTTCTAAGAAATCCAAACTCTTAAAGTAGACTATAGTCGATACAGCATACCCTTATAATGTCACCGTGACCTTATTTTAATGGTTTTAGATTAAAATCAGCTAGCGTATGAAATCGCTTTGTCTGTTACGACTGGACACCTCGTGAATAATTTTATATTGAATGAATGGCCTTTTTTCCGTTATCATCATTATTATTATGACGATTAATTTTTTTTTTATACTTTTCAAACAAAAAAAAGCAGGAGGAGATGCGAAATATTAGGTTTCCGATCACTGGTGAACGGGGGAGTGTCGCTCGGAAACGAAATTGTCGGTAATAAGTATTTACCCTGCTACCCACATTTTTGCCATTTCAATTCATTTTTACTCGACTAGCAATTATTATCATATCGTTACAATACAAAAATAATCGAGAGAAATAATAATATTATGTGTACGACGACATTGTGTGGAGCGCAGACAACTACGAATAATAATATTTTGTTCAAATTATTGTTATACCACGTCATAATATAACATCTTGATTTCGCCGTAATCAGTCTATTTGAAACGGATCAGACATCAAAAGGGCATAACATTTTACAAAAAAAGTGTTTGTAGTTATGAAACCATACTATAATATACCTAACAAACGGCATAGACCGTAAGCAGTGCGTTTATTTTATTTTTAATCAACGCAACGTCAAACTTTACTGACTTATATAACCTTTGAACATGACACACACCGGTGACATATTATACTATTTATGGATTTTCACCAGCGTTAACAATAGCTCAGTAGGTACAAGTATTCATATTATAATTATTGTGTTACCGACGAGGACACGGGCAATATTATACGACACGACATAAATATAATCAATTGATAATATAGCAGTTGAAGTACATTATAATGTGGCCAGAGAAAATTCGTACTTACGGTAAAAATAATCGTACTGACATAATAATGGTAATAATAATAATAATAATAATATGTTGTTCAATAATGCACGCGTAGGTATAGTGTATTGAGTGCTCAACGTCTATGCCCGAAAGTCGAGTGGAATTAAACACAATCAGAATATTCGAGTTTACGAGTTGCTGTGGTTATTCTATTTACACACGAAAATAATATAACCGGAAACTACTTGAAAAATCGGTTTATTCAAATATCGCATTATTGTTATAATGATTTAAAATGTACGGAAAAACTTCAAAACATTGGTGGAAATTACACTTTACCCGGGGTTAACGCCACGGCGGCGATGTAGAAGGTTTAAAATAAAATAAATATTAAGACGTAACCGTTGCGTATACGTGTGATATAATATGTATGTATTTAACTCAAGTCCACAGACTTGGGCCGCCCATTTCATGCTGTGATTCTTAAACCAGTATCAATATTTAGAGAGTAATTTGCAAGTCTAATAACATAATTTGCATTTCACCCCTTTCACCGGTATCATTATAATATATAAAGCGTATTATAGGTGAGGCGACTATAGTAGTCTTGCAGCGGCCTATCTATATGTTTCATTTCGGAAGTTGAAATTGGCATCAATATTTTGTCTATAATTTCTGTCTAAGATTTAGCTAGTCCGTACACGTAATTTGGCTATAGTCACCGATGACATTTCAAAGTTATGAAGTTACCTCGCCAAAGTTGTTCGAGGATGACAATATTAGTATCAAAATATTCATTACAGTTTACAATGACTGACAAACTTACTGTTTGTAGTGTACAATTATGTAATGTCTACAACACTATTCCACGAAACTCTATGTTTAAATATTTTATAATAGTATTACCAAAGTCTAAAGGTAATACTATTATACACTTGATATAGGTACATTTGTCAGTGTTGGCATGACTGAGGTTGATTTATAATTTAGTTTCATCACGAAATTTGAATTCAGGATAATGCCTGGGGAAGTCGCTTTTCTGTAAAGTATAGGAGATAAATAGATGTTGATCTCGACGATTTCGAGTGTACCACGTCTTCGAGGAGGTCTGCACTTGTAATGGATTAATTTGAACTCAATTACAAATAATTGTATACGTAAGAAAGATTCCGATCGGAGCCGATGTGCCATTTTTCATCTCTACGGATATTTTAATATTTTATGGTTAATTTCTATTTACTTTACAATGAGTAGAACATTTTTAAATTATTATAATAATATGATATAATGATTAACATTGTATCATATATATTGATGTTATTTATTTGTAAGTTAATGCTGGCTGAAAATCAGGGATTTTTTTTTACCCTCCCCCTTCCTCTCGAAGTTGAAAATTGAAGGATTTTTACTGCTTTAAAAGTAAACATAAAACACACACTATAATTATAAAACCAATACATTCATCGCTACAATCTAAAAAATGGTAATAATATGACAATGAATATCTAGGCCATTTCTACTAGAAACCCGAATTGTATAGTAGTTTTCGACTTTAAGTATGATTGAGAGTGGAAAGTTATTACATAAATAATATTGTATCTAATATCAATACAGTGTATAAATTATTTATATAATATCAATAATCGTAATTATTCTAAAATACAACAGTGCGCAGACTTTATTGATAATATTATCTATATTGAAATCAATTTATGATTGTGTCGGATAAATATGTTGATGTTTGGTGTTGTTTAATTTGACGACATTACTAATTATTGTTCGCATAATATAATAATATTAAATTGTTGTATTAACCGAAATTATAAATTTTTCCTATTTTGCAATAGGTAAAATTTCAACTTGTTATTGATCAATAAACTGAGGGCCTATAGAAAAACCGTTTTCCCGTTATACATGTATACCACGTATTATATGCCGGAAAATGTTTATGACAAGTTTTCTACCGATGACCTTTATATGGTGTACGATAATACATTCACTAAAATCATAAGGGTCCAACAATAACTTGAAAAAAAAATAATCCATTAAAATAATATGATACAGATACTCATGGACATTTTTTTAAATACTCCCGTATGTGAATAAATCACCGAACCACGTTAATAAATAATAATAATAAAAAAAGAAAAAAAAGTTCTCCATTGGGATCGTGTGCGTATAATATGTGACTGCAATAATGTGCTTGAAATTATTATAATATGACTACCATAAATGTATAGTTAATATTCTATTGAAATATAATGTAAAACAGTTTTCTTAAAGTTTTAAAAACATAATTAAGCAACTGTTTGAGTTGCTCAAAAATAAAATTAAGTTAAACAACATTTTTAAGTATGAACAATTTATAATTATAAAACATTTAAAAGTATATATACATTGTATATTATATAATAATATATTTATGAACACAAGTTATATTATATATAAATTACTTGGAAGATAAATATTTATATTTTATTTTTAAATGTTGGTTTATAGGGTATAGTTCACTCTTGCGTTTTTTTTTTTTAAATGTTCAAAACACTAATCACAAATTACATTTTAAAATGTTATTCGATGTTAAAAGGTATTAATTACGTAAGATGAACAGACTTGAGTGATTGGCTTAGATATAATACAAATGGTAAGTAATTTTACTAAGCAATGATTTTGTATCATATTATATTGTTATTTTTTAAATCAAATAAAGTATTAGGCAAATTCGTTGACAATTTACAAGTTGATTAATGAATCGAGTGATACAAAAACTGGATATTATATATTGAATGCAGAGTTGCATATTAGCTGGTAGATAATTTAGGTTGGGTTAGTGAAACTCGAGTAATAATAATATAAGGTTTTATTGTAATTAATATTCATCCTACCTACCCTTCTGCAGGTGTCAAAATAGAATAATTACCGAGTAAACGAATTATAGATTTAAAACGATTCCATTACAGTTGTGCATAAATGATAAAGTTGCCAATCGGACAAAATATCATGCACGGAAACTAGATAATTTTGTAATCGTTCTCCCGAAGTATGAATATGTATATTATTATCATTTTAATGCAAGTCAATAGAGTATAGAATTTTAATATTACGATACTGACGAGGTTCGAGTTATATTAAATCAGCTATCTATCCTCCTTGCATTAACAATGACTAAACACAATTAACGTTTTCACTATTGTAAAACAATAATTATGTCTTCATATTATTATAGTTTGGTAGGTATAACAGAAGTCAGAAATGTAAACATAATATTATTATCATTGAAACGTCTGAACAAAATGAAAACGAATTCGCGTGGTTTATTATTTAGTTGGTAAATGTATACGGATAGGTATATAAGAACAACAACTGAAGGACAGAAAAAAAGTAAAATAAGAAGAGCGTATACGACATATCATGAAATATGGAGGAAGCACATAAAAATAAAATAATGGAATTTATATCAACAATAATAAGTTAACGTCACCGACGACGTCTTGACACAAGTCATTGCCCGACACACGAGGGAAAACTGTTTAATAGCGTTGTAATAATTACAAAGACGATGGATAAGTATAGAACAGTTACGTTATCTAATGGAGAATTTCGAGCAGATATAGAATCTTTTAGCTAAGAGCTTTAAAAATAAAACGAACCAGACGTTTAATTAATACAATGAATTTTAAACATGTTTCATTTACTGACTATAACACTGTAGGCGCATTCGGAAACAACGCACAGGTTATTAATTTCTAAAACATACAGTTTGATACTTCCGCAGTAACTTTAACGTCGTCGGAAGTTACCGGGACCGACTTAATACACTCTAATTTAATGGCATGACGTAAACGATTATGCCAATATAATAATATTATGATTTTCCACGGAATTTTAATAAAATATGAAGTAGTAAATTTATTTTATTTTTAAACTTAAATTCAAATAATTAATATTATACTTCACAGCGCGGCGCAGTGCTGATCATTTACGCCACGAAGATGACGTGTTATTACAGTGCAAAATAAATAGACATTAAACGGCGTGTTCATTTTGATAATGACAGGAAAAACGGACGAATTTTCCTCCGTCTCAAGTGGACCCGACCACGTGTATAAGTTAATATACGTAGAGTGGTTACCTATTATATATGTATGGGCGATTCGATAGGTATTACGCGGTGCCTACCTATATATCGCATTAAAATTCGATATCTTTATGCGCGTAAATCTCACATGGGCCGATGGGCAAACGCGTGATTACGACAAGGGGAAAAAAATACATCAATGGTACGAAAAAAAAAAAAAAAACTCTGTTGATGAAAAATATCCAATATTAAATTATAATTAAAAACGTCCCTCGTTCTGGTTTTCACAACACGTACACCAGAGACGGAGTGTATCAACAAAGCTGATTAATAACCGTTTTATCGGGGTCTGTGCGTCGTCGACATTTTTGCGGGGTAAAAAAACTAAAATTTTTAGAACGAAAACAGTTCTGCGAATTGTCTTCTGTGCGTTATTGCAGCAGACTAACATACGTATAGAACGTCGAAATAAAAACCACGTTACGATATATTCAGCAGTTGCTCCCAATGGACACCGATTTTAATAACATTGATACCAACTACCGAAGATAATAAACCATTCGTCAATTCGCTTGTAACAGGCCGGTTGGGAAGATTAAAATTAGAAATGTCAAATGTACATTACGGCTATTAATAATGTTATCTCGAAATCTCAGAAAACGTCTAAATCGAAGATGCGATGAGTAAATCCTTCAGAAAAAGGGGTAACGTCATTAATACTATTCAAATAGTTATTAAATATTTTTGTTTTAAACTCATTTTCGTGAAACACAGAGCTGTATAAAATTGTAAATATGTAAAAATAAAGTATCTAATATAAAAATAAATAAAAACTAAACAATATCGTAATATTATCAATTTGAAATGCAAAACGCATAACAATTCAAAGTAAAACAATGTGATATTATTTATACTGTTTTAAGAATTCAACGACGGCAATTAAAAATTAAAACTCACTGAAACCTTAACATTGATTTTATTAACAATCATCATAAAATTACTGCAGTTAGTTGAGTAATTTTTTTCGACACTTTTAGATAAGTAGATACTATTCACTATATTTTTCATATTTTTGCGATAAACATTTGAAAAATCGCTCTCTGATTATGCTAATTTGTTTGGTGTTTATACTTTATTTTAAATAAGAATTTATTGTAATTTATATTGATATCATATAATTTAATATTTGTTTTTTTTTCTAATAAGCATTTATCATTTTTTAAACAAAAAATGTAAAATATAAATAATATAATAGAAGTAATCGTCTCAACATAATCAGCTGGAACAAATTCATTTTGGAAAATAAAGTATTTTTATTGATTCATTGTAAATCACTCGAAAGTTGTACTACTGTGAAATTTTTAAAACCATCGAATTAGTGGTCGATAAACGCATTAATAATTATTTTTTTTAAATGTTTATAATAGGTAGTGTAATAATATATGTACAATATATGCATCATATTATACTACTGATAATGATTACAAATAATTGCTTTAAAATATAATATATTAAATAATATCAATAATAAAGGTTAACTCAATATACTATAAAAAAGGTTTTATTTTTGAATTTACTTTTAAGTTTTATCATATAAGAAAAAAACATACTTTTTTAGATATGGTATTTATTTGGGCAAATATAAATGATTGAATTTCTAGTTTTCTTTCAATGTATTTGAGGTTTACACAAGAATAAATTGGAAAACTTTAATGCTATAGTTCCTGTGTAACAATTGGTTGATGACAATGAGTCGAGATTAAAGAAAAAAACCAAATAAATTGACATTTCATTTATATTGAAAAATTGTAGTTATGTACCTATATCTTTTCATATTAATATTATGTTCCTTGATATAATATGGTATATTATTTTCGTTGGGATTTTTTTTCCAATATACCTTTACTATCAATATTTACAACTTATATGTTAAGTTCAATAAGTAATTTTTTTGTATGAAACATTGGCATTGATAATTATAAAAATAAACTTGAGAGGAAAGTCTTATTAATACCATATCGTTAAGACTTACGAATCCTTATAATCAGATTATTTTTGTAATATTTAAGTCAATCTTTACAATTTCTAAAGTCGAATTATCTTTATCGTGGATTTGATTATATTGAATGTGTATGGGTTTTACTCTTGCCCAACGGGCTGACTATCCTGAGATTAAACGAATAAAACTTAATTAAAATAAAGTGCTTTAAATTCTGTTGTAGGTACTACCTATTTCGTTCAAACATTTTTCTCAAATTGCGCATTATACGAAATAAAACAATCTAACGTTATTACTACTTATTAGGTATAATAAATATTGCTTTCGATTTATTGATTGAGCACACTAATTATGTGTTTATATTTTTGATATACATGGTTTATGGTTGTATAATATTTAAAATAAATATAAACCAAATTGACATCATAATATGTATATACGCATCGTTATTATTAATTATTATTACTGTTCCTTAAATATGTCTCGAAGCTGCTCATTCAATTCTTGCTAAAGAGATGAAGCTGTTATTAGTTTATGCATTTTTTTTAAGCTTCTTGTATCGAGAAAAGTAAATTAATAAGTTAAAATAATTTGGTTTTAAAATTGAAAAAATAATAACAAAGACAATTAGTTTTGGTGTATTAATGTTTAAAGCTTAGAATTCTGATTCCGTTGAGAACGCCTCAAGGAAAATAAAATGAAAACAAACGCATAATACCTATACGAGTTTTTATTTGTAATACTTTAGAATAATGTTCGCCGTAAGAAAATGAAAGTTTGGATGAAACTCGAGTTATTCTGATGTATTGTTTTACGAGGATCACTTTTCAATAACATCATACAAAACATTAAGTAGAACCCTTGTGATATAATATTATAGCAATGACAAAATAATATCTGAAACATTGTAAATCTCATGCGTGAAGTATAATACCTAAATAATTATAACGTGTAAAATGCATGACTACTTTTTATTATATAGGCACTGGGTTTTAGCGGTAAACAAACATCGTTTTGAAATGTATTAATGATTTTGAAAAAACATTTTTTTTTTTTTTTATTCACATAAGTAATCATTTTTTAAATTTCTAATCTTTCAAAGACAGCATTTTAAATTGCAGATTTTGAAGCTGAATATTTTTCATGAGAATTTTGAAATGTCGTGTTTGAAACGAGTAGTTAATTAGTTATAATAGTATTTGCAGTTTGTATGAGCGGATTGGTGTGGTACAGATGACATATTATTACACAATAGGTTAGATAAATACTAAATAGGTTCTGATGAAGCGACAAAAATAATTTAATGTTATAATATATATTTCATCATTTTTTCATTTTTTTATTTATTATTAATTAAAGTTTTTCTCATATTATCATTTAAACTTATTGTTAACGGATTTACACATTTTTGACATTTGGTAAATAGATAACAATAACAACAGCTTACATACATATTTCATAATACATCTAAGTTAGTTTGTAAAAAAAAAATAGTTTATATATATATATATAATAAGGCCTCTTAAAAATCTATAACATTATATATAAATTTATTATGGGGTAATATCAAATACTATATCATTAAACTCATGTTAGGTATATTGAAATTCTATACGTATTGATATCTATATGACATATCATGTAAACGCTGTCCGTACAGTTTATTAAGCCCTTCATTCGTGCACATAATTTTATTTGAATATCGGTGAGCATCATATTTTTATTACACAATATAATATATAGGCTAAGGAGACCACTTAAACCAACAATAATACAATTTTAAGTAATATAGCTGCTATTAGGACTTAAGGATATGTAATATCAATATGAATATTTTTTTGCTGACCGACTGTTTCATAATAATTTATAATTTGTTTTCCTAAATGTACTCGTATAATATAAAATTATGTACAAAATACGTCGCATATTTTATTGTAAAAGTCCGTTGTTTTAAACTATTATAGTGCCTATTATGAATTTATGACCGTTTTAATTCATATTGTATGGGTTATAGATTATATACTAGTATAATAATATATTGACAACTTTGGCCATTTTTCGTGTATAAAATATATTCTATAGGTACTTATCATCGAAGATGGTATTTGAGTCATCAAAAAATCTCTACTGTAACGACCATGAACGCGAGTACAAACCGTTTTTAAGAATGTGAGTAAGCTTATGATACCTACGTGCTTAAAATATTTGCCAAACAGCCTATGTACCATGAATTGATTTTAAACGAACAATATTAAATATTATGACCCTAAGGCAGTAAGAAATATATCTACTTTAACTTTGTTTGTTTAATGTCAACACACAAAAACTATGTTACTATAACCATTATATAACATGGCTAAAATTTGTCGTATTGAATTCAACTCTATTTTGCGATTTTGTTGGAAACTTAATGAGTACCTGTATAATATTATCATATCGTGGAACATCGTGAATTGTATTGTTATATTTCTTGAAATACGACGCATGAGTCAAGTTTAATTCTGCAGTGCGTAATCGTTAAATGTTTAAATATTAAATTAACTAAAAAATATTTGTATTATAATAAACCATGATCAAACCTTCACTTGTAAATTAGTAAGTAATCAACGGATATAGACGATATAGTATCGAAGTACAGTGATTCCTTTCGTCTAGCCAATATCCTCATTCGATTTGTAAAAGTATTATTTTATATTACTATAGCGTGGTGAACGCTCGAGAACTCTTCAATACTTCAATGATCACGAATAACACGAAAATGCGCGACCAATAACCACAGTTGTGTTAAAAAAAAACGTAAATTCGTCACTTGAAATAATTGAATAAGAATCGAGACAAGTCGTCTCGGTGTAAAAGCTTAGGTATTATAATTATTACAGTCGTCGAGTGGAGGAGGATATCCAACCTCGAGTCGTCTCGCGATGTTCTCGTTTGGTAATTGTAGACAGCTGTAGGAAAATGTGGAGATCAAAATTCTCGTTTTTGTCCATGACTAGCAAATCATCGCACTTGACGAACGTACCATAGTTTCACAATGCAACAATAGCATGTAGTAAACAAACGTTTCTCTAAAATAAACAGTGTCTATTTGTACAAATGACAGAAATGAATACATTTATTGAACGTTGTTAAACGCAGGGTTACGCCAACAAGAAATCCGAGTTGAATCCCATTTTAGATGAATGCAGTGTGTGTGTGTGTATTATTTTATTTTCTGGAGTTAATACAAGTATAATTGAGTATGAGGGCCGTGCATGAGTGTTTTAGGGTTTTACGCGTTATTATTAAACGTCAGATGAACAATTTCGCGAAAACATTTTAAATGGAATTATTGTTGTTCGGATTTGGTAACCAAATTAAACAGAACATACTATTATAATTCATATTTGGTTCAAACCACAAGACATTTGTTTTTAATTTTAATCATCCAACTGGAAAAATAAATTTAGATTATTACTAATATGTTAATTTTGGTGGATACGTATTAATATAATGCTATTAAACGAATTCCGTGGACAGTAAATAAATACAAAAGATAGTTCGATTAATTAGGTAGTTAAAAAAAAAAAAAACACTGTCATATTAAACATTTTTTTATACTTTTTATCGTATACCTCACAAGTACCTACCTATATCATTGTGTAGTCGATATGAATGTATTTTTCATTGCGTAATCACCACTATCAATCAATTATATAGGTATCAAAACCTAGTTGACTGTAAAACATTTTAATTTATACCTCTTGGAATATTAAAAAAATATAGTTTGAATTTGAATGTATTGAGAATTAAGATAATCCGCGAAGATCGTGATAAATAATTATAAAACATTGTTTCAAATCATAAAACGCATTGGAGATTAAACCAATAGCTACAATATATGTATTAGTATTGTTTACATTATGACAACATGGCATAATACTGTAGACGAAATTACGAAGGATGTGTATAATAAAATATTTTTATGTTATGTGAAACGATACAAAATAACGAAAAAACAAATAAAAAATACCGAAACGTTCATAACATTCATGATTTTTAGTTAGACATATTTTGAAGTAATTTATTTCAATATCACATTCCTAGTAAATTTTTAGAGTTTATGGTTAAAAGTTTTAGGTACAACCACCGCAAATAAATGAAAAAAAAAAATCAAAACATTAAATTATTCATGCAGTTATGCAGTAGGAATAATATGGGATTTAATGAACAATAAAATATTTTGGTATTCAATTTAGGGCAAACTTATTAGTTTTTAAATTAAAAAAAAAAAAATCTGTTAATTTTGAGCGGTGTTTTTTAACAGTTGGTATATTGTTGCCCATTTGTATTTCGTTACTGAATAAAAAAAAAAAAAAAACTGTAAGTAAAAACTAATTGTTTTTAAATTATTTTATACAATACACACCGTATAGCGAGCGACTATACAATGCGACAATAATTTGCATTCAAGACTCATTCGATTGAATAGGTACAAGACAAAAGTATGTTGCGGTTTATATTGCGGGTGAAGCAGACCCGTAGTATGACGTAGCGTAAGACTTATAATATTGAATAAGTAAAGTTAGTAAACCAAAGATTTATTTTCATTTTTAAACGTATAATATTATCACAGTTTTCATTATAACAATTTACTTGCTTTTAAAATACGCGTTACCACTTACCACGAACTACGAAAATTCGTATATCATGTTTTAACGTTATTATTATTCCATAATTATTATAATAATTGTATCGTTCATTTAAAACAAATTAAAAAAAAACAGCGTATTTTGATACAATACCTCCGTACATTTTGCTTTTCTAAAAAAAATAACAGTCCCTTAAATATTATAGTTCAATAACAAATAATTTTTTTTCTTTATATTATAATTACAACGTCGTAATAATAATTATAGAGTAGTTGCGTATACAATATATACGTATATATGTATCGTATTATATTTTGTCTTCTACCGATTTTATTATTATTATTTTTTTTTTTTATAATAAATTAAAAATCAATAGATTTTTACCTCAAAAAGTCATTCAAGAAAAGTAAAACCCAATTTGCGACTTTAAAAATATAAAATCACTCGGTATACTTTTGAAAACTAAAACTTTTCGGTGTTATATTACGCCACGATAATAATATAATGAGTGTAAGTAACTCTATTGAAATCAATAACAATGGTACCTACCTCTTAATAACAACAGCGAAATAAAAACTAATTGTTAATTATTATTATTATTTATTATCGATCGCGCGGCGGTATCACTATGTATATATAATATAAGTATCTACCTACCATTGCCATACACAAAGTTCTAACTTTTTACCAATGATGTTCTGCGAGGGTCTATATTATAATATATATTCAAATACCTCGGGGTGGTCGGCTATTATATAAATACACGTACATGGAAATGCGTAACGACTGTTTTAAAACGGCTGCGTATGCCACAAAAGCTTTAATGAGAATTCGGCCGCACGCATTTTGAGGTCGAGGGATTGGTAACTTTCCGATATTCCCGAAGATATTACCATTTTCGAGTTCCAGTACGCCACTCTGGTCGTACGCTGAATCCACAAAATTCGGATTTTCCGTTAGCCCTTACACATATTTCATTTTAAAATCGTTAGTTGGGTAAAAGTCACATGTTTGCAAATTAAGTGTCGGGTAGAGTAAACAGAAACCACCAAAGTCGTACCACCAGAATATACGCGATATATATATTATATTAATAGTCGATTCGCACTGAAATACATTTAGTCAGTGATAATATAGGTATACCATATTATATTATACTATACACCTATATAGGTACCTACTATATTATATTGGTTTTCAAATAGTTATTATTATATTATAGGCTTATGGTGACCAAACGTACTTATTCTATAAGGACGGTACTTCTTTTTGAAGACATGTCCTATTGTCCTAAATAAATCGCCGAAGTACACCAAAAAGTACCTATTTTTAATGATCTATTTTTTACATCTATAATTTGTATAGAAAAAATAAAATGAATCCTTATCAATGTTTTACAAAAATTCGTGATCGCCAAGTGGAGGCACTGTAATAATAACGTTGCAGCATGATATTATTTATTATCTATGGTGGCAAGGCCTCCTTGTTATCTTGATTTACGATAATGTTTATTGTTTTTAATGATTTCAAATAAAATATTATAATACAGTGAAATTATTTTTTTGAAATGGCTCCGCTTCGTAATAAGTGTTATTTTAATAGTAATCTACAAAAAGGATTTCGGTTTATGAAGTCAACTTCAAATTCAACTAGCATTGTTTATTGTGAAATGTGCAAATGTGAAGTCGATATAATATCGAATAGCGGTCACAGTAATATTAATTCACATTTAACCAAAAAAACACATCAATTGGTTCTAAAGGATACGTCATCGAGTGGAAAGGTAATTAACTATTTAAAATATAATACGTATTCTTCAGACAATTAACTTATTGCAGCAACCAAAAAATGTGATTTCGATTCGTGAAAATACATCACAACTTGCAATATAATATCATAAAAATAATTCCTTTACATGATCAAACCCGAATCACAGCTACACGTCGTGTGTCGTATCGTGCGAAGGCGTTTTATTATGGTTACAACTGGTAACCCTATTGGTTGAAAAGTTGAACTGTATTCGTTTCTTGGTATACTCGGTTGCAACTCGGTTGTTACATGATAACAAAAAAAGTAACGTCCAATCACAGTGCGATTTGATCGACACGACACGCAACGTAAACGTGAATGCGCTTCTACAGCGGGTGTTTATTTTACCCCACGGTAATCATACCACGGTTAAAGTGCAACGCTCCGTTCGAAAATGTGTATTTTTACGTAGATGTAAACACATTGCAGACAAATTTCATTAAATTATGCACAAACTATTTCCGGGTAAACGTATAGTTTAAACTTTTTTAAATTTAAAGTTATAAAAGAACAGAATTCGGCAAAATAAACTGTAATTAAAACCGCATACATGGTAAATGTATTTTGTGCGAGCTACAAATTTCCGGCTACACGTTGTATGATACACATCTGTAATGTGCATGAAGTAAAAGAAAAAAAATGTTTGTGCGGTGCATTTCTGGTGTGATTATCACGGTAAAAAATTAAAACACACTGTGAAACAACAAATATTAAATATAATATTATCAACTAATATCATATTCATATTTTATTCGATCTCATCTGACATGCATTTTATTATTATAAAATGTTGCTTATCGCCAAATATAAAATATTCCAATTAAATGAATAATATCAATACAACTATGTCTTGAATTACCCTTTAAGTTATTGATTTTATACTAATATACCGAAATAAATATTTTAAATATCTTTAATTATGTATTTTTGCGGTCGAATAATATTATGTTTCACGTTCTCATGCGAATGTTATCTAAGAAAAATGTGTTCTCAGCCAATTTGACTGTGAAGTATTATTTATTAATTTTAAAATCTAAGAAAACGGGGTTCATAATTATATTTATATTCTATGAAAATGTTTATTTTTAAAATATTCTCATAAAATTATTTATACAAAACTCAAAACAAATTACAATAAATTGATCCTAATCTTTTCGTTCAACAGTTTTGGCCCATCTATGTTAAAATCTATATTTTCTAGACTACGATGGTCTAACGTTTCATCATGGTTTTCAAAATATTTTAATAGCAAAATATGTCTGCCAAAATGGTCGACCATAAAATAATGTATAACAGTTGTAATTTACTCCACGAGTGAAATGTATTCAGATTTTTATTTTTAGTTAAACTAATTGAAATTTATTACAGTATAGTGTGTGGCTCAAATAGACGTATATTATTTTTAAATTTTCATTCGGTTTAATAATAAATAATAAAAAAAAAAGAATTAGGCATAAAATTTGTTTGCATATCAACGACGGGGTTGTCACATTCTACCAATACTGCAGCCACGTGGGAGTGTAAATCAAATGTTATAAAATTTATTTATAACTATAATATAGTTTCTTGATTATATAAAAAAAGTTAGGTTTTTGGGACTAGTTTAATAAAACTATTATAAAAATGTTTTCAAAACTTTAAGCTTTTAACTCCAGACTGCAACACTCACTCATACTCATAAAATATAATTTTTTTACCCTCGTGTGTTCACATATACGGGTTGTGATCGTAGATGGGGAACCAAAAAAATTCGATACGTCAAAAAAAATTGAGCGAAATCTAAACACGTCTGATATTGAAATAGTATATTTATGAAGTGTGCTTAAAAAGAATATCATGTATGATCAGGAAGTTTTAGATTAAGTTTGAAGATAATAGTTTTTGTTTACTTTCACCGAATTCAATCATCTGCTAAAACTTTTGAAAGGCTCTGTGTTCTGAGTTGTTGTCGTTGATTTTTTTCACGATTATTTAAGTAAAATATTAAAGTAAATTGTATTTAAATCATTTCCGGACCCGGAAAATAATATTATAATCGAACGTATTGTGTTTTTTTTTTTAAATTTAATTTTCGCATTATTTTTTACGCGTTGAACACAGAAAGAAAAAATAAATATTTAGTGGCATCATATTGCACGGAGTGGTCGATTACTGGACGGTTTTATAATTTAATCATTGTTTAATAATATTATTTTTAACTGCGGGGCACAGCAGAGGTCTGAGAGAGGTATTAAATCTGGTATAAGGGTCCGCTAGTGGGAATGTGTAATACGCAGTGTAAAATATGGAAGTCCGAGGTTTTTTTTTTTTTTTGGTTTTTTATTATTAATATTATATATATATTTTTAATCGCACTAAATCTAAAAGCGGTCGTATAATTATTTCTGCATGGGTCACAACTATTATTTTATTAAAACGAAACTCGGAGGGCATATAATATGTTATGTATATATATATAATTTTTTTTTTTTTTAATCTTTACGTTCGCGGATTTAAATCTTCGCATATTTAATAACATTAATTTAATGAACGTACAAAGATTCCCTTATGCGTACGTACTAGAAGAACGAGTTTTCATTTACGAGGACATGATATCATGGAAAGGTTTGTGTCCACAAAAAAATAAAATAAATAATAATTATAATAATAAAATGGCCGTGACAAGTTTTCTCTGAATTTTCTCATTTTGTTTTGCATGCCTGTAAAGATATAGACGGAAGTACTCGTACTGACTGTTTGTGTCAACCACCGTCAAATGTCAAACATAATATAGAAATGGGGTTCATTCTCTAAACCGATGTGGTTATGACATCGTAATTGTCATAACACAGCTTAAGTACCTACTTACGTGTAATGAGGTATCAAAACGTACCTACTCAGCAATATCACAGAATAAAAGTATTCTGCGTAGTAATAATGTAAATAAAACAATATTGCAGAGTTAATTTTACGATGTTGTGAGATAACGTGCAAATCGCCGGTGGTTTTAAATTTTAATTGTTATATATCCTAAATATTAAAATCGATCTTTTGGAATTTTATTTGGTTATCCATTTACGTTTTTACGGTGTAAGTATAGCAGAGTACAGCGATGGTCAACTGATTTCGTCGTGGGGCTATGGAGGAAATGTGGCTGATTTTTTATCACACACACAACTTGATCATTGCAAACATATTTACGCACACCGTTGTATTTATTATATACTTATTACACGTTATTATAAATATTTATAAAAAGTCGTGGAGGATTTATATTATCCGTTTCACCACCACTGACCGAGTGTAATAATATTATAAACATATGGATTATGTTATTTTGAAGTACGTTATTAAGAGGATGTCAACGCACTATTTGTTTTCCCTCTCTGGTCCACGCGCAACATAGATAAAACCACATTAACGCAGAATCATTTTTTCTATGTTCTTAAGTAATCTTAGAGTAATATCACCCATTACAAAAAAGATAGAGAATAATATTTTTGAGGGAATGACATATCGATTTTATATTTAATTGTTATTTTACTTTGTATTCGACTTTCAAAATAAACCAAAACATTTTGTAAATTCAAATTATGTTAAATTGTTTCGAGTCAATATTTAGATGAATCGATATGTCATTCCCTCAAAAATATTAGTCTCTATCTTTTTTGTAATGGGTGATATTACTGTAAGATTTCTTAAGAACATAGAAAAAATGAATCTGCGTAAATGCGTTCTTTCTATGTTGCGCGTAGTGGGCTAGAGAGAGAAAACAAATAGTGCGCTTGTCCCTTTATTATTACTATCGTATGATAATATTATTAGAATATATTAAAACTACTCAGAAAATTGAAAAACATTCTCGTTCGGATTATAAAATATACTGTGGCGAACGTTCCTTACGCGGTCTCGGTCGGCGCATTTCCGTTTGTCTGTTATTGGCAATCATTCCGCACGGAGTATTACGGTGATAATTATTATTGTATCGGAACACACCGTCGCGGCGTCCGATAAAAACAACGCAGGGAAATGCGCTCTCATTTAGTATTCAGTGGCACTGCCCACGGTCGGCGCCCGAACGAGTTTTCCCAATACACTTCGCTTTTCCGACGCACATCCGACAATTAAGAATAAAGAACAATCCGAGTGCTCAAGAGTTTTCGCAGTTCGATCACGTGCAATTGGATACCCGAAGAAAACAACGGCCTGTTACGCTTATTTCAACCATTTCCGTTCCAACGTCTAGCTGGTTACAAATATATATATATATATGTGTGTGTGTGTGTGTATACTGTATATATATAAAGGTATATGTATTATAGTATATGTACATATATAACAACAGGACGAGACAATATTAACAAATAACTTGCCATATCTACCTGCCTAAAAACCTACTGCCGTATTCGGTTGATGAGAAAAAATCCGCCTCTACCTCACCTCACTAACTTCATCAGATGATATTATGTCTCACTATAAATTACGGTACCTACATAAATATATATATATGTAAAAAGTACTGAAGGTAAAATCGATATGTCATCTATTTTACAATAGTTTTCCACGTAATACTGCAGGGTCATTTGAAAATACCATTCGGTCACTCCCAATAATATTTTACTTTCATTCGAATTCTGTTTTTTAGAATATTAATAAGTTGGTACGTGCACCTACTTAAAAATAATATTTTACGTTCTTTGATTTCTTTACGACATTTATTCATCACATGTCATAATGCTATATGAAAATAATATATTATTTTCAATTTCTCAAGATTTAATTAGAAACGAACACACTTAATGTTGCGTTTACTTACGAGAATTTTCTCAAAGGTAACTAAATAAATTTGAACAACGACTATAATATTTTTCAAACTAAAATTCTTGTGCAACACACACACACACACAATACCTATACACATGACGTTATACGACTAAACTATTATAATAGAAGTGTTGTTGTTTAAAACATTTCGCCCCGAAAGAGCACACACATCATCGTATAGTAGCAGCTATCGTCGTAAAACCAATAGCTCCCTAGTTCCGCTCGGAATCTAAAATTAATTCAGCTATGAAACGCGTTGAAATGTACACATGTGTGCAGCGCACGTCTTGTATATTTTATAATTTTCCAACGTACCTAACACATTTATAGTTGTTTATTCGTAGCGCATAGTGTAATAATGTATTTAAGTAATCTCCTATCGCGGACACACACACACACACAACTAATGAAGTAATATTAAATGTACCAAGAGTTTCAAAGTAAATTAATTTCAAAGCTGGTCGCGGGACGGGGTACAGTATGAGGTATAGCCCTCTCCACCCCCTCAACTTTACGCGATGAGTATAATGTGCAATGAGTAAACAAACAGAATTGGATGCGCGTATTCCTGGGAATATTCCTCTCCTATGTACGTCATTGAAGTTAATTCAATAACCAATCTCTCGGTTCTAGGTTTCCGTCAAGTGCAACATTCGTGCTGAACATTATCATATTAACGAGCTATCCAAATTGTTATTTGCGGTAAACGCTTAGTACGTTAAACGTTTTGCGAGAATTTTGTCGTTCGGACTGAGTAGTAACGAATAATTCCTCCGCGAATTGAACACGATAAGTCCTCGCGATCAAACGTCAACTACAACAACTGTTAGCGATTCTCGTGAAATAATGATAATTATATAATAATCGAGTGAGCTCGTTATTGTTGTCGGGTATACAAAATATTAGGTATACTTAATTGCATTGTTTCGTTTTATATAAAATCCATTCATTCGTGACTGTTAAATATTTCAACTACTCGTCGATTATTACGGCTGCGGGTCGTTTTAAGTTAAATAAACCGATTATTATGGCCATTGAAATTCTTCAACTTGTGAAAAAAGTGACATCACGTTCTATGCCTTTTCGTCAATCAAATCGTGCTAATTAACAGTATACAAGTTATATTTTTATCGATATACGTTGCACGCAACTTTAGAAAGCTCATAATGTAGGGACTAAAATAATTTTAATGATATTTTAAAATTAACATTTTTATATAGTGTTTTTGTTACTCTTTAATTGTTATAAAAAAACTTACATCATAGTTCTACATGAAGCTTTATACAGAATTATAATAATATAATATATAATATAGGTACGTATTATCACCGATATTCATTTTCGTGGTTATTATTTCTCATGAATAAAATCTCTATCACTTTCATAATCAATAACATAATATTGTTGTCAAAAAATCCATAAAAACAAAATAAAATATATATAAAATATTGTATACGTATAATAGATAGTAGATACTATAATGTATTTTGTAAAATAAAATATGTATATATTATACTGTCTTGTGGATAAGAACTAATGCGGAATCATTGAAAATTGGCATTCGTATAAAAAAACAGAACAAAATGCGTACTGAAAGAAGTTTGTCAGGACAACAGGAAACAGAGCTGAAATAAATGACAATCCTGTTTAAAACAGGACGCATAGTTTCCCTAGTAACTAATTGTATCGACATAAAATATAATAATGTAATATGCTTATAAGACCTTCTACACACATCCTAATAGTTCGGAAAATTAATAATTCATGTTTATAAAAACACAGGATAACTTCCTCTGAGTATTAGCGTAAGTATTATAATACTATATTGCTCAGTTATTTCATGCTAGCAACTTACATTTTAATGATGACTAAAATACATATGCTGTATAAATCAATATAATTTATTACGAATGTGGCAATTAATATAGTTATATTCATTAAGTGTTTAGTTTTTATATTTTATGAACACGCGATTTAAGAAAAATAGTTACAATATGCACGGCGATTCACCAAGAATTCACACCGTTTTGTTTCTGAATTAAAAATATGATTTTTGAAAATTTTAAATATGTTTAAAAACCACATTTTCAAATTCTTGAGATTTTTTTACACTACTTATTAAGGAGTGTCATGTGAAGATAAAAATTCTGTTTTTCAAATTACAACCCTGTATAATTAAAAAATAAATATATTATAGTAGGCATACATACATATACGATTTTAACATTTTAATGATAACAAGTTTGTTAAATAATATTGTTTATTATACTTTTTTAGTGTTGATATAAAACTCATTGTACTTATACTTGTCTTGAATTCAGCAGACGAAATTCGAACCACTTACATAATATATTACAATAAATATACATTAGACATCAATCATCATAATATTATCGATACTATAAAGCTAACTGGTTAACTGAAGCTTGAGTCTTGCTAACTGTAAATATCTAAATTCATCAACAACTTGATACGTCATCTGTGAGTAATATAAGACAGTGTTGTATAATTTTAACATTTTGTTATCGATTAAACATTCGAGCTGTACAAATTACAAACACATAATATTATTTAATTTGGAATTCAGAAGATATAGGATAAAATATAAGCAATAACTAGTGTTTATTCACTATTAAGTGTTTTGAACATTTCTCGGGAATTTGTTTTCTTACAAATTATTGAGACAAGCATATATTGAAATGCTAAGAATTCTAAGTATTTATATTATAAATGTGTACCCAAATAAAGTATTAATGGCATTTATTTTGAATTTCTATAAGTACTGTAATAATAAAATATTATTATTATATTCTAAGTGGAGAGCGTTATCTCATGGTACAATGGTCATATTTAATTATCCACTAGACAATGTGTTTCGTAGACATTTTGTTGATGTATAAATCAAAATCTCCATTACCGTCGAAAAAGTATTATACATATAGACACCTACACTACATATACATATACATATAGACACCTACACTACAACAGTTTTAATGAAAATTTAGAACACAGTCATTCATAATATTTTATAAACTTTTGTACTTTCCGTCGCACTCGTTGTAGGATTTATGATTTATTTAGAGGGGCCATCAGTAAATATAATTTCAACACGATATAATGGAAATTAGATGTATGCAGTCAGTCACTGTTAATGATGGAATAAAATAAAATAAACGCAATATGCATAATATTATCTGTTCAGACGTGTTGTGCAGACCATTAGCACAAAAAACATAAAACTAAAAACTTTATACGAATGACATATTTTTATTGTTATTATTATTGTCAACTATAATTAAAGCGTACGGTTTGTGCCCGATGCTTCGGTCCATATTGGAAGCTCATTGTTCGAAATTCAAATGTTAAGCTATTTGTAAAAATTGGCACGTCGTATTGTGTAATAATTCGTAATCATCAGTTTTAATCACCGCGTCGTGTAATATGAAAACTAATGTATTATATCATATACTATAATATTTATTATTTATACATCAACAGGGTTTATACATGGTGATTTTTCAAGCATGGTCACGTCCATTTTTTCACTTTAATTTATTCGAATTCTGATATTTAGCATTATTAATTATACCTTAAACCATCTTTTAAAATTACCAATATTTGTTGTACTGCTTAATAGCAGTGTCCAGCTGTGGCGATACAAACTTATATTTTTCAAATGAAAATCACATTTTTTACGGAACATTATTTTACGGATGATTATCTAGAAAATGTATTGATACATCAAAATCAAAATTCTATTGAGTATTTTCTTAGTTATTGAAATGTTTATACTAAGGACAGTAGTAATCCTTAAAAATGGTTTTACAAAAATATAAACTATTATATGCAATATTATAATATGTAGATAATTTTCATTATACTTAGATAATTTTTACAAATTAACTATATTATTAATAGATCAATATAGTAATTACTAATATTTTTAAATCATTTAAGCCCACAAATTTACTTAACTCATTGCCATATACAATATACATATTATTCTTAGTACATAAAGTTATATAATTCAAAAACTACTCGTTTGAATTTTAATTTAACACATCAAGATTCTCAATAGAAATATCTGTTGAATAATTTAAGCAAAAAGCAGGGTTCCTATTTGAAAAACAGAAGTTTTTATTGTCACAGGGCAATCCTTAAGTGGAAAAAAAAATCTCAAGTATACGAAAATATGGTCTTCAAGTGTATATAAAAATTCTAAAAATCAGAAATATACATGTATAGTTTAAGCATAAAAATAGGGCAAGCATGCTTCAAAAATCACCCTGTATATGTTTATTAACTATATTAAAGATTATATTTTAAATTTTAAATTTAGTAACCCAAATTTAACAACTTTACCCGTGCAATTGTATGTTTTTCAAATATGTTTTTATTTTGCTTTTACATTATTTTCACAAAAACAGTCAAACAGCGTTGTTGTGAACAATTATAGTAAAAATAATGAATAATGACAATATTGATGTGTTATATAAAAAATATATTTGTTGAATATTTTAGTTTAGAATTTCACATTTAGTGTTTGTATTCTATAATATTTCATTAGAAAAGTAGATTGCAAGCAGTTTAAATTAAATATGACTATCGCACCAGCTTATATTATATATTATAATATAGATTTTATTTAACTCTCAATTTGGTTAATTAAATTTGACTGGCGAAGATATACCGCGCTGACCTATATTCTCTTTAGTTGGTATATAGTTTACTGATGTTTTTTGTTTGAGTTTCAGCCAAAAACAAAAAGGGTTTAATAACCAATAAATTGTATTCCAGTTTATAGTATTTCGCATAGCACATATTTTCTTCCCGTCGTGCATAATATTGTATACTTACGTCTTAAATAAAGATGAAATTCAAATTGCATTGCATATACGGTCTAATGTCGGACATAAAATGTTATCGCCGAATAAAAACCTGACGCAATATAATACAATCGAGCGATGGAATTCGATAGTGGCCTACACAGTACAATATCGGTGCAGTACTGGTGTAGGTTAAAGGGTGTAGGTATCGGGGACGATTTGGGGCGTCCGCGGGGAAATAGTGCTGCAGTCTCCGCACCGATAAACCGATCGAAATAATAATATTTAGTCGATCATAGTAATATAATATCTCGGCGGTACCGTAATTTCGGTAAATATTAGATAAGACGTTTTCCCGCCGATATACCTACAGTGTACGCAAATATATTACGCGATGTTATGTACCTGCAGCAGTATAATATTATAACGCAACAGACCATCGGACCCTGTCAGCTGCAGTAATAGTCGTTATAATAATATCCCACCGCCAACGCACGTGCGGTTCGTTATGTAATTTTCATGCACCGCGGCTACCGGACTGGGTCGAACCCGCGGCGGGGGAAAAAAATTGTTTATCATATTATTTTGCATTTTTGCCCGGCGAAGCGGACGCTCTTGTCGAACGTTGTCGCAACAATAATTATAATAATAATAATAATACGCGTGCACGACGACGGCCGCCTCGGTGACGAGATTTTTAAATTAATTAGATTACACGCCGTTGGTGTACACACGAACGATAATCACCTCGTGTTGATGATGATGACGATCTCTGAAATTATAATACAGTCCCCCCTACCCTCCACCAACCGTTCACGATACCGTAACCGTAGTCAGACAGCGGGACGCCTATACCGTCGATGTTTGTTCTAAATTTGAATTTCGCCGTAAAAAAAAAGAAACAAAAACGTATAGTTACCTACCGTCAAGATGTAAATGTTTTTAATTAATTTACCGCGATAGAGCAGCTCTTAAAACAATATTTACACAATGCTGATGAAATGTATACATATTAAATTTGCTTGTAAAAATACCTAGGGGGATTTTTTTTTTTATTATTATTTAATCGACGTAGGTACCACAACAATAATAGTTGTAGTCATCGACTGGCTAGGTAGCATTAATTTTTGAATTCCGCGAGAGTCAGTCGAGGAATGCGTTGCGCAGAGTTTCTTTATAGTGCGTTTTTTATTTATTTATTCTTATTATTAAATTAGATTCGTTTATATGTTTTTATACACGATTTCCCGCGTAGAAAGAGCGCACTCGAATAGTTTCTCGTCGCTGTTTTAGAAATAGAGAATTGCGTCTAGATGTACCAAACGCTTTACACAGATCGTTTTTCAACAGTTTTTCTGTTTTCCAAGCGCAAGAAAAAAACTTAAACAGTCAAAAATGTTTGTAGATATATCGTGATCATATCACCAAATTCTGAACGGATTCTATATTTAAACGATAATAGCTAATAATATGATGATTTGTCAATGATTTCTAAGATCCAAAATCATAGCTGGCAACCCAGTGAGTAAATATCCAGACGAGTTTACAACAACGGATTTCTGTTTTCTGATGGGTATTTTTTTCTAAAATAATAAAAACAAAAATTATGTTATAATAGTTATTTATTCAAATCATTATAAATAGTTTAACTCCACCTAACGATTAAAAATATATTACTTATATAGTGTCAAAAAAAAAAAAAAAAAACAAAAAATAATTAATACAAAGAATCCTACCGACATAAATTATAATTACGTGTTAAATTTTATAGAAACTTCGTGGACTGTTTTTGAGATTAATTTAGTAGCCATGCTGGATTCAACTATATAATATAGTACCGAGATAAAATATTATATAATATGAAAAAAACGTGCAACCAATGACTTTGTGCGCGTTAAAAAAAATGTATGAAATTATGAATTTGTCCAGCTCCGTTGAAGATTTAATCACTTCGCTATAACCGAGTACTGTGTGGTGAGGTGGTTTAGTTGAAAAGCCATGACGCGGACCGTCGTCGGGTCGCGTCCCTTTCCGCAGAGAAACTTTTAGCGGTGAACCTTATTACCTACCCAACATCACTCCGCCCGGACCGTACTACCATTTTACCGTCCTCACTGGGAACCACTACGGAAAGGAGATAAGTCCCGTTTAGAGAGAACAGACAGATTTATCACACGCCTGAAGAGCGAGACGAATATGGTCACATCGACCTTCAATGGCACGCGAGGTTCATTTCGATTTTCGTTAAACAGAAAAATAAAAACATTTTCACAATCGGCGATGTCCGATTTCGTGCCACGGGTTCGTAGCTATTAGAAAACCGGAATGATATTTTTTCGTCCGACACTGACGGGATGATCCCTCTTTACACAAGACATTCAATATTTAAAAAAAAGAAAACGGCAAAATTTTTGTAGACGATTTTATTTTTATATAATTTATATAATTTATCAAATTAATTAAAATGTATTTCAGATCTTAACCGTTTATTATGTTTTGTTTTGACATAACACATAATACCCTATATTATTTCATATTCCGGGCAAGAATATTGTTTGGAGTATTGCCATGAATAAAAACCAAATTTGGGAAGAGTAGTTAAACGAGTCAATGACTCCAAATGATTAAAAAAAAAAAAATCATCCGTATGACTATTATGACGTGCTTAAGGTCGAAGGCATATAATATAGGTATTTATTGTAATAGTCGATTGAGTTTTTGTCGTCGTCCGTTAAAAATAAATACAAAAAGTGTACAAATGCAAATAAATAATTGTATCAAGGCAGTACGCGTCCGTCAATACGTGATTGGCCCTTAGTCATTCAGTTTTCGAAATTATTTCTATCCGTGTACCGTTTCGAATATCGCGTGTACGAGTGTCATATATGCAATTTGCTTGCGACTGCACGTACGACGCACAAAATCACCTCGTAACTACTTTTTTTTTTTTTTACCAAGTTAAGTAGAAAACCGTTTCTTTAGTTCTCGCACAGTCTTGTTTAACCGTATAGCGACCTTACCAGGTGGTTTAGATTGGTTTAATTTAGTTTTATCCTCTTTTTTTTTTCCCCCACCAGTAATAACCGTACGATGACGTATAAATATACTTCTTTTAGAGGGCCCAATGTAGAGGTAGTTAAATGGCGCAAGTCGTCGCGAGCACTTGAGTGTAATACGCGATTAATACAAATTTAAATCGGACATTTTAGAAATCTCACGAACAGCGCGTGAAGAATAGGCTTTTAAATTATTATGAAGTCGTTTTACGCGCGCATTATATCTGTTGGTTTTATAATATAACTTAATCTAAAAGGGTAGTCAAGAGAATGTAATTTACGCCGTTTTGCACACAATATTTGAAACCGTTATTAATAGTTAACCGAAAGAAATATAAAATGGCAGTTTTATAGGAAATTATACATGTTGTTTATCACATACTATTATAATATTGCTAATATTAGCTGCAAATACATTATATAAACATGTTTTTATGACGATGCTAATGCATTCAAAATACCACATTGGTTTTTAGATGAAAAAGGATTTATATTTTAATCTACGGATATAACATTTAAATCTCTTTTATATGGTTTCGTCTGAACAGTTTTATGAAATAATACATAATATTACTAAAATACAAACCTAAATAATTTACACATTGATTAAATTCAAAGCTTGGCCGTATTATAATTACCAATAAGAAGATGATAATAATAATAATAATTAACTTATGTATAACACACGCATTGGTAACATTGATATTATATAGTATATTTTGTAATGGTATACACAATTACATTTTAGAGTTACGTGTTCAGTCAAATGGTTCTCTCAAATAAAAAATACAAAAACTAATATTACCTACCTACATAAATTATATTGTAGTACAGTCGAAATCACTTTTACAATAACAAAGCCATGGTTGTGTGTTATGACTTATGAGTATGATTATTTATTTGCAAAACGTCCCATATTTAGAACAATCGTGATTAAGTCGATTGTTCCTGTTAAATAAATAGTTCAAAAAAAAAAAAATAGAAATCTGATTATGTTTTTTTCTACAAAATGTATTGTGATCAATTCTGATTTTATGTACTTTGAGCTTCGTAGTACATATTATTTTTAAGCTGCTATGAACTTTACAAAATAATTAAAACGTTTTTTAACTTTTTTAACTGATATTTGTGTAGTTTATAGAAATATTCAATGATAGTAAGTTTGTATAAAGTATAAACTGTGCTTTGTTATCAACGATAGCGAGTTGCTCATTTCAAAATAAGCTAAAAATATAAATATTGTCATTTCAAGGATACATTCACGTCATGGTACTGTATGATAGGTATTATATTTGTTTCAGTTTATACCAAATGAATATGCTTATTGATGACTTTTTCTCATCAAGACCATTCAATTACTATTATCGTAAGATATTTAAACCATTAAAATCAAACAACATGAATAATACATCTTTTTGCATAATAAACTATCGTAATAATATATAAACAAAAAAAATAAAAAAATTCTGAAATAACAAACGAATAAAATTATTTTTATAATTAATCAATTAGCTGATTCTATACTTATTCTTACTTATAAGTACTGTGAAATATAAATTAAATATAAATATGCTTTTCTATTAAATAAATGTATACCTAACTTTTACAGACGCGTGGACGTTAATTAGGTAGACATACATTATGTTCTACTTATAATATGTTTCTTAATCTACAAAATAATTTTCAAAAGTATAAAATGTTTTACGTAAGTTTAATGTAATTATTTTATTTCAACCTTTCTTCTTATTCGTCCACTATAAATTACGTATATTATCACTCAAAAGCTCTTAAAATATTATAATATGCAACTCCATACCGTGAATTTGAATAGTCATAAAAAATCAGAGTTTTGTTGGCATAGAATTTCGTGTGAAAATATTATGTTAATTATGATTCTGATTCATTCGCTAAAATCTTTAAGTATAATTAATAAGCTATTTTATATTATTACTTTGGTGTGATTCAAATCATTTTTGTCCAAAATATTGACATTAAAATTGTATACTTTCTTATTAGTTTCATACTTCTGCAATGAGGTCATTAATTTTGTAATCTCATTTTCACTTAAAAAATGTCAACTTTCATATCGTTCTCAAATTAAATAAATTAGTGTGTTATCTAAGTGTTTTCGTACAAAAGAGACAGTACTGTACTTATTTAAGTCTTATAATCTTGGATCAACCAAAGGCTAATTTTAGGAACGAAAAAGTTGACTGAGTTCTTTTCAAGTTAACTTGTTTTAAATTGGTCAACAACTCGAACGAATTCCATAAAAGTCCTTTCGGGGGTTATTTTCCTTTGTTCGCGGACCTTCATATCTCAAATCACAAACCAATTGTTTCAAACTGCAAAACAGTCCGATGGATATTTATTGTGCAGCGTTTCGTCTGTTCGGCACTCAAAGTGAAAAGTTTTCACACAAAAGCCAAGTTTGGATTTTTCACATTGGTGTTTTATTTCGCGAATATATCCGACCTCGGATACAAAAGTACCGTTCTTTAAATAACCTAATAGACTAATGCAGTTTAATTAAGATCTGTTCGGATTTCGATGAGAAATTATTCCAGGAAAAACTAGTTTATCAAACCGAGTACACAAACATAAAATACAACTGTTGACGATCGATGTAATTTGGTAATGTATGACGTATTATAATAATATAATAATATTAATAATAATAATATTGTAATGCGTCATACATTACTAAATTTCATCGTTCGTCAACTATTGTATAATATATTTAATGTTTGTGCACTCGGTTTGATAAACTAGTTTTTCCTGAAATAATTTCTCAGTTTATATTTATCAGTTGGATAATATATAATTATTATATATTATCTAACTTTAGATGTATAATTAACACATAAAAAAAAAAAAAATTCGTAAAAATCGTATTGTTATTAAGTATCGGGAGTTTCGATACCGTCGTAGAATTAAAAATAATACAATAAGACGGTTTTTGTGAGAAGGTGGTCAAGTCAGTTTTTAAAAATTGAATATAATACTTTTGTTTTGCAGATAATTGTACACTAGATTGACTGATAGCAATGCAATTTGGCTTTATCCATACATAATAGTATTAAGAAATAGACCGCCAAATATCAGTGCCAATTATTTATTATTTATTTATTTATTTATAATTATTATAATGTAATCGAACCAATTATACCTAACAATCATACCTATATTATATTTTATATTTTGATAAATAATTATCTAACACAACTGTATAATGTTTCCACGCACAGTGGTCAGTCGTCGTCAGATTCTCAGAGCGTGACTGTCATATTATTATTATCGTTACTTGATTTTTTTTTAGAAATCGTTGAAATAGGCGTTTATGAAATCAATCGGGTAGTTTGACCAAATAATTTTCGGTACGACCTACCAAGTCGCAATAATATCATTATTCATTTTTCTACGATGCGATTTTATTGCACGAATCCTGGTTAATCCCCCCCCCACCACCACCCCCACCACTCGGATACACAACGAAAACGAACGACGCGCTGCACGTTCCACACACACACGTCGTGTAGTTGTTCATAAATTATTGTTTTGTTATTTATACGGATTAATTTCTGTTCATTAATCGTATACGTTTGTCCAATTAACAACACAGCAGATACGTGTCGTTTGCGTCTGCCAAGACGTCCGGAATACTTTGCCGGAACATCTAATTACGCGGTCCCAGAAATTTCGGATTACTCTGCGGCCGGGAAGTGGGAATTGTTTTGGGGGTCGAGTTAAAGCGAAAGCCCTTCGTCTTACCAAATTGCATCCGAAAGACATGGAGATTAATTTCAGAGTAAACGCAACCGCAATTCCGAGTCCCGCGCGCCCGTTCGCTAATCGCACATCTTAAATGAATACCGTTTACACCTCTTTCGTTCGGCGCTTTGGAAACGAAATAATACAATTTACTCGTCGTAAACCGCACACGACCTCCTCGTAAAATCGTCTTCGACCGCTGAAATAATTTAAGAGTGCCAAAGCGATTTATATCAATATTTCATTGCGAACATCAGAAACCATAATATTTTACTCGCGGCGTGCCAGCACCCGGTGAACGACGATAAACGGGTAAAAATACGTCCTATTATATAATACTGGTGCGGAAAAAATACCGTGGAAAATAAAATCCGACGGGTAAAACGCCAAAGTTTAAAATGTCCGAGTGTGTATTGTCACGTCAAAACGAAAAATTTTGGGTTTTGATATTTTTATTACCGACTGTTAAACAATTTTACTCTGATATTATTTTGCACTGAACATTTTTTTTTTGCCGGTTATTTTGCATTCAGGAATTTCCCCTAGACTGTGAAATGCACGAATTATTCGAACATTACTGGAATACATAACAAAATAATAGAGTCTTTCAAATCCAAAGCTACAAAACAACTTGCAGAGTCCAAAGTCTACATTTTGCAATATATTCCATTAAAATGCATTTATATAACTACAGAAAACACTTTACAAACAAATTCTATACAATAATTGTATGTTGCCGTGCTTTTATGGCGCTCTAAAGAACATGTACCTTTTTGTACCTAGTAGCATAATATAACCTATTTGCAATGAAATTAATCAGAAATACTTTAATATGGGTGCGCTGACTTTGATCGTTACAAACTCTAACGTAAACATGTATAATATAATAAGTTATCGAGAAGTATAGACAAATACGTTCCATTAAAAAATAAAAAGCCATTTTATGTTCTCACTGCTATAAAGGTTTCACTGTAATATTACACTATGTATCTACCGGCAAACATATTATATTTTTTAATAATAATGTGGCCTTGGTGAATAATTTTGCTGTACCCAAAAACAATTTAATATGACGTTCGACTTAACAGCAGATATCAAAATACTCCTTTGAACGACTCCCACAAAGGATTTCAGGGAGCCCGAATTATCCGACGCGTGTAACGATATATTATATTATATTATTTCGTTCGTTACATTTTCCGTTCTCATCGTCAAAACTTGGTGCGTAGTTTTCGAGTTATGTGTCGACAATTTCTTTCATTTATGATATGTCACGTGACGAATATAGGCACGGTGTTCAAGTTTAAAATTGAAATTACCACTCACGGATGTGCTGAAGCCGTAAAAGGAGTTCCTTAAGGGCACTATATACAGTGTAATGTACCGCCTTGGAAATGTTCGATCGCAATACGGCTTTAGTCTCATCGATTTAGTGCACCAATTTGTGCTTCCTTAGCAAAACCACAAACAACGTCCCCGATGGATATATAGTTCCGTTGCACAAGGCACGCTAATTTAACTATGTTTTGCGATGCGCAATACTCGAATTACCATAATTATTATTTAAACAACTCAGTCCGTCGCAGCGTATAACAATATAAGGGTCAGTAACAAATTGATTCCAGCCAATCAGCTGAAGTATAGGTACTATAATGTCGAGACTATCGTGTTTAACGAAAATACTTTCGTTCGCGTAATTATTTTCGAGTCGAAAGACTTCCACTAGGTACGATCGTTATCACAATAATACGCATTTAATGCTTAATAATATTGTGTAATATTACAATATAATATAATAATATCGCACTTACAGCATAAAACATAATAATACTATACCGATGATATTAAATTGTATAACACGAGATATCGAGTGTGGACTCGGCGGGGTGCACGAACTACTGCCGAATAATTAATTATCGTGTTTGGATAAGTCGACTCTACGATATCTAAATGTTATTTTTGAAAAACAGATGTAGCTACGCCGTATGTGTCAATCCATATAGTTTATTTTCACGGTTCTGAAACTTTTTAACTATATAATTAATCAAAATCTAAAAAACGAAATACTTAGGAACGGTGCACGGTACTATATTTATGTATATTATTAGGATCTAAAACAACACTATTTGATGTTTAATTATAATTACAACTTACAGCGACGATACATTTCCCATAATGTTTTATTCACGAATTGTTATGAATTTCTCGCTAAAGCGTCTATATACGTACCTATATAGTAGATATTGACTAGTTTATGTCAGTACTCGATCAGTGCAAAGTATTAAATGTTTTTTTTTTTAGCAAGAAAGTGGATATGTGTAAACTCTTAAGCTGTTTTTATCGTTAAATATCGATAAGTCGAAAAATATTATCATCCAAAATACGTGAAAAATATTTCTACATTACATTTTGGTTATTTTGTATTCGATACGTTTATACACCGTACATAAACCAACCGACTAAATTTTGTATTTACTACGCCATTTCTGAGTTTGTTTCGATCCGAGAGGATGTAATATTCTGTTCATATTTGATTATACAAAGGTCCAGTGTCTAGAATCAGTAATGGTTTCTAGTATTTAGTACCATCGTCTTTCATTTCTGATGCACATGGTTGTTTAATTTCAGTAAGTGCGTATTTTCACTATGCATCGTAATAATAATATATAAATAACAATAATACTTACGTACCGCTACTGCAGCAGTTTATTATATTATACGGTCATATTGCCGTTATGAATAGATAACTGCAGTTTTGAGAAACTCCAAATGTATTAAATTAAATGACTTCAGATTAGTAGGATTGAATGCGATTTTATGTTATCAAATATTTTACAGTTGACATTGCGTTATACAAGTACAATGCTATGATATACGCGATCATATCACAATAATGTGATATGCCTATCGCAAAACGTCAGAAATGATTGAACATTGCGAAATCCATAGAGAAAATGAAAACTAGCCGAACACGCGGCGGTAAACCGTGAAAAAGTATGCGTTCCATATTATAAAATAATGTGCTCTCTCTGCATTCCAAATGTATTTCACTGGATTTAACTGAAGACATTTTATGAAACAACATTTTAGGTCACAAATTTTAAAGTTGCTGAAAACCAGACTACGCGAAGGTATACCCGTGAGACGTGAAGAACTTCAGCTATTATTGGGGCCACTATTATAGATGCTAATATAAGATGGATAATATCCCAGGACGTCGATGTATAGAACAATGTTATCACGCATTTTCAACAATGCTCGATTTAAACCTAAATGTGACAGTTGCACCGAGAGATTATAACCTGTATAATTATAGTTTAACATAATAGAATGACAAAATGTCGCGGAGAGATGAGAATTAATATAAACAACTACCTACGATAATACACAACAAAATCCAATCTAATATGATAGCGACACTTTAGGCAGACAAAATATTGAAAACTTCCCTGTCATGTTTAAAATATTCAAGAAAACCAATAATTAAAATAACAGAAAAAATGGATTATTGAGACAACACCAGTATATAACGAAATCGATTTTGCTTATAATATATTTTATTGTAATTACAAAATAATATTCCTACCTATTAAAAATATTCGATAATATTCCTTACATTAGCTCTTTCCAGATTTTATGTTGTTTAGCTTTTAAAATATTTTGTAGATCTTTTTAAACTACCTTATTTAATATACATAGATATTTTACATTTTCGACATTTTTAGTTTATTTTCCGGTCAAAAATTGAATGCAAGATTCTTCATAAGTTGTCCATTCTGGAATTTATAAATATTGGAGATAGGTATGTGGACCAACAGTTTGTTATAGACATTATTAAGTTCAAATTTTGTTGAAATTGTATATTCTAAGGAAAAAAAAAAACGATTTTTTTCTAAGAATTTAAATTATTTTGTGGTGATTTAGAAAATGTTGGTTTTATGGATTTGATACTATTCATCATTATATATATTATATTTATGTAGGTACCTACACATATTTATAATATTATACTGTTTTATGTATGCAATACAATTTTAAAAATATTTTTACTAATTTCAAGCTTATTATAGATACTTGTGGCATAATATAATATAAGTATTCTATATCTTTATCAACAATTTTTTTCACTTTGCATTTTATTAGTTTTGCGCTTATAGTCATTTGAATAAGTACATTAAATTTATTGTCATCACGTCCATATGAAACCACCTTAATTATTTTTTTCTTATAGAAAATAATACAGTATTCAGATAATGGCGATTGCTATACGGTATAATAATATTAAAGGTGGTGTGGAAACCTAACTAAGTCCTACAGTTTTACTATAATAAACAATAATAACTATTTCTCCCCATTGTGTACATAGCCATTTGTGCTGTTTACCTATTATACGTCTGGGTAAGTTTTATTTCGCGTATCTTTTGTTAGTAGTAGACAATATCATTAGTAAACCGCAGTCGCGTAACCACTGTATCACTGTACTTGTGTCGATACCATGCATTTTGGTTGGTTAAGTTTAAAATAATAGCAAAAAAAAAAAGAAAATATTAAAACGAGCTATTATTAGTTGTCACACAATATTACAGTATTGAAAGGGTTTCA
Source organism: Sitobion miscanthi (assembly GCA_008086715.1). Taxonomy (NCBI): domain Eukaryota; kingdom Metazoa; phylum Arthropoda; class Insecta; order Hemiptera; family Aphididae; genus Sitobion; species Sitobion miscanthi. The sequence continues at coordinate 23,831,460 of CM017800.1, forward strand.
ATAAAAATCAGTATAAACTTATTGTTTGAAATCACAAATTTAACCATACCTACATTGTATTATTAAATTACTACCCAACAAACTAGGTTTTTATATTTCACTCGTATATTGTTCATCGACAAATCGTTTACCCCTACAAAGGTAGATTGATTTTCCGACGACAGCCGTATTTAATTTTCCAACACATGTGTATATTATGTTATTGGGAAAATCCACTGCTCCAACACTATAATATACAAAGATTTGTGATCGATGATTGACGTGTACGGTCGGTAAGACGGGAAACGGAAGACTGAAGTCGGTCGCAGTAGGATGTAGGTAGGTATATGTCACGTACACGTCAGTCTCGGTATTAGGAGGAGGAGGAGGAGGAGGAGGGGCAGGGGGAAAAGGAGAAGGAGAAGGAGGAGGAAGAATAGGAACAGGAGGAAGAGGAGGACCATTAGGCCCACGAAAAAACCGAATATAATACTGCAACTATACACGTGTATTTCTATGTTCTGATTGGATGTCTTCGTCAGTCGTAATGTTTCAATCTTTTTCACGACCGAGTATTATATTACACGCGTATTTTTTGTCACAAAAATAATATACACGTTTATTAAATTTGAATAATTTAAAATTGCCGTATAAGATGAAAAATGGCTTGAGTGTATTTTATTTTCCAAACATTCTTTATGAAGGGATCATCAACTATTTACTGTTTATGGGACAATTTGCGTGCGCAAGTATTCGACTAAACATTTCATAAATTTGAGTGGTTTACATTCTAATAGTTTAATATATCTTAATTATCTTGAGATTCCATGTAAATCATGATTAAAAGTATGTAATAAAATAGAAAATATAATCTTGAATAAATCGAAATGTAAGACAGTGGGAAATATTTATAAATTAAATATAACTATTACCATAACAATTTATTAAATTATATTGTTATAGACTTTGATAGATTTATTATTTAGAGTCTTATAAAAATGAAATGTTTGTATATTATTTTTCATAAAATATTATATACAAAATATATTAAAACTTAATAAATGTAATCACGGTATTTTTAAATTTACTTAAAATTCACTTCAGCTAAAATATATTTAAGCATAACAATTATGAGTCTTAAGTTTTTGCATGTACTCAAATGTAGTAGAGCTATTGAAATAATTATGCAGATTCATAATTTAAAGTGATTTAAAAAAAAAAATAAAAAAATTGCATTAGCTTATTTTACATATAATAATTATATAAAGTATACATTTAATAAACGTAGTGTGAAAACTCGAATATCTCTTGTCAAAGACAAAATAATTAAAGTTACAAATTACTAACGTATGACTAGCATGTGCAGTCTATATGACTTGGAAGACATTTTGAAAGGAAAATCATTACGAGTCAATATTTTAAATATGGAATGTCAAAGTTGTGTTATAGTCGTGTTTAGAGAAACACATTACTTTTTTACTAGACATTGCATTCATTTTAAACAGTAAACGTCTTTTGATCCGACGCTCTGGTTAACTTCATTCTGCATGGACGTTTTAATATAATATGATGTACTTTGCTAAGATGACTTTTTGTCGAGAAAAAAAACTACTGCATAATAACTGAGGTGTTATATTTAATCAATTATTTTTGCTTAAACGTAGCAAATTCGAGCAGACTTTTTCAAAACGAATCGCGTTAAAATAAAATATATATACGACCCAAATGTCTTTTATACACATTTAATTGGACCTTTAATAGCTTTTCTACAGGTTCTCTCGTTAAACGAAAAAAAATCGTAATTGAAAATCTACCATTGATTGAGCCCAAAATCGGACCTTTTTTTTATTTATTCATTACCTAATATTTTGGACGTTTAATGGGTTTTACGCGTTAATAAGTGTCGAGAATAAATTATACGAAGACACGCAATTAGAATAGACTGCGCAGGCAGCTTGAATGATATAAAAGATAGGTACAAGTTTGACAAGGTTAACATGTATCTCATGAATAATTTCGCATGACATTATATGTACCTATATACGGCTTAAAACTTTTGATGCAATCATCTATTCCGGGTTATACGAGTAAGGAAAAAATTGTATACATGGAATTTGTCCAGAACAAAATTTGTTGTGAGCTTGAAAACGAAAATCTAAAGGTCCGTTCACATAAAAAAAATATTTTTGAATATCTCTGTACGATATAATATACGTGGGCAAAAATAACTTTGGAAAACAATATAATACAATACATACATAACTTTATTATGCAATATTTTACGTATGACCGTGCTTACATGTTAATGTTATGAAACACATTTGTGTGTTTATGTCAAATTTAGTATATATATATATAATTTAGTATGACGTATGTAGAAGATTACAATATTGAATATAATACACTACTCATACCGATGGCCTCGGATGCCAATGCATTTTTTAGATAAATGAAAGAAGAAGAAGATTATACAATACCAACAGGTTTTGACACAATGGCCATAGGTGTGTGAGTATACAATACAATTTTGAAGATTATGATATAATAATAATAGTTGCAGTAAATATGGTTTTAAGTAGAAAATAAATAAATAATGCTATGTATACCTATGTTAAATGTTCTTATATATTTTACTATACTAAACAATCGCGTTGACCTGTATTGAGAAAAAAAAATACGATAAGACATATGAACCACGTTAACTCCAAACACAACCCGTGTAATGCAATCCAAACAAATGTTTAGCTGACTTGGCGCGAAGGGACTACTTATTAAAAATGTCTTGCGCGCTGAAGCTAAACCATGCAGAGCCGTTGTAAGGACTTGATTGGAGGGTCGCTTGGGATTTTTAGCAGTGTGCGTTATCCACTCATTTCCAACACTCTTGACAAGAAATATACGTCTTACTGTGGAAACCGAGTGAAAACTGAGTAAAATATAAATACATTTTAAAATAGTATCTACGTTTTTTTTTTTACGTGATATGGTTAGGTTAGGTTATAACAAGTACCTACCGCGATGTTATATAAACCAGAAATTAAAATTGATTTTATTCATATTATTATAATTATAATGTTCTATCGATAGCAGATATTATCAATATATATGTTTTTGGATGTTTTGCAAAATATGTGCCTCAGTATTTGGATTTTAAATATTTTTTAGATTCTCAGTGGAGCCATGAATGTACATATTGGTTTTACAATGATGTGTTTTTAGATTCTGAGTGGAACGATGAATGTATTGATATAAAATGATGTGTTTTTATTTTAGATTCTGAGCGAAGCGATGAATGTATTGATTTTACAATGATGTGTGTTTTTTTTGTTTTTTTTGTGTCTGTCATCGCTTTTTAGGTCAGTAAAATTGCTTGGATTTTTCTCAACAATAACTTTTCTGATAGGAATCTAGTTGGTACTTTGGGGGGTCAAAAGTAAAAATGGCTCAGTAGTTTTCAAAAGCGACATGAAAAACAAAAGAAAAATTAAGGAAAAACGGGAATTTTTACGCAAAATCTGTTTTCGAGAAAATCGATTTTGGTTTTTGGTGCAACTCTAAAACAAATTGCATGAGCTTTGTGTTGAACAAATTGAGCTGTTTACGGACATTTTCAGTTTCCATTATTTTTGTTTTTTTTTCTATAAATAGCAATAAAATTTTATTGACTGGGTAAAAAAGCTTGACAATTTAATAGAAGGCTCCTAAGTTATTGTTTCAAAGGCAGATAAAAAAAATACTAAAATCCTTAGTCACAGTTTTTTTTATAAGCATTTAAAGTTCAACAATTGACAAAATATGGAAAAATCACGAAAATTAGCAAATTATTTTAAGTTAAGAATTCATAAAAATTTTTATTTTTAAATCCAAGATTTGAAAATGTAATACCAGATTATCCATAAGTTTGTCTACCTTTATCAAAAAAAAAAATGTCTACAAGAAAGTCAAATTAAATTTTTATGAGCGTTTGAAATTCATATTTTTACAACATTTGATATTCACTCGATATCTTATATAACGACTTTCTTATTTTGTTGTAATTAAAAAACGTATGACTGTAGATACTTGAAAATTTCACTCAATGTTTGTATTAGCATTTTCTATACACGATACAATTTTGAAAATAATTTGACTCTTTTTGAGCTGTTTACGGACATTGCCAGTTTTTAATTTTTTTAGTTTTTTTTTTCTATAAATATCAATAAAATTATATGTGTTAGGTAGAAAAACGTGAAAATTGAATATAAGGCTCCTGATATATTGTTACAATAGCAGTTGAAAAATATTAAAAATACATTGGCACAATTTTTTTTTATAAGCATTTAAAGCTCAAATTTAAAGTTAAATAATTATTTTGTAGTTAAAATTTATAAAATGTTCAACTTTTAAAGCTAAGTATTGAAAATTTAAAACAAGCCTTCACGTAAATAGGTTATATATAAATTACTTAATTCACAATAATATCATCAAATATACTTGGTAATATCATAGGCTGACTGACCGTTTTCGCTCAGAATCGTTTTTATACAATGATAATATTATATCATTGAATTCAAATTTAACAGCATCCATTACAAACTCACTTGTTACCTATTGTACAACAGAGTGACATCCATTTACCCACCTTTTTTTAATTTTTATTTGTAAAAATACATTATCACTACTTAATGTATTATTATTGTTTATAATAAATTATGAATTTATGAAGTTGAATCTTAATTCAAGTATTATTTTAACGTCATATGGAGTGTTGGAAAACCGTAAATTGTTAATAATTCCATACTATTATAGTACGACACAACTACTACTTGTAGTAAAATATGCTGAAAATATTGACATTATTAAGTCATCTTTGGAGATAAAGTACTAAAGGCTGTTAAAAGCGAACCATTTTTATCGAATTTATGCAATATTCTGTATCCATTGTGAGTAATAACTGATCATTAGTGTGCGTGAGTTTCCTGAACACTTTATGTAATTAAAGATAGACTACGGTTAAGATTCTTGGAAGTCACAAATCACTAAATTTTGTGATCAAAAAAGTTTCAATATGAAATTCCCAAAAAGCGGAAGAAAAATTCACCAGTACCAAGAACCTGATTTTAATTTTGAAAACATATTTGAATGTCTTATTCTATTTTCTAGGTTCTAATTTATTGCATTGTTTAATAATGTAGTATAGTATTAGTATAGTGCCAGAAGAATTTTTTTTTTCAAAATTTACCTTATCTTTAATAATATTAATAAGAAAAAAAAATTGAAAATTCATTTCCTATATTACCTAGAAAATAAAACAAGGAATAGAAATCAGGTTTTTGGTACTGGATGAATTTTTCATCCGCTTATTGGTCCAAATGCACGAAAAAACAACCCGCTTTCAACAGCCTTAATCATAAGGTTAACTTATAAATACTATTGTTTTAAGATTGGAACTGAAGGGAACATTGTGCTTCACTAAGTATTAAAGTGTGTACTATGTAGTACTGCATGTGAGAACATGCAACCAGTATTATATTTTGTTTCATAAATAAAAACTGCTAGAAGTTAGAACTAATTGCAGGCTAATATTATCAAAAGTATGATTAACTTGGGAATTTAATTTAAATACTCGGTACGTATTAAATATTTTTTGTCTAAAATGTTTTAATATAGGTACAATACTATTGACAAAACTTAAATTATTTACTTTGTATAATTAACCATTGATTAAATTATCGACAACAATAGTTGAGTCGTTATCGAAATGTTTCAATGTTCAAAATAACAATTTTATCCAATTTATTTGCCTTATACTTTGTTAATAATTATACACTAGCGGGTAAAACGCACTCATATAGAACATAATGAATTGCATACAAATTAGTTTTTGGAAAGCTTGATAAATTAATTTATAATTAGTACACGAATGAATAAAAAAAAAAATAAAATCAAATTCAATACGAATTTTAAAGCGTGTTTAAATCTAGACAATTTGAACATCGGAAGATTAATTATTATTTTGTTCGGCATAAGTAATCAGCTCATTTAAAACGTGAATAAAAGCAATTTCGTTCACGTCCTTCATTTGTACTACATTGTTAGAGAGAGATATGTTGGTACACTCAATACACACAGATTTGGGGACGACGGAAAAAAAATACGTTTTATAAACGAGTTTCTGGTGTTCGACAAAGAGTTAGTAATCGAGACGGGGTGTCATATTAACATTATGGCGTGCACAGGACAAGCAACCCTAAACAACAATATTTATATATTCTGGTCTGGAATTAAATTAAATTATATTTTATTCCGGTCTGGATTATTCAACTATACCAGTCGTACCTATACATCCAATAACGTGTAAAAATATTATTGTTTATTATTGTAATGTTTATATTTTATTAGTATACGCACTTAAATGTATAAAAAAAAAAAAAACAGTTTCTTACACTTGAAAAATATAAGTTCTATTGAGGTGGATGTAAAACTAACAAACATCACGAATTTAAAATAAAACATAAAGCAGTCACTCTCTACAGTGGTGCCGAGCCATTTTTGAACAGTTAGGTAGTTGAGATTAAATTAGCCGATACACACCCATGCTCACTGATCCATACCATACTTACCACGGAATCTTTATTTTAGCAAAACAAGAATTCTTTCGAAATCAAAAATGGTTCTAATAATATTTTTTTCGATAAATAAAACACGAAAAACCAATTCAATTAATATAATATACGTCTGTGCGTATAAGTCCCTCTCCCTCTCTCTCAAAAAAAACGCACCGCCTTCATCATGCGGTACTATAGGTTAGGTACTAGTAGTTCAATCGACTGCTATAATCGTATTCGATTATTGTAACGAACCGTCATCGACTGAGCTCTGGCTCTTTACAACCCCCGAGAGTTCGAGTGTATAGTTGATTGGTGCATAACAATATAACATAATATAGTTTAACGTACTATTCGTACTCATAACGGTGGGCATTAATTAGTTAAACAGTTGAAGCTAAAGTAAATAGTTAGTTAATTCTATAATTAACTTAGTACATTAACGGCTAAACATGTTAAAGAATCCATTGTAACGACTTTGTTTTTATCAGTTAATTTAAAATAATATATTGCTTTCTAAGTTAGAACCATGTTTAATTAATTAATTAATTATTATTTTATATAATCAGGCTTTATACAATTATTTTAAATACAAATAATTAATATTCTTTGATTTAATAATTATTTAGTTGTCACTTAGTTGACATTGTTTTTGCTTAAACCACTACATCTAGTAAGTAGTAAAAATGAACGGTAGGTTGTAAACTTGTAAGTATACTAATAAAATGGTGCATTTTTAACAAAATATTTAGTTATTATTTAAAAAAAAAAATCCCAGGTGCACAATAGTGTGACCTCTATGTAGTAATCAAAAAGATTTTATTTACTAACTTATTTTTAACTGATTTAAGTTAATATTCGATTCTATAGTACTTTAAAAGTTTTAAGTTAAATTTAAAATTGTTTGTTGACTTATAGCTTAACGTTGACCTTACTTAGTTAACTAAAGTAATTCTTTTTCATTGACTTGGTCACCGTAGCTTTTGCTTGAACCGATAAGTAACTATTAAGAGTTTCGAGTTCCACTAAAATACAATCAAGTTTTATATAAATATATAAAATTGTATATAAATTAATATGTATTTGTTTGTTCTCTATAGACTCAAAAACTAATAGATTTATTGAGACTCGGAGGGTGTTTTTAAATGTTCGACCCCTATAAGTTGCTTTAGGATGACTTACACATGAATTTTGTTTTGGCTCACGAAAGTCGAATATTTTTTCGACACTGTTTTTTTATTATAATTACTAGAAATATGACATTTTTAAAATTATAAAATAAAAAATAAACAAATGCCTATTTATGAACTCAATTAAAATAAAAAGGAGGACGGAGTGGCCGAGCGGTCTAAGGCGTCGGTTGCGACGTAGCCAGCGCCGGTTCGATTCCTTGGTCACGGGCGGCATTTTTATTCGGGCATGGCACGGTGTCCGGAGAACAAGTGCCGCCATCCCCCACCTGGGCATGGCAGATACCTACGGGTGCCCAATCAAAAATTCTGCCAAACACAAGCACTCATGTGTAAAAACCCACCACAATACAACCCTACTAACAGCTAATGGCCATAGATGCCGGGCTTAAGGATCAATAAAAAAAAAATAAAATAAAAAAATGTCCAGAATAATTAAGAAGTCTAAAATCATAAGATAAATCATGGTGTTTGTAATATATCATATATTTTTAACTGGAGCAACAAGCAAACGGTAGAAAACGATAGTGGGAATGTGTAGGGTAGTTTCATAATTTTAACTCCGGGGGAGTCGGATAGTAGGTACAATAGACTGTAGTATGACTAAACATAATATTATTATAAGCATTTTTTGACCGGAGATTCGATCGAACCACACGTATGCGGTGTGCGTCGATCTATGTCAGCTGGCGACTTACCTGCAAAAGTTCCGTGCACTGGATATCGGCGAAGTCCGGCGATGCGTAGATTTTCATTTCTTGTATGGCCCCCTTAAACGACAGAACAAAAACCCACGTGAGCAACGTGTTCATGGTAATGGTATTAGACAATAATATTATTATGATAATGTTATGCGGTATTGACTTTCGTAAGATATTAAATCGGTACACCGTGTGGCGGTAATTAAAAAAATAAAAAAACAATACTATTGGGTGAATATCAACGGAACGCAAACGATATTTTCTCTTGATAGCTTTAACGATAACGCGACAATATCGATAATGTAATATAGGTAACAATAATAATAATAACAATAATATTATATTATATTAATATATTATCACTGAAGTTATTATCACGTCGCTGTTATCGTCCGTCTGTCGTCACTGCGGAAGGTACGCGCGGCGAACCATCGTATACATCGTGCTTGCCGGTCGCCTACGTACCACCACCGACGACGACTATCACGACATCGACTACAACTGACGAGACGAAGATCGTCTGGACCATCCGTCGCTGCTTCCACGTGCTCGTTTTGGGGATTTAGGGGGACAGTCAGTGCGTGTTGGCCGGGAGTTCCTAAAATAACGCGCGCGTGCGCTCAACCTTCGCGCATAATAATTAACTAGACGAATGAAAAAATGTCGACGAAAACCAAATTTCGAGTCACCACTCGACGTCGCCGGCAGTTAACGAACGCGCGTATAGGCGCATACACAGTAATAATAATTGTATATTTTTATTCATCTGTTGCAGATCGTCAAAAGTCTCCGAGTTCAAACGCATCAGCTCCACCCGACCGGCAGACGAGTGATTATACCACTGTTGTATGCGACAACTGCAGTGTGTTTAGCGAGTTCGGTACATTTTTTTTTCCAGTTTACATACTATCACACACGTTTTGGTCGGTTTCAACTGTACGATATACCTAAGCGATAGTCCGTATCACAAACGCCGAGAACCGCGGACGTGCCAGGACGAAATATAATAATATATTATTCTCGTGTGATCCGCAGCGAAATGTTACCAGCTAGGCGTAACCTATGTAATTATTATTGTCGGTATCCGTCTTACCCATTTACCATCACAATATTGTTGTTCTAGACATTTTTCAGACATTTTTTTTTCCAAATCTCGCAACAGTGGTACGCCGTACACGTTTATAACGACTTTAATCGATAAAATATCGGTTTTTAATCGATTTCGTTTGATATTATTATAAGACTACAGCTACGCGATAACTGTTGTATAATATATTTTAGTAATTTAGGTTTTTCTTCTCGGTTTAAATAACTACTATCACAAACGTTTTGGTAGGTTTTAATACCTACGTGATAGTCCGTATCACAAACGCCGAGAATCGCGTGACGTGCCAGGACGAAATATAATAATATTATTCTCGTGTGATCTGCAGCGAAATGTTACCAGCTAGGCGTCACCAATGTAATTATTATTATTATTGGTATCTGTTTTACCATAACGTCCCTATTTACCATCATAGTATTGTTGCTCTGGACATTTTTCAAACATTTTTTTTCAAATCTCTCAATAGCCGTCACGTTTATATTTTAAAACGACCTTAATCGATAAAATATCTGTTTTTAATCGAAATCGATTAATATTATCATTATATTATGTTGTTTGGAGTACCTATGAAACTCTGTTTTGTTCTCGAATAAAAGAAATAATAATAATACGATGATAGATTCTATAATTCGCACGTGTTTATCCCGTTATGATCAGATTACATAATATTATTAAAACAATTTACGCTGTTATTCGTCGCAATAAATATTACGACGAGTAATTAATATTACATAGATATATGCGAGTAAATGTAATTTAACTGATGTGTTAGGACATTAACGCGATGCTATAATATATTTTAATTTCATCATACATCACAGAGGCTGGCTACAGCGTATAATAAAATATGAACACTTTTTATGCCGGTTGAATATTTTAATAAAATCCCCTAACAGAGAATATTAAATTAGGTAAAACATAACCGGTTCGAGTCATTGTAATTTTAAAATCAACCAAACTGGATACTTAAAATTATGATTTATTGTCATTTTAATAATTACCCCCGAATGAAAATGTTATACTAACAAATGACGAGTCTGTAGTTTTTCAATTGTTGTCATAATTATTTTAAAACCTGTTATGACCAAGACTTCGAAAAATGTAACCCTAGTACTAGTACCATAGTATGAATTCATAAATTCCAAACATAATCATATCAAAGTAAAATAAAATATTCCATTCGTATATTTTAATTCTTTTCCATAATTTTTTTTTTTTATTATTCGTGGGCTTAGAATAACGTCAAAGGCAAATGAAAAAAAATTAAATAAAAACTAATCATGCGCTTCATAATATTGAAAGTTTTAATAAAAAAAGTTGACAATTATAAAATATTATTATTAAATTTTTTTTTCTATACGTTATAAAATTATTTAAACACGTTTAACCAAAAACAATACCTAATTTAAACTTTCAAAAAACGAAAACAAATTTAAACAACTTTGAGTATTATATTATAATCTCAAGTCTTAAGAACAGCAATATAACGTTATGAAATAATAATTTTTTCAAATTAAGTATCGAAAACTATAGTAATTTGGTTAGTTTGTAAACTTAGTTGAATTCTATACCCGAAACAGCACGTCTCGTTCAGTGAAATTTATATTTAATATTTGAGTAGTATTTTCATTATTTAAGTTCATTAATGAACTCAAATAAACTTGAATGTCACATCTAAGTATCTAACACTATGTCCTTAAATGAGTTAAATGAGTGTAGTTTTGATTTTCTAGTACAAATAAATTCGAACATTTTTAATTAGTTTAAGTATCTCAAAAATATCTAATTGGTATGAAATTGTTAAATTAATTCTGTCAGTAACCAAAAACAATAATGTATTTAATATTGTTCTTTATTATTAAAATATTACATAAGTTTACAATCGAGTACTTCGTCACGCTGTGTATAATATTAACTTAAAACGTAATGATGTCATAAAACGTAAAATGCATTATTTTAACTAACTCAGAGATTTTATTAAGTAATAAACAAGTTTTACGTCAAATGTAAATACCTATATAAAACTGGAGAAACCAACATCTAAAACATCTACAAAATGTATCCAATACTAATTAATAAATAATTTGTTTTTCTTTTGTTGAACACAAAATAAAACTTAAGATTTAAGCGGTTTACGCAACTACAAGAGAATAATAATAATAATAATAATTATTATTATTATTATTATAATTATAATTTATAACGAACCATCGTGATTTTCATTTGTCGGTACTAAGACGCATCGTAATTTATTTAGGTATAGTTCACTGTTGTAGATGGAGCTAGAGCGAATCGAAATCTCAACAACAATAATTTGGAGGGGGGAATGCCAATCAAGACGAGACGTCGTCAAGTCAAACACAAAACCACTGAATATCTAGTGAAAAGCTCGGCGACTCATTCATTTCGGGACACTTCTGCAGAACTATGTTAACATGTATAGGTACTATGCACAGCAGTGAGATGCGTATTAAATATCATTATACCTACATAACGTTGCTACACGTTCAATAATATTACATCGTATACGTTAAAAGTTATAACTTACAGGGTAGAAAGTTCAAAATCAAACGACCGTGTCACACGACGAATCAAATATTACTTTAAACATCCGACCGTCGTCATCGGCCTAACCGAGATTTTTACCCCGTCCGGTCGAGAGGTCATATACGATCCGCACAAAATTATTATGTATTTTCACACAACTTGTTTTCCTCCCTCGTCACACGCACCACTCTGCAGAGTGATGTTTAATTTTTTTTTTTTTTTCGTCGCTAAGCCAATTTCTTTGACGAGTGAGTGCACACACACACACACACACACACACACACACACAATAGTATAGAACACACGACGAGTGTCGTTTGTCATCCGGGTCGCGTTTCAAAAGTGACTGAGTGTATTCTATATACATATTATATTCCATCGAGTTTTGTATTTCACTTTATTCTCTTCTTTCATCCGCGATTGTAGTCGGAGGTAGTGCACAGGAGGAACGTATACTCAGATGTGCATACATATACTCCGACCTCACCGTAGCACACACTGGACGCGCAAATCGATCTATAAAACGTTAGTTCGCCGTCGGTTTCAGGACGCGGTCGTTTACGAATGTTTTTTTTTTCTTCCCTCATTACAATATCATTTACATCGGACGAGTGTTGTACCTATTTATCTGCACAACGACGCCGTCGTGTATGTATTTAATCGGTTGTCTTCGATGTCGATATTGTTAGTATTTATAGCCGTACGGGCACTCGAAGCGTAAATAGGTGCGACGAGTTCTCAGACTAGGTACGGAAATAATATAAACGTTTACGTTTTTAAACATTCGTTTTTCATTTACTAGAACGTTGACGAAAAAATACAAAATAAGAAGCTTTTTAGTACATCTTTCGAAATATTAGCTTTTTCCTGTTCCCTTCACAGAAACAAACGGTTGGAAATACGTATTGTATAATATGTATTATACGCATAGCTGGTACGACTCAAATGGACGTCCACCGCTTTATATACATTTCTTTCAGACCGTATGTGTATAGGCATTGTGTTACACTACCACGGTTATAATAACACTGTACAATAAGCGTAAATTCAACGAATTAGTGGTAGTCGCGGTGATGGTATTTTTTCGAACCGTGTAAAATGTCTTGGTGTTTGAAGAAAAGAAATTAACGAGCATAACATTGTAACCAGTAAACTATAGTCACGCAGGTAATCAAATTATAAAATTTTATTCAGAATCAGGTGGTCGATCGAAAGCGGATGAAAGAGACGCGTCTTCGTTACTTATATAGCTATAATAATAACATTATTCAATATAGTGAGACGTATTTTAAACTGATACATCTTGTCGTTATTACGTGAAATGATAGTAAAATCAATCACGTCTCGTGATTTCGACAAACAGTTTTAATTATTAATAATTTGATATTTTACAAATTGTTCGCTGTTAATATCCGCGGACTAAAATAATAATAATATACAATAATCATCATTACTGATGATGCAAAGTGAATCTGTATTAGCTGTTATCCGACGATAGAGAAGTGTATTGTCTGCAGTGGTCTGTCTCGTAAATCGAGTTATCGTGTGGCAGCGAACCCCGCAGACGGAACAATGAAACAAGATGAGACAATATTCGTTTCGAATACGATCTTTGTTGTAATAATATAAAGGTAAGTATTAACAATGCGAGCGACGGACTTGGTTTTAATAGTACAACCAGTGGTTAATAACAACTACAAGGTACAATACGATGTTCGACCATTATCGTTATAACTTGTTCGTCGATATAACGGCAAACAAATTTGGTTAACAATTATTACGTTTGTATAATATTATAACAGTGCTCTATTAGTTTTAATAATTTCGTTTCGGAAACAAAACCACTCAATTATACCTTCTATACAATTTAAATACTATTAGGACGATGTAAATAAACTACCAACTCACGGACTTAAACACTTAGACATTATACTTATCGCGATAAAATCGGTTGTGTTTATAATAGTACCATCGTGTTCCACACGTTTTGAATGTATTAATATATCTGGCGTTTATCCCGTCAATATAATATATTATAATATTATACATATGCATTGAATTGTCACACTGATAAAGTACGATTTTTCGTATAAGCTGCATGACGTGTGTGTTCGTTGTATTAAATGTGAACATATTATTAAGAATGGCAATTCATATGCGACGGTATTACGAGCGCGTGTGATATTTAAATAATCTTAGGACATTATCATCTTAATATTATACGTTGTTTGAAACTTAATAACGTAAATGTTTTGAAAAATGTATAGGTGCATAAAAAATGCATTTGAAACGTCTGCCGAGATTTTTAGAAATGAAAATTCCCCGAATGATTGTATTCATTTTAATAATAATATAAACGCCGACGAATTATGACTTTTTTTCTAAAAGGATGTATCTGACGGTTTGTCGGCCTCCACTTCCCAGTGCCGTTGACGCCATCTGTTGCCGTTATCACCTCGTTGAGTTATGATAATAAAAATTCTCATACAACTGTATAGTATGCGTTTAACTATATAGTCTACTGAATCAACAACACCTTTTCAAAAGTGTTAATTCTCATAGCCTATATATTTATTATCTCGTAGGATAATATTTTATTCGTACATTTTTCATTAAACATATAAAACTGTTATAGTAAGTACTTATCCTACCTATTCACAATTTTAAATTCTAAAATAACGTATTCAATATCATGATGATGATACGAAATAATGTGATTGTTTAAAATCATCAGATTTTCATTGTTTTCATAGTTTAAATCGAGCGCTCCTTGATTTGTTTTTAGTGCAGGCATGTTGCTCATCAAAGAAATATTTTCGAAAACAAATCACACATCAGCTGGCGTTCGATAAATGTCCGTTCGTTATTATAATATATAAAAACCTAAAACCGACTCAATTAAAAATATCAATACCTATAAATTATAATATTATTTCGGATTGTAAATAAATCGTGGTCGGTTAATACATCGACAAATGTGCCTCGATATAAATATCTAATAAGCAAAAAAAAAAGCTGAACAAGCAATAAAATAACTCCGGGCAAATGTTACTAGGAAATGTGAAACTTTGGCTTTAAGCCCTCACGGAGGACAATTAAATACACGGTAGAAACTCAACAAACATACCGCGACTAAACGTTACTAAAGTATAAAGCATTTCATAAAATAAATAATATAAAAGAACTTTTCTTTGGTCCAACAATAAATGGCTATCGCTACACGGCGGATTTGTGTGTGTAGTTTATAAAAGTTTGTAGGTCATAGCCATCATACTGACTAGTAAATCTTCTCGGTGCTTAGTTTTCGACTGTCACGGGAATATACGTAGGTATTGTGGATGACTTGAAAATGAGCAATAACCGTTTCGTAAAAAAATGATGATTTTTAATGAATTAGTTCGAAGTGCAAAAAATACTGATTGTTTTAAATACAACGATTACTGATTACGACTAGTAGAAAGCATCTATTTTTTGTTAAACTTGGATTTGGATGGTTTAATTAGATACGAAATATGCATTTTATCAAACCCGCAGCAATTAATTACAACGATTTATAGTTGTTAATTTTATGATTGCCACTATTTGTTGCGCCTAAACGGAAACCTGCATAACGTTATGACTTCACGCTGCAGGTATCCATTAAAAACGTAAAATTATGAACACAATTAATTTTCATCATTATGGAATTAAATTACCCACCCACTTCAAATATAAGTGTTAATAATTGAACACCGGTGTAGACGGTACTGGTTATTTTAAAAGTGATTTAAGTTCAATTTTAACACGAATACAACTCGAACAAGAACCCACACCATTATTTATTCGGCGCACACCGCACACTGCGCATACATTTTTTATAAGCTCGATCTCCAAATAAAACGAAACAAACCATCTACCAACTTACCACAGTAATTTAATGATAAGCAATTCGGATATTATTTCACTGGCATTCTACATAAGCGTCTATGCACTATGTAAATTCAAATACGCGACAGCTTCGCCATGTGCGCGAGTTATCACGGCACATCCAAATGGTGTTTTCTAACCTATATACTTTTTAGAAACGAGAAAATACAGTGTGTGTGTGTGTGTGGTGTGTGTGTGTGTGTGTGTGTGTGTGTATAATTTATATGTATATATATATATATATATACCTACATTATTTTCACAAACTTTATTGAAGACCACCTTAATGTGCGGCGAGAGTTTGACACAGCGTTAAAGTTTTATAGTTTTATAAGAAATGTTGTTGTATTATAATAATAATATAAACTATGTAAGTAATTCGTTGCATTGTGTTAAGATACTTAACAATTTTGTTTTATTTTAACATACGTAATAATATAATAAATATAGTTTAAAGTTCAAGTATAAAGTTAGTCGTTCCTATTTACATTTTACATGTGTGGTTAACACCGAACATAAACATTATGAATTCCTCGTTAGTCAAATAGCTATTCAGGTCCGTGAGTTGTGTAACTTTTCCTAAATATTCAGTAATATTACATATTATTATTGAGTATTTGGTTTTAAATAAATTATTTGAATTTCTCGTAAGTATAGTGTTGTGATTGTACTGCAATACTGCTTACAGCTTACTGTAGATGGATTATAACCAATAGGTACCGATAAGTTATTATAAATTGTACAATAAATTCCAAATATTACAATGCAAACAATATAAAAAAAAAAACATGACAAAAATAATATTTATATTAAACTATTTATAATTAAATAAAATAGCAGGACACAAACTATAGCTGAAAAATAATTAATATGAAATTTGACATTCGTTATAATAATTCTAGTTGATTTTAAATTCCAATGAAGCCAATGTAATGTATATAATTTAATTTTCCAATGCCCGATAGGAAAATCCTGCAGTGCTATAATAGTTGAGGACTGAGCGGTGGGTATCGGTTAAATGTTTATTATATTTTATTCAAAAATAATCTGTAAATAGTTTTAAATATTAATCGAGTTTTTATGGATTTACAATTTAAATAATTTATATTATTATGTTATGTTCTATTTGTGCACGTAAATTAAAACATTAATACATCGCGTTGTGGATTTGATTTTATTTGTAATGTAATTTTCCATTTTCCATTTTAAAAGTAGGTACGTGTTATTAATTAAATGCTTTTTTTCGTCCAACCAAATTATTGTTTTAAACGCTGGTACGTATATACTAAAATGTAAAATTTGATTTGATTTTCGAAAACGAATTACCGTTGTGTTTAATCATTTATGTACAAATAAAAATCATATTTAAAGGATTGTGATGTGAAATAGCATTATTATATATATATATACATGCATAATATATCGTAATACTTTTTTTGTTTTGTATGTTCACCTGGGTCCATTAAATCGCATAACCAAAAATATCAGATGGGTACTTTACAATGCAAGCACGTATGTTTTGCATCATGTGCCGGAGTTTGGCTTGGGTATGAAAGGATTGCTATATAAACAGCGTATGTTACTCGAAAAGAAACTTAGATTTGTGCATTACACATGGAGGACATTCACTTATACGTCATTGTATGTTTACTAACGACGAATTACAAATGAAAAATGTACGTATTTTAGTAAAATTGAAACTGGAAAAATATGATGTTATAGTCTTATTGTCTGTCCGTTATAACAGTAAAAGAAAAAAAAAACAAGCCCATGTTTATTTTTCTTTATTGTAAACACGTGTCTAGTTAAAGGTCTTTTGTCAAAAACTATCAATGTTTTGTCCGGGATTTTTCATCCGAATCGCTTTAAAAGCTTATCATTCCGACCTCGATGAAACGCAATTGGTTCGCGAGTCGTGAAAGGCTGCTCTAATAATATCTCTTATTACACACAATACTGCACACCCGACATAGACTTCAATATCAAAGATTAAAAACGGAAATTATTCATTTGTCTATAGTAGGTACTCTCCGGGTACTGGGTTTTGTTCTATTATAATAAATATCAAAAATACAATAGGCAATCATCATCACAATATTTATTTTGTAAACACTCGTTTTTCCATACGCTAACAATACGTCATTTTTATCTTAACCCTGCAGTAATATACTATCACGTTCGAGTCATTTTTTTTTTTAATGTCTTACTAATCATTATTCATTTTACTCAACCATCATCATTGTTTTATACTATGATATTATATCTTTGCGCAAGTGGATGCAGCTCAAGAGCACGAGGTTGAACCCAAAACACGTAACGTATAAACGCGTTTCCCAATATTATTAGCACAGTTGTAGTGAGGTCGCTATAGGATGCTTCGTAGGTATAAACGCCGTTAAAAGAAACCGCCAAACTGATGATATTATAATAATATTGCGACAAGACACGTTTTTACGATTTCCTCTGTATTTACACGTTCAAATAAAACCCGTGCCGAGGGATACAATATTATGTATACACTCCGTAGTCGTGACACACTGTTCGGCGGCATCGCTGGTTTTAAATTCGAGCTTTTGAATATAAACAATATACATGTATATATATAGGCCATGTTACACGCACACAATACGTTATTTACACGTAACGCAACCGTAGTCGAAGCTGACGACAAAGTTTTAACAGAAGTAAAAACTTTCGCGCAGACTTACCACGGTAATCCGGTGATTTTTAAGGGGGGCCATTTTTATTATTCCCTACGCCCGGTCGCCCGCCCCTCCATGTGTGTGTGTGTGTGTGCTGGTGGGTGAGTGGGTGGGTGAGTGTGTGTTGGATATATTTTTCATTCGTCCGTCTAAGCCCCTGTTCTAGTAATCTTTTTCTTTCTTTTAATGGACCGTTTAATGAGCTGCGAACTTAAAGTTTAGAATAAGTTTTATGAAATATTTACCGTGCAATAAATCAATTCGAGCTAATATCTCCATTAAACGACCGTGAATACAAATCAATAAATAACTATGGTCGCGCCGACGACAGAATAGTTTTATAGCAAAAGTGTATACGATCATACTAAAAGTAATAATAATAACAAAAAAAAAACACTTTTTCTTCTGTTCCCGGGGTATAATTTTCATTTTTTTTTTAAATTCCGGCCCAAGGCATGTATAGTTTTCAGAAATTTATCGCAACATCAAGATTAATTATTAGACTACGACCAATTTTTTTTTATTTTTATTTATTCATCAAAAAGATAACGGGGCTCTTGAATATTTTAGTGTAAGGGCCCATGAGATCACAATATGAAATATAAATTAGTCAAAAAGTTCATATAAACTAAATAGTTACAATTTGCAATACAAATTTCTTATTTAAATAGAATATCCATAAAAATAAATACATATTTTTTTTTTCTTTGTATATAAAATATTATATTATTATGATATAGTAATTTGTAAAAATCGTGTAGTTAAATAATGCAATATAAGACGATACAACTAACATTATCAATAATTACTAAAACAGTCTAACTAATATAATAAATAATGCAGAATCATTCATAATACGTTATATCGTTTTACAATTGTTTAAGTTTGAAATCAACATTTTTGTTATGAAGACGAAAGAAATAAATTTGCAATATTTACATTTTTTACGTTTGATATTCTGGTCTAAAACAAATCATCTTAAGAACTACAGAGATTTTATTGTAATTCGAAAAGTAAAGAAAAACAAAATAATTGATCTGTGTTGAATAAATGTATTTTTGTCGTTCAGGTTGTATAACAAAAAGAATCCCATTTCTGTTGTTTTGACAGAGAAATTATAATGAGTATAGCTGTACTAAGAAATTGTATTATTTTGAAAAGAATATTACAAAATAGAGTTTAAAAAAAAATATTATATTACAGGAATTAATAAATGTTATATTTAAATATTTAAAATACATTTAAAATGGCTTGTAATTGTATTTATACATAAGTGCATTTTACATGTACATTGTACATGTTTATTATTTTAAGTTCAAGAAACTAATATTTTGCAGAATTTACATTTCAGAATTGTATTCAAACGGTTTTAACAAAAGTTATTTAAATTAAACTTATGACTAGGTAAAAATATAATACTAGCATTATCCTAAACAATATATTGATAACAAGTATTTTTTTTAATTGTTGTATTCTTTGCTAAGACACAAATTATTGTAATAATATTTACCAAGTCATAACATAATAATTTATTTAACTATAAATTTAAATCACCATAGTCAATGCTGACAATGGTACTTAGAGATAACTACAATTTAATTAGAATTTTACATGTGCGATGGTTTTAGTATTTAAATTTTGTTGTTTTATTTTTATTTTATCACGTAGGTGTGTGCACAACAATCACTTTGTTCAATTCAATTATCCATGTGTAAACTTCTATGAATTACACAATCGGATCTGTGGAAGTGTTACTTCACAGGTATTATGTGTCTGAAAAGTGTAAAAAGTAACTCCTGAACAACCATATAAAAAAATGCTGTGAATCAATTCTAAATCCTGGAAACCTGCAGCTGCGTTTGAAATTGAATTTTTCCGTATACTAGCAAGAAGTTTTATTTAATTAAAAATTTAAAAATAAAATACCCAGCAATTTTGATTTTATGAGATCGATTATAAGAACTGATCCGAAACTAAAAAATTAATCAATTTCATTGTAAACAAAGTTGTCTTTTTTGGAGAAAAAATTGATCGTAAATAATATTAAAAAAAAGTGGATAAGTGGATGTCGCTCTGCTGTACAGTAGGTTACAAGTAGGTCACTGTAATAGATGATGTTAAATTTGAATTCAATGATATAATATTGTTGTATAAGAATAACGATTCTGAGCGAAAACGGTCAGTCAGACTATGATGTTACTAAGTATATTTGATGATATTATTGTGAATAAAGTAATTTATATATAACCTATTTACGTGGAGCCTTGTTTTAAATTTTCAATCCTTAGCTATAAAAGTTGAACATTTTATACATTTTTAACTACAAAATAATTATTAAATTTTTATGAATTCTCAACTCAAAATAATTTGCTATTTTTCGTGATTTTTCCGTATTTTGTCAAGATTTGAACTTTAAATGCTTATAAATAAAAACTGTGACTAAGGATTTTTAATATTATTCAAATATCATTGTAACAATATAGTAGAAGCCTTCTATTAAATTTTCAAGCTTTTTTATTCAACAGATAAAATTTTATTGACATTTATAGAAAAAAAAACTAAAAAAAATGGAAACTGAAAATGTCTGTAAACAGCTCAAAATAAGTCAAAATATTTGGAAAATGTTATGGTGTATAGAAAATGTAAATATAAACAACCAGTGAAAATTTCATGTATCTACGGTCATTTGTTTTAAAGTTACACCAAAAACCAAAATCGATTTTCTCGAAAACAGATTTTGCGTAAAATTCCCGTTTTTCCTTAATTTTTCTTTTATTTTTCACGACGCTTTTGAAAACTACTGGGAATTTTAAATTTTCATCATTGTAAAATCAATACATTCATCGTTCCACTCAGAATCTAAAATTAAATATCAATAAATCGTTACTCATAAATTGAAGTTCTTTATTTATTTTTCTGAAAAATAAAATCATAAATGATTTGAATTGCATAGCACATTTCCAAATATTTCTCGGTCATGACCTAGCCATGTGGCATGTGCACATATTAACATATAACATTGTCATTGTACTATGATCACAAATATTTTCAGTATAACTTTACCGTGGTTTTAAATTAAAAGTGTCTTTCATAAACCACAGTCCACAGGTATCTCATACAACAGATTATAATAGATTATTATTTTGTAGTAAAATTTTACTGAACTTAATTATTTCGGCATATTTCATTTACATGGTAAATGTAAATTAAAATGGGAATCTTACAGTAAACACAATTTGGTATGAGCTTGCCAAATATTGTCTATTGTACAAAAGTACAAAAAGTTTTAAAGTTATCTAAATGTAAAAAAAAAACAAAAATGTGAATAATACGCGTTACGAGTAAACCTATATACACGCCATTTTAAGTACCATCAAATTAATAAAATTCGATGTTAAACGGTAAACGAACAATGACAACTCAGCTATCAAAATGTATACCTATAATGGCTAATATCTGAAATCATTATATTGCTATTGTGTTGATGAATGTTTCAACATTGATTGAACTCCTATAAAAAAAATATATATATACCTAATAGTACTATATGCAGTTCCGTCGTCGTCAAATAAATACGTCACATAATCCATTAACGTTTATCGCCAAAGATTTCTAAACTTTATCACATAATACCACTTAACAGTGCACGAACACACGTTGTAACGGCTCATAAATTATATGTGCAACGGTCAGGAATGTCTCGAGTGCCTCGGCGCGACAAACCTTTCAGTTCGAACCGAAAGTTGTTTATTTTCACACTTTTACACATTCATACACTTTTTATAATACGCGCGCGATATTATTATATTATATTCAATGCCGTTTAACCGCATAATTAAACACAGACACAGGGCGCTTTAACGCACCTCCGCCTATATATAGGTACCCGATAATATCTACTTCAAAAGAATATTGTAATAATAGAATTTCCCCAATTTTCACCCCCTTCGTTCCTTTCCTTCTCTCCTCTGCACGAATCATTGAGTCGGTGCGATTTCGCGGTGGCCACCGCGTCCTCCTGTTTATAGTGCACGCGCGTATAATACTTGTATTTAATATACTCGCGCACGTCTCCACGCCGGCCGTGGACTGTATACCCGTGTAATGTGCGTACTTCGAATAAACGTTCTCGGGTTATTTCATATTATATATTATACCCGTATATACATATAATACATTATATACTTACCTAAACCCCATACACACGCTATATATATATGTATATACATCACGAGGATGTATTATAGCGGTGTTTTATATCGCAAATGGACTCGGACAGTTACGAGTGACCCGGCCAATTGGACGCGACGCATAAACATCGAAAACCACCTAGCCGAGTAAAATAATAATAATAATAATATTTTCACTTTGTCGTTCGCGATAATAATGATAATATTCTGGAAAACCGTTCGCCGATACGGATATTCCGGCGGCCAGACATAATAATAATAATAATAATTAACTTATCGAAGCAATAATAGTGATATTATAATATCACATTATTATTATTCATCGCTGCAGCGGGCGTTCGTCATCCGCAGACCGTTTGCACTGTTCGTTATTCGGCAGACGGATCGCGACGCGAATAATTATTTCGGTCCCAGCCGCAGTTCGGCGGAGAATCTGATACGAGGGGGTTTAGGTACCTGCATCGCGGTAGTAGTAATATTATACCGCGTTAAGTGTCGTAACAGCTATGTAAAATATTATCGTACAAGGTCGTCGGACAAGCCGAGAATTTCGATGAGACGGGTGCTAAACCGCGCGCTAAAGCAGGTATTATATAATACATAAGACTTGTATAAGATGTACGTATTTACTTTTTGTTAAAGTTCGGCCAACGAGACGTTTTTTTTTTTTTTTCAGACGAAAAATATTTTATGCGTTTAATATACGCCGTGGTCACGTTATATTCCGTCACACCGAATAGCAGAAATCGTAATCGTCGCAGCAGAAACTCCCAACATTCTTTACGAATGCGCAATTTTTTGAATTTGATTTTTTGACCAGTTCAACGATTTCGGTGCGTTAAAGTATTATTCAGACTAGAGGTCCATAAAATCCACGGTAATGTCGCTTTGAGATCTCAACGCGTGTTACGAACGCTCCACTGGCCTGGAGTCTACGCGTGGTGAATAAAATATAGTTTTAACAACGGTTACTACCACGCATATTATACCAAGCTGTAGAGAATCAGTCGAGTAAATTAGATGAATAACTCAATCGTGTAAGCGAAATGTGTCCGTCCGATCGGATCACAAAAGAGGCGAATCGACCACTTTTCTTACACCCAAAGTCCTAATATTAAAAGAAAGAAAGAAAATTCTGGAGTCCAATAGTATAAAGTACAGTAGATTCCGACTAGTATGGACACCGGTTAATTTGACGACTGCGTAATATGGGAAAAAAAGGTCTGGTCCCAGTTCCAATGTATGCTAACTAACTAATTTTGGATTTATATGGCCAACCGCCTAATCAAAGAGTTTGGTCCCGAGTGTACACCTTCACCGTGTATAAAATATCCATAATATTAACGTATAAGCAATTCGATAATATACAAAAATGGCGGATATAGGATTTTTATGGTGGGTGCTACGTTGATAATAAATCCCCTTAGGCAGTTATCATGAACGACACAACTTCGGGGTAAAATCAAATTTAACCTATTTTTTGGATGTAGTTTAAAATTATTAATATGTTTAGTTCTACGCGATACCTGATAACAGTTCAATATGCGGAATGGTGGGTGTCAGCTAATAGGGAGGGGGGGGGGGTCAGCTTCCCCATAAATTCACCACTGATATATACCATATAACGTGACATGTTACACCGGACAAGGGTGTTATCTAATAACACCATGTCTGCGTTTGTCAAGCTCTCGATCTTATTTATAATATTTATCGCAATGGTGTTTAGTCATATTATCATATTATATTTTTCATACAACGAAATGTATAATTTAATATGCGTGACTGACGAACTGATGACATGCACACATACTCGCAAAAGAGCAATATTATTTTTAGCTGTATAATGGAATATTTATATTGTATAACAATTGCTCGGGTTATGAAATCTTGGCGACTTGACAATCATGAGAAAATGTATAATCACATGGGGGTGAAAAGGTTTTCACGGAACGTCGGTAATTATTACAAACTCGGTAAGACTTAAAACGTAACCAAAATATTAAGATGACGCCACTTGTACTTCACATGTCTACGTCAAATTTGTTAACTTATATTATAACAGCGTATATAACAATTAACAATTTCAAAGGTTTTCGTAAATTATTACGAAAGCCGTTAAAATAATTTTAAGAGTATTATGAATCATAATACTCTTAAACGCCAAACTTTGACATTTGTTAAAATCCTGTGTAGGTAACAATAAATTAATTTTAGTAAATTAGAGTTTTAGAGTCGAGTCTTGGAGTTGAGTTGAGAGGGTCTTATTAAAGTCAACTAAGTCGCGGAATATTTTGCGAAATACAATTTTATGCGTTTTTTTTTAAATTATGCGCGTATATTTTTAAATTAAACTCAAGTTCACATTAACATATATCTATATAATAATAGTATTTTCATACGACCACGGTTATGTTGAATATTAATGTAAATGAAAAATGATCATCAAATGCAATGCGTCGTATAGGTAGTTGCTCGAATAAACCGTAAACAAATGTAATATTATATTTACTTTTGCTCAGAAAATTCCTCGCACGTAATCGGAAAAATGTTAACGAACGCCAAGTTGATCAATGCAATAAAGTGTATGCATAGGTACATAGCATATAGAATATTATTGTTTCAAATTGTTTAAATATTCAACAAAATAAACGAGATTTGAGCAAACATAATAGTCTTGCGATGCAATTACTTATCAAAACAAAGTGTGCATAATATTTTATTTTTATTACCACGCGCGTCTAAGTATATATATTATAATACGTCTTGTTGTTTTATTATAAGTGAATTGTTCCATAGTAATAATATAATAACGATATATATTAATATCACGAAACGTGCTCAATAATTCAATATGATATATGCGCATTCGCATACGAAACAGGTAGGTACGAAATATGAACCACGGTTAGGGTTTTGTTCGTCGTGTCCAACTACAACAATGTTATCCGAGTGCACACCACCCGTGTGGGTACGCATCACGTTTTGGCTAAGTCTCGCCGCTTACGTTTTCTCGTACCTTCAGTAATCCGACGAATGAAATCGTTTCGACAACCATCAACGAATGGCCGCTCGACACGATAATATTCTACATATTGATATTTAATATACCTACTGTCGATTGATTGCCGTGATCAAATTCTAATAATACTACCCAGTATTATAATATGCGGTACTCGAATTGAAACCAAAAAAAAAAAAAATAGAAGGGGACTGCTATACCTAAATAACACAAAAAATGTGCGTACCCGAAGATTTAAATGTCTTATTCGTTAGGATAATAATATGATATTATAAGCGGACGCTGAAATATTTAGAAAAAAAAAATGGATAATCCGTCCGTCCACGTCCCATTCTCTTTCAAGCACTGCGATTATATGCACACGTGATTGCGTTTCACACTACAGCTGATATTATATACCTACACAGTCGTCGTTTCTTTCATATTTTATTCTTTCGCCGATCGTTCATAATATAATATAATATCATAACGATGTATATATATATAAATTATAATATTATTGTGTAGACGTCGTTACGCGGGCCATTTAAACGCGGGGACATGACTATATTATTAGAATATAATAATATAAAGTCCGCCGGAGCGTACACGCCGACACCGTCGCGGCGGCGTATATATTATTATAATGGACGCATCGTACTGCACAGGCTCACCGTCGCTTAATTAACCACTACCGACAGTCGGTGGGTGGGTGTGTGTGTGTGTGTGGGTGTTCGTGCGCGGTATACCATGATAATGATATAAGCTACAACCGAAACCGCCCAAACTAGAGGATATACATCCATGTTTTGAGTCTCTTGTGCCTATTGTCTTTGGACCAGCGCCAGTTTTCGTATTACTGTATAGGTCCGCACGCGACGGTGACACATTGTAAATTAGCTTCCGCGGGCGGTGACGTGCCGCGTAATTTCTTTACGCCATTCGAGCCCCGACAATAGTAACCGGCTATACCTGTTGACTTGTAAATATCGCGCAACGGACATCCCGCCCTCTCCCCCGCGCCACCTGTCCGCCGCCCCGTCGTTCGAAGATGCGTTTTTCGGCGATATTCGGATAAATACTACGCGTCGTATTTTCGAGTAATGAAAAAACTCTCTCGGAAAAGCGCACGATTTATTAAACATTACACCGCCTGTCGTCCGCGGCGGCGAGACGAGCACCGGATGTAATTGCGCGCCGGAAAAGCGTTTTTAAACGATCGTGTCCAAACAATCCGAGTAAACGTACAGAATTCTTCTATACTTTTATTTCTCATCGCGTCGGGGGAGGAAAGGAAAATAAAAGCAAGATAAATATAAAAATACCGGCGG
This sequence comes from Sitobion miscanthi, assembly GCA_008086715.1. Lineage (NCBI taxonomy): Eukaryota > Metazoa > Arthropoda > Insecta > Hemiptera > Aphididae > Sitobion > Sitobion miscanthi. Next base: position 23,858,696 of record CM017800.1, read on the forward strand.
GAAAAGCAATAATAGATTTCCGCGGCGTTCCGTAGTTGTCATTAATTGCGCTCCCCCCCCCCCTACGTAATGGTCACGAGGACGCGGATTGATTAAATACGTTGGACCGGTATGGAATTCCGCAAACGAACAGTTATATAATATAAGTACACCGGACAGTCGCGGTCTGCGCAGGGTATATACCTGCACGTTGGTATCGATGGTATACGCCGTTGTCTGATAATAATAATAATAATAATAATAATAATGTGGTGTTCCGTTCGATTACTGATGCTTGAACTCGTCAAGGCATAGTAGTTTCACTTGTATGACGGTAGTCGATGCGTATTGATATATGTATAGTATTATTTAGTAAACACGAATGAACACCGATACAATTTTAAGGGGGGGGGGGAATAAAAAAATTCCAAAATGTGAGCTAAATAAAGATTTAATGTTATTTCAACATTGACATTTAATGATTTGGATAATATATTGTCGTATATATTTATTTAAAATCCTAATTGTGATTAAGAAAAAACATTTATTTTTTTATTAAAGCAGTACATCTAGAAAGAAATAAGAATAAAACCACCACGGTTAGGGTAGGGACTTTGTGCCATCCGTTGGTGTAAACCAAACCAACCAAATATACGATTTATTAACGCTGGAGCGGTTACAATACGGGGTGATATTTTAATATATGTATAGCGATTTGAACACAAACATGAAATGTCGATCAACTAACAACACGAAATGTATATTGTTATAAAACATTAAACAATGATAATTTATAGAATTCAGTAAAAATTAGCCGAAATTCCAGCAACCGACAGAAAACTATTTGTAACTTTATTTACACAATTTTACTGGCGATAAAATCAATAATTATAAACTACATTTTATGTCATATTGTTGCTTTTATATTTCTATAAGGTTATAAATATTTTATATTTATTGATATTTTTTATATTTTATATTATATATATTTTATATTTCTATTGAATTGTTAATACTCCCATTATAAAAAAAAAAAAACCGAAAAATCTATAATAATTATTTATTTTATTGTTACTTAACAAATTGATTTATAATGTGTTATGCTTGATTACCAATAAACTATTAATTAAACCAGAGCAGGCGGTTACATACAAATTATTATTTTAATTAAAAAAGTGGTGAATACCTCATTATTGTCGGTATTGCGTATAAAAATAAGACTTGTTGAAATTTTTTTTTTTTTTTGAGGGTTAGTAGTTTAATATTGCTCTTAGATTTGAACACTGTACAATTAATTATTATAGATCATAAACGATTGAGTTTTGACGATTTTTTAAATAGTTTCTGTAAGTATAAACTACTGACTGCTGAAGAAAAATGTTGAAAAGATGCCAGCTAGCCTGATTTAACCATGCCCCTCAAAAAAATCATACAATTATTTTTCTAGGAATTCAAAATTCATTTTTCAAGTCATCACTATTTTTTGCCATAATACTGTCGTGAGAAAAATAAGATGAGAGCGGCAGAAACCAACAATTTTACTTTAGTGATTTTGAGGTTCATTTTAACCGGCTACTAATATTTTTAATTTAATGCTTTATTAAATTGAATATTTTACTCGCGATTTTTAATTTATAAGAGGAACTTTATGTGATCAACTGATCAAATTTTAGTGTCACTACTCTATGTATCATGCTGATAAAGCTAATAAAAATGTTTAAATAAAGACTGTAATTATTCTATATCAAATCAGTAATCACTTGGACAATTTTCTATTTTTAAATCGTCGGTTAACATTTAAAAAACTGAATACGCTTACTCTGTATTTTTATTTCATACCTGACAAAAATAATTGTTATGTTTTATCCACTGGATTTGAAGCATAAAACAACTCAAAAATTTATGAAAAATAAATGAAAGTCCCACGTTCAAGTATCACTTTGTATTGTTTGACAACCAGAAAATGTTAATAGTTTAGAGAATAATGTTCGATTCGTTTATAGTGTTGTATTACATTTTTATTTTTAATCTAGCTATCTGACCAATTTATAGCTTTCAGTATTTAATAATAAAAGATAAAAAAGAAATAAAATTTCTTCGACTTAAGTATTTATCACTAATTGTGTTTGAAAAAGTTTCAAACTTAAGTTCATCTATATTACATAATCAATATAAAGTTTTATTCTTGTACAAAACGTTACTACAATTTTGAATCAAGCATTAATTTCTTTAATTAGATATTGTCTACCTATATCACACAAAGAGTAATTTGAACTTTGAATAGTTGGTTGATTGTTTCCAAAGACTTTAATAAATAATGTCTACGAGTATTTTAAATACAAAATAATTTAGCACTAAAATAGTACAATTATGTTATAATTGTCATATAGACACATATCGTGCTTACAATATTATGATTATTACAAAACGAATGTTTATAAACATGTACAAAAAAATAAAATAGTTTTGTGTGGTTTTTATATTGTTAGTCATAATATTGTACTAAGGACTATACTGATATGAATGAATAAATAGAAAAAGAATAACAATTAAATTGTATAGTGAGTTAAAGTATTTGATTGGATAATTGAAAATATTTTTAGATTTTACCATTAATCTACATAGTATGAAATATTAAAACGTTATGCTCAGTTCGGTGTTGACCCGCTTCACGAGCACACATAATAATATGTTTTTTTCAGTATCACTGTTTGTCGTTTAAGTAAATCATTTTATGCAATTAATATCGTCGAGAGTGGTCTCTATATTAAATTCTGAGCGAGGCGATGAATGTATTGATTTTACAATGATGTGTGTTTTTTTTTTATTTTTTTTTTGTGTCTGTCATCTCCTTTTAGGACAGTAAAAGTGCTTGGATTTACTTCAACAGTATCTTTTCTGGGAAAGTGAAACTAGTTGGTACTTTTGAGGGTCAAAAGTAAAATTTTCCCAGTAGTTTTCAAAAGCGACGTGAAAAACAAAAGAAAAATTAAGGAAAAACAGGAATTTTTACGCAAAATCTGTTTTCGAGAAAATCGATTTTGGTTTTTGGTGTAACTCTAAAACAAATGAGCGTAAGTACATGAAATTTTGACTGAATGTATATAATAGCATTTTCTATACACCGTAATATTTTCCAAATATTTTGACTTATTTTGAGCTGTTTACGGACATTTTCAGTTTCCATTTTTTTTAGTTTTTCTTCTACAAATATCAATAAAATTATACTTGTTGGGTAAAAAATCTTGAAAATTTAAGACAAGGCTTCTAATATGTTGTTACAATGATATTTGAAAAATATTAAAAATCCTTAGTCACAGTTTTTATTTATAAGCATTTAAAGTTTAAATATTGACAAAATACGGAAAAATTACGAAAATTAGCAAATTATTTTGAGTTGAGAATTCATAAAAATTTTTTTCTTCAATCAAGATTTAAAAATGTAATACAAGATTATCCATAAGTTTATCTTCCTTTATCAAAAAAAAAAAATTGTCTACAAGAAAGTCAAATTAAATTTTTATGAGTGTTTGAAATTCATATTTTTACAACATTTGATATTCACTCGATTTCTCGTGTAACGATTTTCTTATTTTGTTGTAATTAAAAAAACGTATGACTGTAGATACTTGAAAATTTTACTGAATGTTTATATTGGTATTTTCTATACACGATACATTTTTGAAAATAATTTGACACTTTTTGAGCTGTTTACGGACATTGGCAGCACCCACTTGCCCACCTTTTTTTGACATGAATTTTATATGGCTTTATCAAATCACCTAATCGTCAAATTTACCAATTCACAAAGGAGAAAAACCCGAGGGCTCCGCCAATATTAATTATTAAAAACGTTAACAGTCATATCGCATTAAAAAACATGCTGGTACAACTTACGGTACTAACGGTTTCTCGTATAAGTCACCGACTTAATTTTCAACTATCCGTTCTTGTGCAGGACGCTTAAATTAAAATTCCATTTTTGTTCACTTGATATCTACAAACGCCTGCAGCTACCACTGATTCCTTGCACTATATCGTTACTTCCCTATTGGACGTTAAAAAAACAGACATCGGCCGCTTTTTTTGTTTTTCGTCGTCCTCAAACCCAATATTAATAACAAAGGTATTCTCAATCTATCCACACTAAACCATAAACCAAGATCAATGTGGAAATATCTTACGAGACCAAGAGCGGTCCAATCATTACAGTGTTACAACTGCCAGGTTTATGACGGGCACACCTCGAATCATTGCAATCATGGTTCCCCGCCGAGACGAGTATAGGAGCAAGATCACTCCGAAGACGTCTGTGACAAGGATACTAGGAAGTCCTGCTAAGTGCATCCTATATGTGGAAGCAATCACACTTTAAATAATTCTAAAGGATATTATTAGAAAGCCATCTTCCCAGTACTGTAATATACCAATCAGTATATGTGCACCTTTTCATCCCTAATAAGAAACCCACGGTGCCGTTCCTTTCCAACTCTCCCGCTGTCCAGACAAATTTGTTTTATGTATCCGTTGCTATTCCGGCTCCAATAATATCGCATTACATAATAGTTACCCACATCGCTGTCTGAGTTTCTTTCGAATCGGTTCACCGCGTTAATTAATCCCATCATTTCTCTCATTATACTACACAAGCAATAATAATATAATATATACCATCTTGGTCAATTATTATTTCTTTCTCATTATTATTTTTAATTATTATTAACGTCATCATTACTCATTAGAATACGTTATACCTACCTGTTCACTTTTAATTGGTCTTCGGTTTTATATTTATATTAATATCTCGAATTTCAATAACATCTCTTTTAATTTGTTCACAATATGATCTGTTACATGATGGCTTGAAAAGTCAAAATTTAATCGTTTGTTATAGTAATTTAATCAATGAGTAATATTACATGCCAGTATGTGTTTTTTTTTATATCTAAAATATGTTAAGACAATCTTGAATAATCGTTGAACGATTGATGGTTTTTTACCAAGTCTACTAAAGTAAAAACACGCTATGTATAATAGTTTTCTAATATTGAAGAAATATATGTTACTGAACCAAAATAAATAAGTGTTGACATTGATGCTAATGTTTGGCCTGTCAATGATTTTAAATATTTATTTCTATATTTTATTTATATTTACGTGTGTACAATTTCTAAAATAAACTGAAGGCTTTGTCAGCATTATTTGACGTGAAATTAAATGTTGATATTTTCGCGATAAGTTTTATAATATGTGAAAATCAATAAATCCAACTTTATGTATTATTTTCTAGTAATAAATGCTAAGATTCTAGTTGTAAACTGTATAAGAATTAGGAACAGTTAATTATAATAAAGTAACGTCAAACCTTATTAAAACTCTTATAAATGTTTTTTATTAAATATATATATTCTGTAAGTTAGTTATAAGAAACATTTGCCCTTCAAAACAATAAAGAAAGAAAACAATTCGTAATATCTGTAACTTTATAAAAGCAGTGTAATGAAATTCAAATAATATAAATTAACAACAATTTAAACTACTAGTGTATTTAAAATAAAATTAACGGTTTTAGAAAAATAGATACTTAAACAACTTGACAGTTGTAATGTTAATATATAATTGAAAAGTGCAATTTAATATTTTACTTTAATATGTATAATAATGAAGTAACTAACACAAATTTAAACTTTTATGTAAACTACTATAATAGTGAAAATAAAAACGCTAATAACCTTTGAAACCTTAAAGTTATTCAAATGAAAATGTCAAGGTTGTTTAGTTATGTTTACGAATTATTTGAATTAAACAATTAATATTAAGAAGCATTTTTAAATTATATTTTAAATCATATTTTTATCCAAAATATCAGTAATTATTTACTAACCGTATAGAAACCGTAATTTTTTTTTATTTTTTCTTTAAGATAATGGGCCCCGCTGAACATGTTCGTAATTTAGAACAGTATTGTAACACGTTAGCATAAGAAATGCATTCAAAATGTAATAATCATAATCGTTTGAATATTGTTCATATTGAAAAAAAAAAAAAAAATTATCGATCTTTATTTAATGGTTTTTACAATGATATTATTATTTATTAAATAACAAAAGTGGTAGTATGTAACTGAAATGAAACTAAAATCACCCTACTGAAATTTTTATTCCAGTTAAAATCAAATCATAAAATAACTACCTACCTATTTACATTTGAACCTCTAGATTCGATTTAAGGCAAAGTATAACCTATTAATTTAAAACTTAGTGCTTTGTAACCATTTTATGACGAAGAAAGTTTTTAAAATAACTCCGTCGTAAAGGACAATACGTTTTTATTTATTTGTATAGAAATCTGTCCTTTACAAGATTAAAAACATCGAATTCTTTTATATATTATTTTAAGTTGTTCTTATTTTCGCTTTGTCCTGTATGTAAGACGTATATTGTTCAGTTAGTTTGCCGTTTGGTATACGATTTATCGTTATAGATGAAAAACCGTTTCGTAGTAATATGTTCTCTATTGAAGAAATCAGCTTTTGAATACACTGAATATTTAAACAATAAATTATATTAATCCAGACAGTTTATATTATTATAAAATAATAATATCATTATAGACAGTTTCAAGCAAGCATCGACACAACCTTTTTAAATAGTAGTATAAAAAGTGATTTTGTTTCACTTTATATTTGGAAAAAATAGGAATAACTTCTTGTATTTCAAATATATACAAATAAAATATAAAATAAGAATATTTTTTTGATACTAGGTTTAAACCGCATGACCATTCTTTTAATATATATTTATGTGTTATCAATATTAAATTATTTTGTTTTTAGGTAATGACGTGCGTGTAAATATAATTTTTTTTTTTTTTTTTTTTCATTTTTAATCTAGAAATTATACAATCTGTACATAAAAAAAAAAAGTACAATAAGCATAAATTATGGTTTTTTTTAAATTATATTAATGAGCTTGAATATCTTGAGGGAAGAACGAACCAGCGAAGGCACTTCGGCGTAAATTTACAATTTATTTATGATTTTATGATTTTATGATTAATGATTTTAATTTATAAGATCTCGAGGCCATTGTCGCTTGAGTCTTCTTGGGGGATTTCCAGGGATAGAGATGGATAGTAATTTTTTAATATGAGGATTTGTGTGGTTATGAAGGCGGTTTCTGAATTTGGAGTAAAATAACTTGGCTGTTTCAGTGACTTTAGGAATATGGAGATCTGTGTGTAGGGTGTGATTTGAGATATAAGGAGAACAATTGGTAATAAGTCTGAGGATTTTGGATTGGAATACTTGGATTTTTTGTATGTTTGATTTTTTGGCAGTGCCCCAGACCTGTATACCATATAACCATATTGGTTTAAGGAGGAGATTATATATGTGAATTTTGGTTCGGAGGGATAGTTTTGAGAATTTACCAAGAATGGGTCTGAGAGCGTAGAGTCGTTTGTTTAATTTAATTTTTGTTGCATGAATGTGTTTAGCCCACGTTAGACGTTTATCGAAAATTAGACCTAGATATTTAGCTATATCGGAGTTTGGTATTGGTTTGTTGTTTATTTGCACTGGAGGTGGTTGGCGGTGGCGGAGGGCAAAGGTAGTGTGTACAGATTTACTTTCGTTTATTTTGACACGCCAGTGAGAGTACCAGTATGATAGGTCATTTAGGTGGTTTTGGAGAGAGGTTGAAACTAATTCCGGGTCAGTGTGAGAAGAGAATATGACTTTGTCGTCTGCATATTCGGCAATTTGAGTATTCGGATTGGTGGGCTGATCTGCCGAGTATAAGTTAAATAGAGTTGGAGATGCAACTGCGCCTTGAGGAACGCCGGCTAAGATTGGAGAGATATTGGAGTGTTCTGTTCCTGATCTAACAAGGAAGTGTCGCTCGCTTAAATATGATTTAAAGAATAAGTAATATGACGGGGGTAGGAAGGATTTTAATTTGAAAAGAAGGCCAGGGTGCCAGACTTTGTCGAAGGCTTGTGAAATGTCAAGAAATACAGCTGAAGTGTATAGTTTCTTTTCTAGGGAACAGGCAATAGTATCAGCCAGACGGTGTATTTGGTGGATAGTTGAGTGATGTTCTCTGAATCCAAATTGTGTGTCAGGAATTAGTTTCTTTTCCTTGATGATTGGGTAAATTCTGGTCAGTATTAATTTTTCAAAAAGTTTTGAAAAGAAGGGTAACAAGCTTATAGGTCTGTATGAAGAAGGGTTGTCTATTGGTTTGTTTGGTTTAGGGAAAAGAATAATTGTGGCGAGTTTCCATTGGATTGGGAAGTGCGAGATTCGGAGGATAGCGTTGAAGATATGAGTGAGGTGAATTATAGCTAAATATAATTTAAATGAAGTATTTTTAAATGCCTAGAAATGCTTGAAATCTCTTTGAAACTCTCAGCCCTATCCAAGACAACACCAACAATATCACCTCATAAACCTTATTGATACGTACAACTTAGTTTAAGGAAACTATTGTTTTATTTATAACTATAATTATTGTATCGGTAGTGATAGATTTTTGAATAGAGATTAATTAATGTCAATAATAATTAATGTTATAAATTATTTTTGTTTGCAATTCGTATTACTTACAACTTGTATCATGAAAACGAAACATTTTACAATAAAATATCTACGAATAAACTCAATGATGGGTGACCATATTTTAATTATGTGAGCCATTCCTGATTTTGTTGGAGCAAACACTGTATAATGTATTTATGGATATTTTAATTTATTATGTACACAGGGGGGGAAAAATTATACTTACATATTTATCACATATTTATTGTTTACACATAAAATAGATGTAAAGTGTTGATGTAAAAACCATTATACTATTAAATATAGTTAAATTATTATTTTTTTTTTCAATGCATAGTTTTAGGTTCTGAGTGGTGCGGTGAATGTTAGGTTTTACAGTCATATGTTTTTTTTTGTCCGTTGTCACCTATTTTGAAACATACAAAAAAATACGATTTTAACTTTGAAGGTGGTTTCTGATAGCACATTGAACCTAGGTACCGGAAAGTCCAAAAACAAAATTATGAAACAACGAAAATTTGAACGCCAGTTTTTGAATCAATCGATTTTGTTATTTTATTCAAAAATGAATAACTGTGGGTACTTTAGATGTACGTTTATTCAAAACAAAACAAAATATAATATTCAATTTTATTATACAACTGTTTAAAATAAAATATAAAAATAAATAAAAAAAGTATTCGATTAAATAATATTATTTTGATGTGCTTACTCAGCATATCTATAATACCGCAGACAATGTATATAGTTATAATTGTTAAGCTCCTGCATAACACTTAAAAAAAATTTACATATAGCTTATAATGTTCATTATGTTAACCATAATATTATAAACATAACCCATTTGTAGTTACGTACATTTATTAAAATTTTAAGTTAAGAAAATATGTTTAAAATTTTATGTTTCAAGGTTTAAAATATAATCAAAATAATAATTGTTCTATAAGTTGTGTTCCACGGAACCAATGCGTTTATCTTGTATAGTTACTATACACATTTCAGTTACTTAGTACTCCAGAGGGAGATTTTTAATTAATAACTCTTATCTATATGACTATTTTCAATTAATTTTCAAAAATATTTATATTGTTTTAGGTTTATTCCATCAAGATAAAGTAGGCACGATAGTTCATACTTATGAACATTATGAATCATAATATTCATAAGTGAATAGATTTTTTCCAAGCATTTACAAGTTAGAGCTGTTACAGATGACTGGAATTATTATTTGATTTTATTGACTATCAAACGATAAGGTACTTATTAAATATAATAGCTATTATCACTATATAATATTTATGAATAATTACTCGTACAGTTGTTGTACTAAATCCATATTTTAATTGGTGTGTACCTACCTACCTACTGAGTGAAAATACTTTGTTCAGTAGTCTAGGTAAAATATGCGTAACTATTTAAAATAAACCAACAAATGAAATTGGAATTCACATGTAAAATAGTTCAGATAATTCGTAAAGTATAACTTGACGTTGTTGTAATTAAATACTGACATAATATTTTCTAGTGTAAAAAGGTTTACTCGAACCTTAAACTGTTAACAATTTTATATCTAAGCGTCGTAAACTTTCACAAAACTCTATTCAACACAATACAATGAAAAAACTCATTCTTTTGTGGACATTTGTTATTTATTTTTTTGTGTGCAGTTGAAGGGGCATTGCAATTATTGTGTAAAATCAACATTTTTTTCATAAGCTTATGAATTTCGTAGTTTGTAGGTAAAAAATAAATATAAATAAATAAATGTGTATAATACTCTCGATTTGATAACCTAGGTATTTCTTCGTAAAAGTAATTATAAGTTCAAGTGAAAAAACAAATTTATTCAAAAGTCTCAACTGGTTATTTATTGTATGCCAAAATATTATTCAATTTACTTAGTAAAATACAACGTGGGTGACCTGCAACCTGCGTCTGGCGCCACTGACACATATATTCAAAAATATAAACGAAATAACTATGTGATACAGTTTTTGTTTGCTTAAAAATCTAAGGAAAAAAACACGTATAACATACCTATATACTAATTTGTATTGAAGCTGAGAAAAAAAATTTAACTTTGAAATACCAGCACATTTTCATCTGATATTGGCAGAAAATAGAGTGTTTTACATTTAATAAATTAATGATACAAATACTTAAGAAGTATTTCCACCCGACGGTTAGATGTACTGTGTAATGTCGAATTACGCGCGAAAAGATTTACTATAATATACTTAGATGTTGTTATTGGATTTTCTTTTCTTTTTTTTCTTTTTGAAAAAAAGGTATTATAACTATAGACCCTCGACGTGTAGTTGGTATATTACATGTTGTGTCGTATAAAGTTTCGTATTTGCTTCAAGGGGTCCGCTCGCTTTATTATTATACTGATGCGACAGGAAATATCGTCAGAAACACGATTCGAAAACAACAAAAAAGTGTCTATAAATTTAAAATGATTAATCGGTCGTCCCGAAAACGCAATGCCCATACAAAGCATGTCCGCTTCCTCTCGCCGAATATATATATATATATATGTGTGTGTATACGTTTTTTCCTCTTCTTCTTCCTTCTTCTTCTTCGCACGACCTCTCGAACTAGACGAACAGTCATTTCGTGCCACACATATTCCACGACGTCGTACGCGGTTATTGTAGGAAAATAATATTTAATGCGCGTACGAGAATACACTGCAGTGCACGCGCATATAAATAATATAATATTGGATATCACAATATTATTTCCGTACGATGGTGTGGTGTGAGTGGGTAGGCGGGGGAGTTTAATAATAATATCATATCGATACTAAAACGGGTCGTTGAAAAATACGATTTACCTCATACTATAATAATATAATATTACACTAAACGTCGTGTCCGAAAGTATAATATATATATATTGTATATATCGCTATATTTTGTATTCATATCAGTTTTTGTTTTTTTTCTAGGGGAAGGAAACTATAATATACGGAATATAACGTGCACGTGTCGTCGTCGTCTTCGCCGCCGTACCAACGACTCTGTATGACATTTGCAATTTATTTAATAATATTTCACTGCGTTCCAATTCACCGGCTTCGATCGCTATCGCTCGCACATCTATCCGGCAGTCTTGATGTTTCGCGCCCGAAAACGCGGCGCTTTTCCTATGATATTACTATTGCAATATAGAATATATATTATGTATACGGTAGGTACCTATTACGCTGCCGTACCGTATTTCGTGGACACCCGGCAAATCGCTGCGGAAGAGTCCTATCGTTTGGACCGAACCCCATATAAAATGTAATATAATAATATATTATAAATGTTATGCGAGGACGGACTCATCGAAAATCATTATTACGACTACGGCTACCTACTTACAGCAGACTATAGCGCTGCAGGCGCACTTCGGAAGGTCCGTAGAATATCGTATACATGTAGTATGGGTACTACCTACATAATATTATTATATATTTATTTATTATTAAAATTCCGTTCGGACAAATCGCGGACCGGCGACTATTTTTTACGTTTAGATCAGTCACCATGGCACGTGCACCGCCCATTATCCTCTAAATCCTTATTGCGATCCGCACCGGATCGTCTTGACGGCGCCATTGGCCGGAGGTCTCTGCACATTATTATAATGACGTCAACGAAATAACGTCTCTTCCAGCTGGCGATTGTCGACGGACACGGCAAAGGCGGCATGGAAAGGTAAAGGCCGTGCGTGGGCAATGGACTGCGACTATTGCTAAACGGAATCGAATACAATACTGAGTCGATCGGTTAAACCATCGACGTGTGATCGGTACGCACAATATCGTTTCGGACAAATGTCTTATGTATATAGCGTACAACACGCATTGTAATGATAACGATATTATTTTTTTTATTCCGCGCCATTAGTATAATATGTGTTTCGCCGAACGACTGATTATAATACGTTATCGGCTTTCTTTCGTTCAAAACGTGAACAATGCATATCATAATAATTAATACGTCATTATACTCAGATTATAACTCAATTATATTATTATTATTATGTCTCTTCCAGGTGATTGTCGGGTGGCGACGACGACGGCGGTCTATAGAAAGGTACCGGTCGTGCGTGGGCAACGAACGACGTCTGTCGCTACGCGGTGAATCGAGGAATAAGTAATACCGATTCGACCACCAAACTTGACCTTTTGTCATCGCATGCGTACGAATAGTTTACGGTTACACACATTTTCGTGCATAATACGTCGCAATAATGATATCATGACGGTCATTGTGATAGAATAATACGTTTTTCACCGAACGACATATTATTATAATACAATATTATCAGCTTCCTTACGTTGAATTCAAAATGTGTACAATGCATGATTAATACGTCATCACTCGGATTACTCGATTATTACATTGTGTATCTTATTTAATGTCTCTTCCAGGTGGTCGTCGACGGCGACCCTTCGTGCGTGGGCGACGAACGACGACTGTTGCTATACGGCGAATCGAGGAAAAAGTAATACCGATTCGATCTCAAAACATGACGTTTATCATCGCAGGCGTACGAATCGTTTACAGATCGTCCAGACATTTTCGTGTCTTGTGTATAATAGCGTAAAGGTTATACGTCATAACAACGATATTGTTACAGTAATAATTATAAAAATAAAATGTTATATTATTTCTCCCGTTTAATTCTGAAAAAAAATGTGTATAGTGGATGTATTTAATATTCCTATTAATATTTCCTATTTAATAGGAACCTACGTCTTAACTCAGATAACTTAACAATAGAACTACGAAAAAACTGAAAGGCATTGGATATTTTTACTAGAGTGACATTTCAACGTGGAGCATTTTCGTAGAGGATTCCACTTTTTACGGCATGGAAGTATTTGAAAAAATTTCCCAGTTGAATTATTATAATATCAATTTCATACTCTAGTTTTCTTTCGAAACATTGAACACAACAACATATTTTATTCTATTCTAGTTTTTTTCCATTATCGTTGTAGCGACTTTTTTGTAACATTATTGTTAACTTGCTATTATACTCGGCAGTATTAAAATCGCACTATAGACGTATCGCAAAATTCCGCAATCTTTTGATTGGAACACTCTTAACGCACGCGGGGCGTACAAATTAATATTATTTTTGACCACAAACATTATAGTTGCTATCACGTGCAGCGGTCTCCAAATTGGGTGCGTGCTTATAAGTCGACCCGACGATACCTAGGTATATAATATATCGGGCGACGTTACCGAACTGATTTGTTAATGGTCGGACAATTCATTGACATGTTACGTCGTCGCCTCGAGCATTTGTCCGATTTGAGTCAATACACCGATCGGCCGCTGTGTCGTTACCCGGAAGCACTTATGAGTTCAATATTATGCTCGCTGATAAATGAGCCGGGACCCGCGAATTGATAATTTACGCGTGTCACGAATATTAATAATTCATACATAAATAAATGAATACTATAGAAACAGATTACACTCCCCCGCGACGATATACATATTATAAATGTACCGTACCTATATATATATATATTATACAACTACTGTTTCACGGCATAGACTGTAAGAAGTGTTAGCATACTTCCATATAATATATTATACAACACCTCCAGACGGTTTGTGTTTAATGTTCCGTTATGCGAGTTCAGCCGCCGATATGTTTGAATATTTTATCGGCACCGTATACGCATAAGAATTTGGCGCATCTCGCGTGTACGTACATATTATTATAAAACCTATATTATGTGTATAACACTATAACCCACTCATCTAACTATACACTAGCACGCACGCATGCGCGCACGCGCACGCGCACACAGACACATGTATATAAATAATTATATTATACTCCGAGAGTATAAATATTTACGAGGAAATTAGTCTATACGTCGTTTTTGTTGTAAAGTTGATTACGCGCGAGGAACTTTGCATGCATCTACCTTTGTTGTAAAATATATCAAAGCCAATACTGGGGCAAATTATAATACATAAACCGACGTCTAAAACATATCGAGTGTTTGAGAGGACTGCGACGCAACAAAAGTAAAATATCCAACACGACCGCGCTCGATGCAGACGGAACTGGCGCGATTCTCGTTGAAATCTCGTCGACAGCCGTTAGGAACGACTCACCTTGATGATGATAATATTATCCCATCCCTACGTCGGTGCTTCCGGACAATCCGGAAAAAAGACTGAACCCGGAAGTGGTATGCAGACATAAGGTGCTCCGATCCGGATTCAGGACGTTTCGAAAAGAGTCGTCCCCAGCAGAGAGTATTCCCCCTCGAGTTTTTCATTATTTTTTTTTTTTGTGTTCATCTAGTATGACGTGTCGCATTGTTGTGTGTTTACAGATTGTAAATTCCACCAACAAAGCTGTATTTATTTTATGTATACAAATGAAAAAACTGTGTATTACTTATAATTATTGTATTTATTTCAGTTCCACAAGATAATCACATATTATGCTTGAAGCACAATTATTGTATATATTCAATACTGTATAAGAATAAATGAAAAAAATGTGGGTAAGTGGATGCCGCTCTGCTGTACAGTAGGTTACAAGTGGATCACTTTAATGGATGGTGTTAAATTTGAATTCAATGATATAATATCATTGTATAAGAATAACGATTCTGAGCGAAAACGGTCAGTCAGACTATGATGTTACTAAGTATATTTGATGATATTATTGTGCATAAAGTAATTTATGAATAACCTTTTTACGTGGAGCCTTGTTTTAAAATTTCAATATTTAGCTATAAAAGTTGAACATTTTATAAATTTTTTACTACAAAATAATTATTAAATTATAAATTTGATAAATTTTGTCGAAATTTGAAATTTAAATGCTTATAAAAAAAATTGTGCTTATGTATTTTTAATGTTTTTCAATTGATATTTATAGAAAAAAAAAACTAAAAAAATTGAAAACTGGCAATGTCCGTAAACAGCTCAAAATAACTCAAACTATTTAGAAAATGTTATGGTATATAGAAAATTAAAATATAAACAACCAATGAAAGTTTCATGTATCTACGGTCATTTGTTTTAAAGTTACAACAAATACCAAATTCAATTTTGTGAAAAATCGATTTTGCGTAAAAAGTCCCGTTTTTCCTTAATTTTTCTTTTGTTTTTCTTGGCGCTTTTGAAAATTACTGGGAATTTTAAATTTTGACCTTTTCAATGTACCAACGATATTCACTTTCCAATCGAAAAAGATACTGAAGTTGAAAATTGAAGCATTATTTCGACTATTTATCGTGTACACAGAGACAAAAAAAAAATAAAAAAAAAAATATAAAAACACACATCATTGTTAAATCAATACATTCATCGTTCCACTCAGAATCTAAAATGCTTAATAGAGCAAACATTGGGTTTCTGCGGTGAGAGGAGGAAATTAGATAAATTTAAACACTTACCGCGAAACCACTTCTATCGGGAGATAACCGCTCGGTCTACAATCTCAGTTTTAAGACACCACATTTACACTCAACAATACAATAGATGGACCAACCTCATACGGGTGTTACAGAAAATAGTGACAGTGCAACTAATAAACCAATTATATCATTTGTATTCGACATCATGTGCACACTATACGTTTTACCGAGGTATAATAAATAAAAAGAATATTATGCTTGTTGCCAAGATATTATGGCAAACGAGTTGATAAAACTTTTCTACCTACTAACCTTGTACAAACATAAGGAAATAAAAACAAATTAGATTTAATCGCATACTCAAACTAATAGATAACTCGTCGTGCATAGATCATTACTACCACTACAAGAATCAGGCAGACATACCTCGCCTACAGACTCCTAACAAGTAAGAAGAAAAAGTCAACTGCTGTCAAAGCGACAAACTTCTCACAATCAAACACATCGTTCTAGTATATTATATTATAAAACTATTCTCGTTATATCACATCATATTATAATACCAACCATAAATAATAGCAGAAGCAGGTGGAAAACCAAAAACCAATCTTGTACATTGATTTTTATTCAAAAATATAATAATATGAAGATAATACATGCATTGTACTTAGTCGAATTAAGCTTAGTTGAAAAAAGATAACTATCATCGAAAGGCAGGCTATAACGTACTAATAGTTGAAAATGTTATGGCTAAGAAAAAACCATATATATATAGAAGCTATAATATGTACTGTATTGTACCGTTTTTAAATTTTTAATATCACTAGGTCAATTGAAAAAAGGTTTAATTTTTTCAAAGGTCTGTTATTTTTTTAAACTTTAATACCTTTATTCATACAAAAAATATCTAAAAAATTACAACGTACTAGTGCCTTTGCTTGGACTGTAAACTGGTCGTTTTGTACCGCATGATATGATTAATATTTACTATGTTCGTATACTTGCTGGTGGGTAATGTAATAATATAAAGATACAAGAATACCGTTGAATATTAATATTGGCTTTGTCAGTAAATAATATTATATATTAGATGTGTGTCAGTATTTAGTATATCATACGTGGACACTGGACACGTGTGTGCAATTATATCGAAAAATGCAGTTCGCAAATAATAAGCATACGAAATAATATAATTATTATGATTTTATTAATATAAAAAGGTGCAACGAAGTGTGATTATATCGTAATAATGTCGCATCTATTGTGCCATGTAAGATTTCAAATATTTCATCTATGTACGACCTTACACGAGTTCAGTAAACTATGTATTTTACGTATCATTTCAACGTTACGCGAATTTCTACGATTATTTGTGTACGAGAATGGATGTAGTTGTGTTGGTCAAATCCAGAATTTAAGGGACGCAACAAAAATAATGATGTCGACTCTGAAAGAAAATGATGGACGTAAAGTGTACCTAGGTAAATATCTACGTTGAATGAAAGGTTAGTTCAAGAAAAAATAAATTTATTGACCAGTGACCGAGAAGATAAATTTGTTTTGAAAAATAATCTGAATAAAAACCGTGTTTAAAATATCACTTTTAACTTTTAAGACGGATACCTAGACACATTTCATATAAATGTATTCATAGCTCAATATTGTAAATTACGCCTTAAGTCTACGAAATACGATATTATATTAATTGATTTCTATGCGCAATTTAAAATCATTATGTATAACATAATATTATAACAGTACCTACAGATAGATCTGCCTAGAACCACTGTGGCAAATGAATATTTCGGAGTAGGAATCAACTTAACTTCAGTCGTTGAAATGAATTAATTACGAGAGCAGGTATTCGACAACCGTTTATATGAATACTATTTAAAAGGTTGGTCGTCACTTATCCGTAACAACTAACATGTACACATAACTGAGAAAATAAACTAATATTTACAACTTTCACGGCCAGGGTTATATCATAGATAACCTAACATAATTTTTAGGTACGGTATGACACGTTTTTTCATACTAAAAAAGACACACACCAAACAAAATATTCAAATAATATAATATTTATTCGTGATAATTGTTAATTAAATACTTGACATTTTTTTTTAGGTTTTTTTTTTGGTAGTAAAAACATGAATACAATATGTATTATCGGATTATCATCGTATTCAGTCATTCATTTGTATTGCGCATTCGTTTTCGACTCTGAACGTGCTTCTAATAATATTATAACGACTGAATCATCGACTCGATGACGGATTTATAATGAAAACTTAACAACGGTAATAATAAAAAAAAACAATCACTCTATTCTCGTGCTATTTGAATTCGACTAATTCACTGTCGTTCACTGTTGTGCAAGTGGTTGAGACGTTTTTTTGTCGCCTTAGCGGAGTATTAATTGTATGTATTGCAATTTTAATTCGTTAATCACTATAATGACAGAATAGTAAATAATACATGTACCGAGATTGCCTATACATCGCGCCGGCTAACATATATAAAAATAATAGTAATATTTTGTTATTGAAAAATGACGTTTATAACAATGACTGTAATTTGTTTTATAAACAGAAAACCTTAAACCATATTTTGGTTTCGTACGGTCGTGTTAGTAACGAATCATTATAATTCAATGAACTTTTCCGATCTATGAAAACCATGACAAATATAATAAAAAGGTCGGCAAAATAAATGTATTATTATTATAAGGTACTTAATAAACATAAATAATTGTTACCAAAAGTCGACGAATTCACTCAATCTGATAATTAAAAAATAATATTATCCACTATATTATTACGATTGAACTGGTCGGTTCGTATACAATTTTACTATACCAAAAGTATTACTTTTTGGTGTTACAAATTTACGATTAAACGTTCTTGATGGCATGATATAAGGACTAATAAAGGCTAAGTTAAAAACTAAACACCATAAATTATAATGAGTTTAAATATGTAATTGTAATTACTTAATTAAAATACAATATTACACTAGGTAAATTAAACATGATATTTTTGAAACTTAATTATTATTAAAATAGCAATCTTATCATAATACAGTTTGTTATTATTATAATCTTAAATTAAGAAAGTAATTATAGTTTTTTTTTTAAAAATATTTTAATTACGTAGGAACTCGTTACCAGCTATTAAAAAGACACATTTTATATAAGAGATTTTTTTTTCAGTCTGAGTTAAAATTGTATATATTGTTATGTCATGCTGGTTAATAATACAATTTCAAAATACAAATCGGAAACGAAAAAAATATAAACAATGCACGGACAGTTCCGGTGTGCAGAATACCTATGACGTCGTTCCGGTTTCAGGCTTTCCGCAGCAAACACTGGCACCGCCGTGTCGACAATATTGAGAATCGTGTACGGGGGGGGGGGGGGGGGGGGGCTCATGAAAATATAGAAACGAGTGAAAAATCCCAACGGTTTTATCGTTTGCGTTTTATATTTTCTCCACCGCCGCGGACGTGATTTATCGGAAACCACGCTCCGCAGCGCCGTAAGCTTTTTCCGAGGTCGGGAATTTTTTTCTTTCGGGGCGGTGTTGCCCATTACGTCCGATGAGCGACAAAATAGTTTTTCCACACCACACACAGGTGACACAGTCGATCGCAGAAAGTGCACCCGAATTATGTGTACGACTCTCTCGTCGCTCGCAGTCTTGACATATTATTATGCAGTCGCGACTTGCGTGTAAAGTGAAACCGTGAGGACGACGACGTAGGTGGATGTACAATTACACTCGTCGTATAGACGAGTCTGTCACTCTTTGTCTGTCTCTATTTTTATTTTTATCTATCTATGTATGTGCCTCTCTCCCTCTCTCTCGAAGAGTCGACGACATCATCAAAATCGGGTGGTGCGGCCTGCGACTGCGGTTGTACGCGTGCGATAACAATACAATTTATAGTCGTCGTACAGTGCGTATTTTAGGAATGTTACTTTTGTTAACAAATAATTATTTGACTCATTACTAGGGGAAAATATATATCGATATTAGGTCCTCGCATCAATATCAGTTAAAATCACAATTATGATGGCGGCGTGGGTACATAACTCGCAATCCTCCACAGTCGATATTGTTGGTTTCGTCGAAAACGTCATTACATTTTTCGCGCTTTGGAATACCAATTATGAGATGGAAAATAGTATTTAAGGGGAAAAAAATTAAAATTGTTTCATGAAATGTTTTCCAGCCAACCCGAATCACCGTAATAAGGGACTCGGGTGCCGTAGATAAATCTACCGTTAAAAATTCCGTTCGGTGATTCGGAATTCGCGGCGTAATTAAAAAGATATAAATACATATTTTATACATAGGTATATTATGTTTATATAGATATATGATAGGTATTTTATAATAGTATATACACGTGTTGTCAATGAACAGCACAATGAACGTTCGTTAGATTTAATTAATTTTATCTCGCTGAACTGCAGCTGCTGTCACTACTGACGGCGAGGGCGACGACGACGTGGTATTTAGACTTTTTCTTTCGGGGTTACTGCCTCGAATCATCGACCAACTATAAATTATAATAGGACTTGCACCGATGCAGACGGGTTAGGGGTCGTGTAAAATGCGCCTTGCCCATATATATATTTATATTATACAGGTGTTGGTGGAAATACTGAATCATTATGTCTGCCGCGGCGCATATTCGCAGACCGACTACGCTCCGGCACGGACAGAAAATTATGGTCTGCACCGACAATGTACTTTTTCACGCGTACGGATACGAAAAGTTGAAGCGACGAAAAAAAAAACCGTCACTCGAAATGTTTGATGAAATTTAATTAGATAAGTGTACACGCCAACGACATAAGCCGCCCGAGAACGGTTTATCAGCGCAGCCCGCAACCCTTTCCGCCGACCCCGAAACACAGCACCACCACACAAGAGGCTGACTTTTTCTCGCCCTTTGTATAATTAGATATCGCGTTTATGTTGAGGTATATATGTATACATATAAGTGTGTACAGCACAATATACGGCATTCTAATACGGTTAATAAACTTGTTTTATCCTTCGAAAATTACACTTTTAACTATAGACACAACAGAACTAATTAGTTTTTCGATTTAATCAAATGAATATTTACGCAGGTACCTTCGCACACGTGCAGGAAACTGGAGAAAAGTAAAATGACACGTCAGCGTATCCAACCTATCTATTCATGGCGTGTGTAGTGTGCGGGCGGACGCGGCACTATATTAATATAACAGTTTGGAATGTCTACCTAGGTATATGTTATAG
The DNA here is from genome assembly GCA_008086715.1 of Sitobion miscanthi. Taxonomy (NCBI): domain Eukaryota; kingdom Metazoa; phylum Arthropoda; class Insecta; order Hemiptera; family Aphididae; genus Sitobion; species Sitobion miscanthi. Next base: position 23,879,931 of record CM017800.1, read on the forward strand.
GTACTCTGGATCATAGTACAACGGAAGTGAATGATATTATGACGACATAGTTGTTTTAAATAAATATTGTGATATCATGTATAATTTGTATATAAATATAAACATCATTTATATTAAAACCATTAAAACGTCCTATACCTAGTACACATTTGTTGTAATGTGTAACAAAATTTGGTATTTAGTCGAAAAAAAACTGATCAAACCAAAATAATAAATTACTAGAAATAAAACAAGGCATAATACTGGCCAAAATATAAGACCTCACCTCAAGAAAAACAGAAATAATAATAAACCGACTGAGAATCGGCCACACCCGCCTCGCGCGTGGACACCTCATGAAAAACCAACTACCGACGGAATGCTAGTAACCCTTACAGTAAAACATCTGATGACAGAATGCATACAAATAAAAAAGAAAGAGAAAACATAGTTCACCGACGAACCTATATGAAATAATCGGACCCGACTGTTAGACAGAAAACGTCATGTCAGTCCTCTGCCCCTCGGGAGCATCAAAATGGAGAAATACGTAATTTAAGAGAGACACAAACAAATAGTTATAAGTCATAAAGTACCTCCTATGTTAGTGCAATCAAATCGTTACTAAAAACTAGTATAAAAATGTACAAATCTAATGGCCTCTGTCACCGAAGCTGTAAAGATCAATTGTTTTTAAAAAAAAAAAGTCTTAGACAGTAAGTTTTGGTACAGATGTAGCAAAATATAAAGTGGGTTAAGCGATAATATTATATAAGTGATAGCAGTTGACAACTATCGTGGGTCCTTCAGTAATGATCGCTTGATGATGTCACTGTTATGGACAAACCAGTAATAAAGTGTTATATTTTTTAATTGTGTGCGTTTAATAGTGTACATCGGAAGCGATCGGATTGCACGACTATATCGAACATAATATGTTCCATTAGAAATGCGTGAAAAAATGCACAACAGAATTAAAATTAATATTGTCAAAGTAAATTTCTACGGTCTAAGCGCGATAATAAATATTGTGGCGACACGTATCATAGACGACGATAACAGAAACGTTCGTGTTTATTTTCAATGATAACCTATGCCATATGAATTAAACAAAAATTGAAGGAAAACATTTAAACTTCAAATAAACTCGTTTGATATAAATTTAACATAGCTCACTTATCGGGTTTTTTTTTATCGTAGGTAGGTATATATAAACACATACGATTATAAAACTGAATTCGTGACTTTTGTCTGTGGAAAATTAACATTTTAAAACGTGCGTAAATTATTTTTAAATGTCCACGAGATGTTATCATCAGCTGCAGGGCGGCGTGCCATCAGACATCTGGGAGTCGTATGATAACCGTGTTTTTACGTTTCTCATAAGTACTTGGGAACAACTACGTTTACTTTTGCTGTACTTTGATCTAGGCAACTGATTATAAATTTGGTTGTGTACCTACATACAACAATTTACTCCTATGTAAGTTAATGTTTATCGTTTTTTAGCTGTAGGCATTATGTACTATGCATAAACTATTAAAATATAAAAATGTTTACATTTTATTCGTTTCCATGATTAACAAAACGATATGCGAAATCGGTTAGAAAATAAAAATATCTGTACCCCCGCCCAAAAACATGTTCACCAATACTAAAATATAGAAAATATCATGGTTTTATAATAACACGCTAGAATCCTACTCAAGTATGAAAAAATATTCAAATATATGTAAATCTATAGTATATAGAATCAAATTTCCTACCGCTCGTGGAAAACGAAAAATTACATCGCTAAACCGGAATAACAGTATTAAACTTATAGGAAGTAAGTTGTGATTTCGCTGTCTATTTTTTTATTCCCCGAGGAATATTTCGAACAAAAGTTATTAGTAAAAGTGACACAAATGTAATAAGTGACGTAATCTAAAAACCGAGACGTATAATATTGTCTAGACAAATCCAATTTTGTTACTCCATATTAAATTTATAATAGAACATAATGTATTTTAGAAAGAACCTCTAAATCACATAATACGGATGTAATGATACGGACATCACATAATAATGTTATGTATTATATTTTTATTCTAAATGGAACAATGAACGTTTTGTTTTTACAGTGATGACACTATGTATTTTGTGTGTGCTTGTTATCACTACGTTTTGGAGCAGAAAATAAGCTTCAATAATTAACGTTGAGAGTGGTTTTTTGGTAGAAAAATGTAATATATTTGATACTCAAATAAAAACTTTTGAATATGTACCTAGTAGTAAGTGAACATTTGTATCAGTACAGTTTCTGCTTTACAAAAGTAGGAAATTCAATGTACATGCCTACTTTACACATTAATTTACGAAACGGAAAACGGGAATATTTACACATCAGCTTTTGAAAAACAAAAATGATATTAATAATTTTTTGTAAAAAATGTCATTGTAATAAATATGCATTAAAACACAAAATATCCTTTTATAAATTCTTATAAATATTTTCTTACATAGATTCTTATCCATTTGTCTCCTTTTTAATTTAAAAAATTTATACTATAAAGACGAGATGTACTCGACATTTTTAAGTCACTGTACTACCGAGAAAGTTTCCTGGTTTCATTATGTTCTACTATATTATTTACATCCAGTTAAGTATATCTAGTCGAAGAAAATTGTACAATTACATTAAAAGATTTTTTTTTTGCTTATACGCTCATATTCAATTGTTTCGAACAAAATAATAGTTAAAACTATGAATTGATAATAATAATATTACGTACGTATATATACATTCAGTTGGATGACCTAAATATAAAATCTTGTTTAGAGAAACAACTGAAATATACTTTTCTGTGTTTAATTGCGTTGAAAATGTATAAACCAGATGATTGGGAATGTTTTTTTTATTATTATGTACAAAACAACAAGCAAAGTAGAACTAAGTTAATTTTCATTCAAATACATATTTACCTTCCATAGTTTGTACTTAAGCTTAAAATAAGTTCACCGCAATAATATAGAAACAGTCTATTTATGTTTATACATTTTATAATAAACAATGACGTATGTTATGTTAAAAATTAAAAATAACAAGAAAAAGTATTTTTTTACCGATTATTATAAAAAAAAACATTAATCAAATAAGATATTTAAAATTCTAAATTCAGTATATTTTATTCCCAATTCCTTGAATGTGTTCTTCGTTATTCCAATAAGTAACACGCAATTCGATTACGCCTTATAGACAACTTCTACGAACAATTTCGTCGACGTGGCTATGGTAACAGTATTAAAAAAAATTTTTTATTGAGTTATAACTTCGAAATCTAAGGTCATTATCCTGAAGGTAATTTCAGTCTGTTTTCAGTTGTGTGGAACGGTTTAAAATACGTGTATATGCAGCGAGGATAATATTATGTCACTAAAATCCCCGGTTGGTCACCCATCCGGAAACTAGCGACACCGACTGATGCTTGACCTCAGAACACGTTAGTGACTGAGGCCTACCATAGCGCTACACCAGGCCGCTGTTATACGATTATCGTCTGAAATAAATCATAATGTTATTATAGTTGTTACGATACAATTCGATCACACATTTCTTATGGCTAGACGACGTCGATCGAGGGGTACGCTCGGAAAGCAAAATATTACACATTATTACAGTTTATTGTTTTAAAAAAAAAAATGTTAAAGCGATTATTGTTTAAAATATATATACATATATATATATATTGACGGCCATAATATTTCTCATGTTTGGTATTTTGTGTCATAACGCGTTTCACTGCGTCTGTCAGCCAGGTGTGCAGTCCAGAGTCAACACTATAAAGATAAGCTGGAATCGCTAAAATATGCATATACGGTCAACGTGTTACGATTGGTCAACAATAATTATTGTATTATTGAATAATTAGAAATAAATACAAATTATATCGTACAACCTATAAAGGACCGCGAATAGCTTGAGGAATTTTTTGACCGCAGCGCGACGTGTTGACACTGAATATATTATAATTGCAGTTCTTGCAACTGAACCATAGACGACAGACGTACGCAATGTAAACGTGGTTAGGGTTAATGACGTGTCACAACGTTTCTGGTATAGTAACATAAACGATGTACATAATATATAAATTGCGTATACAATAGGCACACACGACGGGCAGTTAGATGGTAATAACATTACTTTATTAAACGTTTGTGATATCATAATAATAATATAGTGAACGCGATACGGTTTTTATGAAAATTCTACGGCCATTTCACCGAAGGTAGATAGATAAGTAATTTATAGTATTGATCATCGCAATTTGCAGCCGTCCGTCTCTATAATTATAATATCATCACACCGGTCTTAAACTAATAATAGGCATAGGTATCGATATAGCACGTTAGAATAAATTGTTTGACCCGATGAGGAAACCCCGAACTCTGCATCTCCTGCAATTAAACTCCAAATTCAAATGGACGGATTGTTGGCAAGAGTCATCGCTATAGTGTTTTTGATTTAACATGATATTAGAATATTAATTACAATAGCTATCGTTATATTCAAAATAATTATCGACGAAAATATTTTGTACAATTTTAAAATCTAAAGTTCCAATATGAATTAACAAAATTGTTTTGTCATAGAAATCGTAAAACCATGATATCATGACAGTGCTAGAGAGTTGCAAAATGTATAATCAACACGAATTATTGTAGATTAAGACCTTTAGTAAGTCACTGTCTGTGATTCCATTGTTTCATGTAACTATTAAAGATAATGTAATTATTGTAGAAACACCAATCATATCATAAAATCACAATGAAGTCTTCCAATAAATTATGAAATACCCCGAGACGTTATTATAACCGAGTTATTGCAGCAAAGGTACCTATATATAATTTATTTATTTTAAATTAATTGGAATAATAAAATTATATTTTGCAAACTCGTTTTTCTCAAAATGTACTAATTTTATCTTAACAGAAGAACTGTAATGATAACTATAGCTATTATTACATATAAATCAATAATTGTGTTTTATGTGCAGTAAATATCCATTAGGAAATACACATGTAACAACTAATATTTTAGCAAAATAATACGTTGAAAACTATTTAAACCCGGCTCAATAAACATTGATAACTTATCCCAACTCTTTTTAAAACTTTCAAGCGCTATTCAAATTATTTTAATAATTATATAATCATACTGTAATTTATTGAAGTACAGAATCTAAAAAAAATGTGATTAAATATCGTGTTGACTTATTAAAAAAAAAACAAGTTCAGATATATAGAGTAATATAAATATATTGTAATTTGTAATGATGATTTAAACGACTAAAATATAAAATATTAACAATAATAGTATAAAGGAAAATGAAATAATAATTAATTTTTAAAATATAACTATTTAATATATAGTTAAATTATCAAATTATTAAATTATACTAATATATAATTTAATATAATTTGATAAAATTCTAATGCGATATTTGTTAAAAGTAACTATACCTACTACTTAATTTAATAATAATATTATATAGTTCAATAAACAATACAATAATATAACCTAATTTATTACTAAATCCGTTTAAGTTGTATTTATGTAGTCAATATTTAATTTTTTCAGTCTCTTTACAATAGGTATACGTTCCAACATGTTTCAACGTGGCAAAATTCAAATATAGAGCTTACGAATTAATTTTAAGTGAACACCGTTATTATTGAAAGAAAAATAGTATATTTTTATTCGAGAAAATAATGATATGAGTATAGTATTATTTCGACGATGGTAACATTATTCATAATATCAGAAATTTGTTTTTCACCGGAAAATAATAATACAACTAATAACAGAGTAATTATTAGTGATTATAATGACATTATAACAGTAATACATCAAAATGTATAACAAAACCTATATATTCAAATATGATTTTAAAACACAAAAAGGTAGAAATATTTATGATTTAGGTGTTGTAACATTATAAATGGAAAAATTTCGTTTTTATGGTCTTTACTGCAATAAACTTTCAGTCAAAAATGTTCACTGACCTAAACAAAAATAAAAAAAAAAGATAGTGTAAAGTTTCATGAAAGCTATGTATGCATTTATTTCTATAGTTAGGTACTCGTAAATGCTCGATGGATGCAAAAAAAAAAAAAATTCAAGAAAACTTTTTTTTTAGATAAATCATTTACAAATGATGAATACAAAGGCTGTGTATATGGTTCGATATTAATGAAAATACGTTAAGAAACATTTTCCTTTGGCAACTGGATACAACGGTTGTAAGTACTAAGACGACGCACGTACCTATCTTTAACAGCCATATAAATGTACTGTACTAGCGAATCTGCTTACAGACGTATCGGAATCGTAAACAAAGGAGAGTTGGTGAATAAAAGGGAAAAAACCTATTTGGAAATATCATGCTTTTGTATGCTTTCTTTAATTAAACATGGTACGATCTCTACAAAACGCCACTGCTGCAGTGTTTGTTCTATGTAATTGGTGCAGAGGAATGGAGGAGGATTATCTGTGCAATGCATTTGATATAGATTTAGCGATGGAGTTTCAATCGTAGATAGCCGTCACGTCTAACGCGATTCACCCGGGGCGGCGGCGCCGTAATTGAAATTAACTGTTCCAATAAAATATTTATTTTTTTCATTTAATTACATTAATTTGATTGTTTGCGAGATGATAATATCAGCTGTGCCGCATTCGGTTAAATGAACACAAAAAACAGTCGGTGAACGGTTCGCGGGACGGTCGGCCGGACGGACTGCGGGCCGACATGGTGTTGACAATATTATTACGAGCACAGGAACGTTTGAAAGATTAAATGATTTGCATAACTGATGAATACCGTCGAATTAAAAGGTAATGGCTAATGAACTAGAAAAGTGATTCACTGCAATAGCATAACATTCTTTTTAACTCTGCCTGCAGGCGAGGACGAAATGGTTCTGTTGCTGATTGTGCCTCCAAACAAATTAAAATAACATCAATTTTATTGAAAAAAAAATAAATAGATATAGGTGCGTGTTACGCGTCGTATAATACAATGTGACGTGAAATTATTTTTAAATGTCCAAATTGAATAAAAATGAAGGTTTACCAAATTATATAATCCGGCCAAGAGCATTCGAATGAGACATAACTGAACGCCGAAGAGAAATTGGAGAGCATTCTAAAAAAATTAAAAAATTATCTCGAGCAATTACTACACACAACGAGTGGGTGGGTGCAGTTTATAATTAAAATCATTAGGCACAAGATAAGAGCATAACAAACACGGTATGATTAAAACCTGATAAGTGCTCTCTTTTATTGACTTTCAATAATAATAGAATTAATTCGTTCATTTTATTTTCACGGAGATAGCTTAAAAGTGCCTAGAAAAATATTCACTTAAATAGAATTATTATGCGTACATAGATCATTGGTAATTTTTAATATTATATCAACTCTTTAGCATAACAATATGGTGTATGGAACGCCAACGAACATCCGTTGAATAAGTTCAATACAATTAATTTGTAAGTCATAACGTACAAGAAGGATGAAATATTTCAATCATACTATTTGGAAACAAAATCAGGAGTTTCTTTAGAACGTCTCGAGTTAGAATTTTCGGTTAACTGAATTATGGATTTCGAACGAAACAAATAATAATATAATATAGTGCTATAGAAACTATCAAAATAAATACACTCTGCCGCAATGTTTTAATAAAATCAACGATACGCTTCTTTACTCTTAAGTTATTTAATTTAATTCAACACCACAACACACGTGCAATGAATATATGAAAATATTATTACAATTTTGCGGCAATATTACTGTTATACACACATAATGGTGTCCCACGAGAGTTGCTGATTTAATGCGCATTATGTGTAAATTAGTAAACTCTCGTGAGGCGCTCTGGTTTTCTACAGCTAGGGTCTATAAAATCAATTTCGCTCTACTGGCTCTACTAGTATTAGTTTCGAAATAAATGTAACCAATCAGTTAAGCATACTTAGTTGCGATAACCAACCGTTTTACACACTGCATAAACGGAAATAAATTTCATATTTTTATGTTTTACAACTTTGGTTACAATGAAAATAATATATAATACCAATAGACAATATTATATTGTCGTGATTGCGATATTGACAACGTTTACACAAACTACACGAATAAAATAGTTAACGTTTCAAATTATAATAAGAATAAAATATAATATACTTCAGAGAATTCGAGTGTATTGAAACGATACATTAGATTTACATGATGTACCTATCATAAATAATTAGAGTAAACGCATGTACGTTACTATACACTGTTTGTATTGGTTGAGTAAAACACTTAATTTATCACCTACTTATAATGATTTTCAATTTTTCAACTTCAATATTATACATAAATTATTTGCACAAGAAAGTTTACAAGATAAAATATTTTTGATTGATGTACCTACATACTTTTAAATAATTATAATATGCGACTCTATTCATTATTTTGATTGTTGTAAATATAACTTAAATAATAATATACTACTATATATATATTTATATTGTTCTATATTATTCAATATCGTACTAGAGAAGGTACTAGAATGACGTCATCGAGTATAGTCTGTGTGAGTCAAACCACTAACGACTATACCACCATTGTACCGTGGTCAAGAATTCGTCTTGAAGTGTGGTTGTCATAAAAGTTCATCATTATAAAAAATGCAAATGATGTAAAAAAAAAACAACGATCGTATTGACAAATGGATTAGATTTATCAGTGAGCCGACCGACATCCAATCTGCATAGCTAAGATAATACTTATAATTAGATATCAGATTTATCTGCGCTTAAAATCTTGAAAATAAGATGCTTCTATGCTCTATAATTTCATCAAAATAATCTTTTATATTATGCAAAAATATTCTTTTTCATAAAACTGTATTAAACACTGAAAAAACAAATAAAAGTAACAGTTTATTAAAATAAACAGTTATATTTAATCTATAATATGGTGTTATACTGCCACACTGGTGTACCTATATTTAACTTTTGTAACATAAGTACATAAACTTATGAATTCAAAAAATAATAATACTAAAATAAAAAATTAAAATTAATTGCATATAGTTCATTAACAGATTAATATTATGTATTCAAACTCAAACTTAAATAATTCAACCTTATGAATTCGAAAAATAATAATATTAAAAATAAAAATAATGATTGCATATAGCTCAACAACAGAATAATATTATGTATTAAAATAACTCAAACTTAAATAATTTAGCCTTATGAACTCAAAAATAATAATAATAAGTTTTAAATAATAAAAATTAAATTGTTTTATTATCTATTAGATTTTTATAAAATATTCAAATTTTAATCCAATATGGCAATATATTCCTAAAACATGTTTTTCACATAAAATATTCTTTTTTATGCGCTAAAAAAATGTATATATCAATTCATACGTAAATGAATCGTCGAGAAATCTTATCAAATTTGAGCTGCACACTCTCAGTAAAGATATGTAAAAACATAAAAATCCGGTCTCCACTTATAATATTGTATTATCAATTATTGTAGATGTGTATTAACGGCAATACGTAATAAACTAAAATTGTATGTATATTTTTCAAAAGTAAGATGGTTATCAAAAACAATTTAAAACCATGATAACACTTAAATAAATAAGTTTGAATAAACCAAATTAAGTCACGCTTAATATTTGGGTTAACACCAAAATCATCATGTTCTTAGTACAGAATATCTATCTACATTTGCTAACATGCAATTACTCGAAAAACATTGACAATATTATTTAAATTAATAATAATAAAATACGACAACCTCGTAAAATTATTTAAAAACGGTAAATATTTGTATAAATTATCGAGGACTGAGTATAAATATAATATTTAATATTATATTGGTGTCCTATTTGGAATATTTTTCGACATATTCATATCAATATAATCGTGGAGTACGAAAATGTCTTTCTAAATATTAATAAGGTTCTTATATAAACACTAGGTACCACGGTTCTGTAAATTATTACGTTTTGAAGTTATCACGTTCATATATTAACGACTTTAGTTGTAGTTTTTGACTTGCATTCGCATTCACACGTGAACGCAAACAAAATAATATACAAAATATGCACTTAGAAATCATTATTATTCCCAGTGCGGATAATCCCGGAACTTGTTCAAAAGACACGGAATTACCCTAGACAACGTTGGAAAAATTAAAATTAATTTTTATAAAGTTTCTGATGAAGCTCTCGTTTTGAAATATTATACACTCAAATACTATGTACAATAATTAAGTGCAAAAACTTAATATCACCCCATACTTCGCCAAGTTGTAGAGCAGGCGCGCTTTGAATGTCAGAATGCAGGTTAATATATCGAAGCTTAATTGAATCCATCGAGGCGATGTTGAGGAAACCATAATTTGTCGTGTGCCTTCAAAGTTCTGTATTAATTTACCCATTGCAGATTAAGATTATCTCACCCGCTTGGATATCGACCAATAGTTTTTTTTTTTTTCAATCAAAATGGTGAATATATTACAATGTACAACCATATCGGTCGTTTTGTGTACACTCTGCAGCAGTGGTCATGATGAGAAGGCTTCTGTTGGATGGATACTCGGCAACGCTGTCGCACTATTATTATTATTATTTGTTTTCAGACCATTGTGTGACGAAATTTATGCAATAAAAAGTATCGACGGAAAAAAACCGACTTAAGCATTAAATACTTTCTTATATTTCGATACGAAATTCAAAATCTTTTCGATTTACTGTATAATAATAATATATTATTCTCTCGTATTTTATTTATCACTGATTTTTTTTTTCCGTCCATGGTAGAATTTTGTTGTTCTTTCGGTGACCGCGTCGTAATATGATGCAGCTTTACATTTTTTATACGGCGTACACAAGTGCACACTGCTGGCACACATGGGGTTTTCCTCCGTGAAACGAGGTGCAAAAGTCGAAGAAGTGTCTCCCGAAAAGACAATAATAGAAGAATCGACGGGCACGACTTCATACATACATATTACATGGCTATATATATATATATACATACGTTATATCCAGCCAGTCTGGTTTTAAGTCCTCTGCACGGTCGTGTTTGTATAAAACCCGCAATGGTTTAATATCAATATTGATCTGGACGGATTTGATGTGTATATATATTATACACTATACATATATACTCTTTAAAAATATACTGATCGACGCTTTTATTACCACGACAATAATAACAATAATGGGTTCGTTCGTTTCTCTCTCGCGCAGTCCACCACTCTTCGTCGCCAACGGCGTTCCGTTCTCAGCGAGCCTTTATATTATTATTTTTTTTTTCCACCATTTTGGACCCCTAAAGTGGTAAGGTGTTTGTGCACGCGTGTTTGCTGCGTGTGCTCGGGACTCTCCAAAAGGTTTTACGTTCAAACATCAAGGAACTAGCGTATTTTTTTTTGTTTTTTCACAAACAACACACACACACACGAGGTTCAACTGTGAAAACTGTTTCGACACAGAACTCCGTCGCCGTATCCGACTACACTTTCCGCCGTAGGTGCACTAGCTGCTATAGTTGCGGACGCAATAAAATTTCCGCCGAATCGTTTTGTCGCTACTTCCGTCATCCGAACATTGATCTCTTTCCCCGGGGAGGGTTTTAATTAAAACCCTGCGTTCCCGGCGCATCGATGCCGACTGCCGATTATAAATACATATACAGTACACACGCAATATATATTATTGTACGTGATATACGGGGTGATTCTGCTGTCGAAGAACGTTCATTGTTTCTAATAAACATTAACGTTCATCGAAAATATTCTTAAACCGAAATGTAAGTATTCACAAAACAACTATATTATTTTATTATTTTTCACTGTCATACATTTTTTTTTTAAACGTATACAATTTTTTGGATGGCAACAAACATTTTAAATTTCTTGTTCTAGAGTATAATATTTTTCCGTGTGCTTAGATTTTCATTCATATCAGACATTGTCTTTTGGAAATGACTTTAAGTTACGTGGAAAAAATATTATCAAAAATGTTGATTGTTTTTTGAAATAAGAACCACCCTGTATATATTGTATGTGTATCATTTTGCGAGTATAAGTCTGTGCACGAATGTGTGTTTGCAAGTGAGGTGGTGGAACGTTCGGAAATCGGAAATTAATAAGCACCCGAACGCGTAATTTATCGGTAAAACATCCGCCGTCACGTCAAGTCCCTCTCGTTGCCGTCCGCCCACTCGTCAGAACCAGTTAAGCTTTAGGATTTTTCCATGGTTTGTTTAATATTATTTTTAACTTGTGCAAAACCGTTTAACTACTACAACACTGCTGTGTTTCATATCGTAGTTTCACTAGAAAAGAGTACGTACGACGAAGTTTAGTGTATTTCGGCATCCCGAGGGTATACCTCTACATAATAGTATAATTACAATATTACAATTTATTTCAACACAGTCTCTCTATCTCTCTCTCTCTCCCCCCTCTCTCTCTATCTCTCTCTCTGTATATTATATTTTATGTATATCCAAACTGTGTTAATAATAAAGTTGAATTTTATTTATGTCCACACTATATGTATTTCGATGAAATAGTTTTACTGTGCAAATAATTCTTAAAATAATAATTAAAACCCGTATTATAATGCTTTAAAGGAATTATTGTTCGATACGAATTCTATGTGTATTTAAATAATTATAAATTATCAATAGCATTTTTGTTTGAACGGCGAATACAAAGTATTTACAGTGTTTATATAGATTACATATTGTTATAATGTTTGTCAATAAAATAAACAATCGTTGATCTACATCTAAAATCTAAAAGTATATGTACTTGTCATCCAATTTTTTTTGTACTTACTCTTTTACTAGAAAATTACCAATCTATTCTGTATATTTTATAATAAGAAAATATGATTACAGATACATAATTTTTATTGACATGAATAGTATGAAGAAGGAGGGAATCCAGTGATAGAACCCAACTAAAACAATTATAAATTGTTATAAAAATAAAACATAGGCAATATAATGAACAATGTTTTTTTTTTACCAATGCTGCTTTGATATCGTACAAATGTGTCAGTTTAATTCAATATTCATTTTTTTTTTTTAAGAATTATTACTAGTCTTCTAGAAACATTTGTGGACTCAAATTGTAGGGCTTAGTAATTGAAAACGTCACTAGGGATGACAGTGAAAAAGTTCTCCTCTTCGTTCCGAGTCAAATACGTGAAAAGTCTACCACGCTTACTATCATAGCTAGAATGTTTTACATTTTAATGACTAAAAACTTCTTTTTTTTGGAACTAGCACTAAAAAAATCTTGAACTATAATACTTAATTGGACAATAAAAAAAATAATTTAATTTAAATTACATTTTGTACCTTTAATTATTGTTATCATATGAACAAAATATATCAAATAAGTATATTTGTCGTGCGCCTTTGTACTATAATATTATATTATTGACCTTTACACTTTAGCATCATATGGTTCGAACGTATGAAAATATACTATATGACAAACACATGTTGTAATAGGTATTTCAATATGAATTTTCGAAAAAAATAAAACGAAGGTGTTCGAATTTGCTACGAAGTTTCCTGGTGCTTGAATGGTATACCTACTCCACATAGATGTATTTCGAACCCATTGAATTTTATCTCATCCATTCCAGTGAATAATATCTTTCTACCTTAGAAACTATAAGTTTACGACACGGACATATTTTACCGTGAGTAAAATAATATCTAAAAACTACTGGGTAGGCACTAAGGAATCTGATCCTACAATTTGTCAATTTTCATTCCCACACATTTTACACACAGGTACATAAAGAGGAAAATGTTTTTGTTACGTATCTATATTAATAATTGAAGTGCATCGTGTAAGTTTATTATAAAATATATAATTTAACATTGAGAATTACAACTGTCATCGAGATAGGCCTACCTATAGCATAAATAACGGAGTTTATGTTATTTGATGAAATAGTTGATGGCATTTTTTTTTTACTTAGATTCATTTACAAATACGAGTTATATGCAGGGGCCATATAATAATTACTATAATATAATGCATTTTAAAGAACCTAGTATTATTATGATAAAAACCGATAGACATAATTATTATTTTAAACAATACCTACCTATTTATAATAAACGATTAACATTTTTAATCACACGCTTTCATCATATTTACTGTTATACGGAATGAGGAATACTTTATAATTACAATTTAATCAATTTGTGATTAAATGATATTAAAGCTTTTATATTTGTGTACAAAAGAGTACCTATTAGATAATATTGATAAATACGTTTATTTTTAACATAATATGTATAATATGGAACTTTACCGTCCAAACCTTCGGCAGAATAATTTATAAAATATGGCTGATGAAAATCACGATTAAAATGGCGGCAAAGTTTAATATGCATTACAATATTATCATTCGACTAGGTTTCGCTTATCAGTAAATATTTTTTTCCCTATTATTCTATAATAGAATGGTTATTCTTATTGAGTGTACGTGCCGTTGAAATGATAATAAATTTAAAACGAATATACGAAATATTCAAAAGTACTGGCAATACAAAAGATAGCATAACTTTTTATTTTTATAAAACAATAAAAACCTTTTTTGAATGGACACATGAAAATGAATATGAATTATTGATTTTTTGTGTTTCATATGAGTGTATGACGCTATCGACCGGGAGTAGGCCATGTCTACAACCCAGTTTGGTCACCAGTTGCCTGGTGGCCGAATTTTTAGATCTTTCATATTATGTTTCTGCCATGTCAACAGCAGGACGAAGTTCGGACAGAGAGGTTACCCATGACCGGGTACTAACCGGTGGCGTCGCGCATTGGTACTGACGCCTGCTTAGTCCATTCGACCATTACATCGCCCGCAAAACAGCAGTTCCCGTCAATATTTCGAATATTGTATCATACTCCATTATGCCGATTGTGTATATTTTATAATATAATATAATTTGATATTTAAGGCCTTAAATGCTATCTGCAAACTATAAATCAATTTCGATATTTTCAGATGTTTAGTGGAGAATAATAAAATTGTTACTGCTAACAAATATATACAATTCAAATACTGATATAATTATCAGAAAAATGTAGTGTACAATTTTGACAAAATGGATACCTAGGAGAACCTGATGGATAACCTATTTAATCGAAAATTCACGATGAATCAACTATAAATACATGAACCATTTGCACATTACGTATACATTTATCATAATTTTATATGCACACAATAACATTTTAAAAGATCAATAGGTAAGTGGGTACTAGTTTTAAGTAATTTATATCATGAACACATTCCGTCTATTCTACGGTACTTACGTCGTCGATGGTAATGACGATATCACTATATAGAAGTTGTCGTAAAAAATTATTTAAACCTACTGCATTTAAATCAATGATAACAATAATTTAAATATATTATCTATAATACCGCCTTTCTTCGATGTCTTCAAAAATAATTGCCTCTCTCCATCGTTGAGAATCGTTTATTCATTGAATTTAAATTTAACACATCCGTTACAGTGACCCGCCCAATTGCGAGTTAAACTCGAAACGAATTATACAGCAGAAACGAGTTCCCAGTTTTATGAATTTAAATATTGTTACATCGCAGTTGTGGAACTATGTTTTATTGGTTGCGGACAAAATAATCAAAGTATGTCATAAGTATTTCTAACGAATGTTGATAATAATATTCTTATTTCAAAGACTCAAGTTTCAATTAAATTACTCAATTTTATAAACTTTTTTGCTGATAATATAGTTTTTAAACGGTCGACTGCACAATCGAATAATTGTATTGATTGTGTAAATTTAAGTTCTGTACACACTCACATTTATATATATATATATATGTATACACATAACTATATATACATATAACAATGGTCATGATAAAAAACTATATACCAATATATACATGGAGTCAAAGTAGTATAATATCTAATATTATATATACGTGTATTTACAAATATTACAAAAGTATAAAAATATGGTCTAGAGGATGAATAAATACAATTGATATGGAAGTGGGTGAAAAAAATGAATGTACATAATTTCATCCAAAAATATACGCTAAATAAATAGATACTTATAGCATTTCTAAAACGACGTAGGTAGATAGGTACCTATAATATATATTTATAAAAAAATATGCTTCAAGTTTATTTAATCTAAAAGATTATATTCATAACAATTCGTATGCATAATCTTATTTACCAACTTTAATAATAGTATAAAAACTAATAATATATAGTTAATATTATAATAACTTAAACTACAAAAAAACACATCTAATACTTAGACATTTAAATTTTTCAAATATTTAAATATTTTAACATTTTAATACACTTTGAAGTGTTCGGTATAAGATTATGTAACAAAATACCATCCGAAATAATAATCGTTCCAGTTAATTTATTAAAAAAAAAAATAATTTTGCGATGGCTATTGAAGTCTCAAGATGAATTAATTATATCATAAATTAATGTTACAGTATTTGCCAATATAGTGTAATCAATTATTAGTTAATTTTAGTTTAAAAATTTTAATAAGTATTACGATTGTATATTTTTAAAAATGTACAACTTTTTCTTTTCTTCATATAATTACCTGTAATTCTAATGTACCTAACTATATTTTTCAACTCCTGGGCCCCCAAACGAGTTCTCTCAGTGGGGCCCAGTACTCATATGTATGTATGAAATGAAAAAAAAAATAAAAAAAAAATAGTCTTTGCGTATAAATAAAAAATAACTTATATTATAAAATAAATAAGCGGTCTTCAGATGGAAGATGGTTAATTGAAATCCCTTGTTCTGTTTTATAACTATATCATTTACGAATACATTGTATTGTGCGATATTGCATTTTAACGGTCGTATATCGTATATTAGGGTTTTAAATTTTGTTACACAACTATATATGACATAATATATTATATAAGTTGAACATGTTCTATAATTGCAATTAGTAATGATAAACTTAAACTCTTATGAGTATCATACCGTTTATTCTAGAAAATCAGAATTATAGTTTTTAAGTACATCATATCATAATATGCGATCATCATATTATTATAAGAGAAAAACCCTAGCACGCAACTCGATATTTTTCCTCTACATGGAAAATCTAGGAATCGTAAATATGTTTTTTTTCTAATATGTAACCATGAGAACGAAAACCTTACGAAAAATCGGTTGGAAACAAAAAAAATCTTTTATTAAGTCCGAAGCAATGGTCGGGAGTGGCGCGCCAATTGTAGCGACGCTACAGTAGAACGCTATATTTTGTTTGTAGCGATTGACGTAGCGTCGCTACATTATGCCTTAGATAGCGAAATACTGTAGTGCGCTAAACATTTCCGGTTAGCGAAGCGAAAATTATCATTATTTTGTCGCTACCTACAATCTAATTGGCGATTATTAAAATATCAATTATGATTATATTTGTTTATTTATATTATGATAATGATTAGTGTATTAGTGAAGTTTTTGTCCTGGGTCCTGTCCAGTGACCAAATGTCAAATCAGTACAAACTATAAACATTAGTTTTCAATAAGAACATTTTTAAAAATGTAGCGAAGAAGTAGCGCGCTACATCTAAACAATAGCGTTAGAAGCAGCGCGCTACATTTGAAAAAAAGTAGCGATACCGGTAGCGAGCTACTTTTTTTTTTTTTTTTGGGGGGGGGGGTAGCTGTAGCGTTAGCGTGCTACAAAAAACTAGTTTCGACCACTGGTCCGAAGACCTATTCGTGTTAAAAAGAAAAAACTCACAAATCTGTATTTCAATTCTGATTATTAGCCATTATTTTTATCTCGATTTTCTAATATTTAATTTATGTAAGTGAAATAATATTGTTGAAAAAAAGAAAACTCATGAATCTGTATTTTAATTTTAATTATTAGCCATTATTATTTTTCTCGATTTTCTAATGTTTAGTTTACGTGCGTAAAAATAATATTATTGTTAAACGTACACGTTTATTTAAGAGTATACTTACCAATATAAATATTTTTACATAAAAAGAATCATAATCTATGCAATAACAATATTGCTCATTTCAACGGATTTTAATATATATATATATTGGGTTTATCAATTTCAATACTGAAATATTATGATTGTTCTTTGATTTTATAGTGGGTACATTATTATTATTATTATTATTATTATAGTGAATAAGTTAGTAAACTGAAATGATGGTACTTTTAATTTTTAATTTGATTCCATTGTTTGGATTGTTTAGTCTAAAATTATAATTTAATTCAAAAACTCTTGTAGTTGCGATCCCAAACGCGATATTATAAATTCACTTTATTTTATCGTACAAATTTGATTTTCGAAATAATTCCGAATATTTGATATAGTACGGTATGAATAATGTCGATCTGTATATTTAACGATGGGATTTGAATGTTCCATGATAAATCCAAACATTTGTAAACACATATAACCTAATATATCTATATGTAAATCATGTAAGGTTTTAGGTTTTTGCTCTAAAACGTCCGAAATCAACATTAGACCATTTTGCGCGCTGGGGATTATTAAGTCAATATTATTACAATGACTTTCGTTTGTTTATTTCGGACATTTCAGGACGTAGAGGTTTAAAAATTAGAAATTTGAATATTGTAATTTATTGTGTTTGAAGAATGTTGGTTGACTATGCGATAAGTTAGTGGGACGTGTTATGTTTAAGTCATTCAAAAATACGTAACATTTTACTCACGTTAAAGATTACTTATAAATTATAATATATTGTTTTAATTATTAATGAAACGGATGCGACATCATAAGGTACCTACCACCTATCTAAGGCAATTACAATTTATTACGACCAGTCTTGGTTTGATTACAATTGTTTTTCGTCTGAATGCATACTGAGCGGCGTAAGTAAAACTACACAATTATGACAATACCTACATACAATTGTAATTGTGTTCACGTCTTTTTTTTATTATAAAGAACAAGGCCTCGACTGCATAGGTCATTGGCCGCGATTAAAGATTACAAACTGATTAATAAATTATAGGTAAATAATTATAAATATGTAGTAATTTATAAAAAAAAAGAAAAAATTAAAATTATTTAGATGTTTGGTTAAATGGCTTTGTGTAAATTAGTGTCTCTTTGTGTTCACGTCTATGAGCAATTATTGTTCATGACAGTACCTATGAAATATTGCACTTTATATTTTAAATAACTAAAACATGACTAACGAAAAATATCGCACGAAGATAACTTATTTAAAATATACAATCTGCATGCAAGTCTTACGTAGATCATCAGATAATGATTTTTCTCTGGTAAGAGAAACTTTCTGCTAGTGGTATGTAAATAATAATGAAATTATATACGATTATTTGAAAATTTCTATTCACAGAAGTCGTCGATGAAGAAGTTCTCATGGATTCGAGTGAGTTTTAGTAAATTATAAATTAGGCTTTTCCCATTTGTATTTCGGTCTAATCGCGTACTACCGGTAATAACTTTAAATGAGTTTCAAACACTTAGCGCAATGGCATGAATCACGTCCCCAAAATTAAGTCCACAGTGACTAATAACGCCGCAGCGACTATATACACTCGAACAAAGTTAAATTATCGAGTTTGAAAGAAATATAAAACGTTTTATTTTTATAAAAATTAATGTCGTTGTTCCGTTTCGGTTTTTATTTATTTACTCGTTGTACGCAGTTTCCGCACCGAATAAAAATTATTTTTTTCCCATCGTAATTCCAAACCGGCCCTCGGAGGAAGCTCGTTAGGAAGTCGTTAGAATATTATTGCTCAGCGCAATGATTTCTTCGCCGCGACTTTTTCGCGGTCCACGCCTCACCCTTCCTATAATATAGTTTCCGCATCGTCGCCCGACCGTTGGCCACCAAACAGCAATCCATTTTTGTCTCTCCCACCGAATGACGTGAAATGTGTGTGTTTTAATGCAGACATGTTGTCTAATATAGGTACTACTATTATCCCATAATATCTTGATTAGCTTGCCTTGACATCAACACCGCACCGCAAGCGTCCTTGTTTGACAACGCAAATTGCGTCAGCTTTTGAAACCCGACGAGTTTAAAAACTTAACCGTTTGCGATCGAATTTGTATCGGTGTTTCGTACAAACAATTTCGATACGGTTTAAGACATTTTTTTTTTTGAATATCATATACACACTATATACAGGGTGCTAAAATAAAGAAGATGGTTTCTCCCAAAATTGGGTCCACAATTACTTGTTCTAATACACATTATTAAGCAACACTATTTTAACCATTTCAGCATCAATATAGGTTAGGTTAGGTTAGGTTAGTTTATAGTGTTTGTATAGAGCTGTGGCTTGTGGCGGAAAATTTGTAAAAATCGTAAGACATACCATTTTAGAGAAAAATGTGCGTCAAATCGTTTGGTTTTATCTGAAATTACATTTAAAGTTAGGATAGTTTATTATTAAATACACATACTTCGATTATTATTCCACATGAGTTTAAATTGCGTTATTTTCTTTAAATCCATTCGATTTATGTGGATTGAAAGATGGGATTCATTGGGGTCGTGTGTATGCGTTTTGATGTATTATACTTTATAGTATTATACAATGCGTGGATGTGACAAGAAGTGTATTGGTAGTATTGTTAGTTGTTACTCTCGCACGCTTTAGACATGACACGAAAACCAATTTCTAACGTAAATGTTAAGCATTCTAAAAATGGATTAAAATTTGTCTTTACGTTTACTTGAGTTTGACTTTCGTACACTTTTGATTCTTTTCAATTAAAAAACTTGTTTGTGAAAAATTGAAATTTAAAAATTGTTCAATCTTTTCTTTATATAATACGCAAAAAAGACGGATTAGACAGACTTACTCGTCAATGTGTACACCGGGGCGTGTAGATCTAAGGGAATCGGTGCTTTCGTCGTTGAATCTTAAACGTTAAAATGTGTAAAAATAAAACCTACACTAGCTACCTAGGTATACAATGACACCTATAATAATAATAAAAAAAAAAATTGAACGACATTTCGTTTGCTAACTACGTCTGTACAACAATATTTTATATTATAATATAATATGGAAAAAATTCAATGAAAAAACACGTAACCTTTTGATAGAGGTGCAACGACGTGGGATGCCAGTTATAATTTTTCTTGGGTCTTTCGTCCGGCTTGCCGTTGGCGACTCCGACGCCGTCCTCCACGGGACCGTTCCAGCCGAACAGGTTGCAGAATATGAGACCGGACAGCAGGCAGGCCACGCCCACCGCGCCGCCCGTTATCACCTTCGATTTGGCTGACAAAACGATAGCCATTTCGTCGTCGTCGGCGGACGCGTTCAGTGCACATGACGACGGCCGCACGAGCGCATGTTATCCACCGCGGTCGGTAAATCGCACGAAGGCAACAATAATAGTAACAATAATGAAACGATAGTTTCGATATGATTATTAATAACAAACTATATTGTTTATCGTTGTTAAAAAACGTCCTCGGTACTAGGCCAATCTCCGAAGTTTTACATTATTTTGGATTTAATTTCTAATTTTCTTTTCTTTTTTTTATCTCAGTCGAACGACGAGACGTGACCCGGATTTGTGTACATCACAATCGACGAGGATTTCAACGCACGCGCTCTAAACAATATCAAAATAACAAAATAATTATAATAATAGTCACAATGATTATGTAATACCAGCTAAATCGTTTTCCGTATCAAAATCTCATTTCGCAAATGGATAAAACCCGGAAAGGCGCCCGGCGTTAATATAAAGTCGGTCGCGACGTTTTAAACTTGCGGTGAACTGCGGCAGTTCATCTGTCTATTTATTTTGATGAAATAGTCGAAAATCCCATAAGTGCGCACGGCACATGTGATTTATGATGTAAAATCTAGTCGCCGTCCCGCAGGAGATTCGTAGTGCAAAAATCCGTTCAACCCAAAAACGGCACTAATTTATATAGACATTAACCACGTTTATAGTGTATCTCCCCTCGAGGTTTATCGTCACACTTCGAATTGACTATCAACGATACGCTTTCCATGTATATTATATGAAATGAAAAATTTCGCATCCGACAATTTTATTTGTACTCGTCGTGGCAAACGTATGCGCACATTAATCAAAGCGGTTTAAAATAGTCAGCCTAATATTATGTATATGGTTTTGTTTAAAACATTAAAATCGTTGTAAGTACAATCAATTTTTTGTATAAATATAATGTTTTTAGAACTTTATAAGAAAAATATACAGTTTCAAAATTCTGTCTTGGTGAAAAATGAAAAGAAATGGCCATTATAAATATTTTATTTTGATACTACAAAAAACACTGTTAAATATGTGTGCTCTTAGAAATTGAGTAAGCTATTTTAATCGATAACAAGTGTACAATATATAGTTTCAAATACGAAAAATGTATTCATTTAATTTTTTGAATAATATTATATTTGTTTCAGAAAAAAATAATGCATTGATACTTAAATAATTCAAGTGTACAAACGTATAAGGTACATTTCTAAGAATTGGATACTATTTCCTATTCATAATATATTCTAAGGAAATCAAATTAATGTGGCATACGTATTATAAACAATAGGTTTTATCTTGCCATTCTAAAAAAAACGCTTCTTCGCTGAACATCATTATACTGAATATGTACCTAGGTACTTAGTTATCTCTTTTTCTACATATATTATAAAAATACATACAGGGAAATGTTATTATTTTTAAATTTACTAAATATTATATTACCACAGACAAAAGTTCAATATATTAAGTATTTTTTTATTTTGGTATTAAAAAAAAAAAGATCTAGATGCATAGACTAGTAACGCATTAACGAATCATTATACTAACTACGATGGAGTTGCGCGTATTGAACATATTTTGAAGCAATTATCGACGATATTATTCGATTCAAAAAACATTTCATTCAGCTGAAATCCCTTCAAACCGTTAATTCTTTGATGCGATTGGGAAAGCCACTGAGTTAACTTGCCTAATTTGTGTAATCACATTTAATATATCATTGATCATAGCACGGTACCTATACATTGACATTTTGTGACTTTTCACGAAAATGGATACTCAAAATTAATAAAAATAGACATAAATAATATCACTGTACAATCGTAAAAACAATATGTTATTGGATTTTACTTTCTAATTCATTAATCTGTTAAAAAAGTACCTACTAACTGCAGATACAAAAAATAAATTATAATTTCTTTCAAAATCAAAATTGCACATTTTATTTACACGCAGCTATACAATCCTACAACTCACAAACAATTTAAAACAATTATGGCCATTGCGTGTGGCATTTATATCTATCGAGTTCGACGTCACATATCTGACCTAGCCATTGATTACTTTTTTTTTTCGTTAATCCAATAAAGGATTTGCGAAACAGCACATTTTACGTATGTCTCATTTCTTTTACCTGCATTATTTTAATTGTTATTTTTATCCACGACCACTTATCACAAATCATTATTTTATCGGTATATAATTGTATGGCACTATCTGCATTTTTAATATTTCAATTTGATAATATTTTTAATTTCTAAGGCTCATTACTTTTTAAAATGAAACAATTTTTCATAAACGCTAATGTGATATTACATACGTTAAAACTTTCAATATTAAATTCACTTTTCAAACAAAAAACGTTAAACTTTGAAAATTAGCCCTCTAAAACTCCCCTACCTCGACTTTAGTTTTAGTTTCGAAACATAAGATAAAAACATCTATAGGCCAACAAGTTTCACTCGTTATTACTTATTTTAGAACCTATTGGTTTTCAAATGAGCCAAACTCCCATGTGCAAGCCAATCTAATACGTCTTATAGATGTTCAAATCACGTTAGTGTATATCAACCGTGTAACGATATAATATATATTATTTTAAGTTTTGAACAATGCAGCGAAATAATGTTAGCTCTTTAAAAATGATTTTTT
The DNA here is from genome assembly GCA_008086715.1 of Sitobion miscanthi. Classification (NCBI taxonomy): domain Eukaryota; kingdom Metazoa; phylum Arthropoda; class Insecta; order Hemiptera; family Aphididae; genus Sitobion; species Sitobion miscanthi. The sequence continues at coordinate 23,903,980 of CM017800.1, forward strand.
GATATGCTGTATGACAATGCTAATTTTTTCATTCCATACTACACTGCGGTAATAAATTACACAACCCATAAACAGAATGCTTATAAAGCAGGATTTTTTTTTATAATTATTATTATTCTTATCCCCTATAGCTGATACACGTCACGGAATGTGGTTCGGTGACAAGGGCAACAGAATAAAAGTTTTTAATTATTATTGTTATTATTATTATTGGATCTTTTTTCAACTTGCCATTGGTTTATTTTGTTTGCGTGGACAATTTTTGTTAAAAAATTAATTCCTAACTGTTCTGGTGACACATTATATTATGACATTATGGGACGTCAAAACCATATACATAACATCCTAACAGATTTTAAATAATTCGAAATTCCATTGGAAAAATGGGAAGCGAGCGTTCACTTTTGTTATACGAATTATGCTGCGATTGTTGTAGTTCTGTAATGTATGCAAGATATCAATAACCAAATATGAAGGATGTCTGTCCTCTTTTGACACACAAATTTCACACAATAATTACAATTTGAGAAATCCGAGAAACTCGATACTAGACCGAACGGTTGAGTTGAAAACTATATTTGGATTTTATTAAACCTTATGCTTACGACTAATTGAAAAAAACAAATTTATAAATAAAGTGAATAAATAAATAATGTTATTCTATTATTTACCTAAGCTACCAAAAGTATTACAAATATTATTTAGGTTTAAATTGTGAGTTTTTTAATTTCTATCACAAACATGGAATTAAAATAATATATATTGCACTTGTTTGAGTAACAATATTAATTGCATTTTTGTATGTAACATTTGGACTAGGATTATAACTAAATTGTAAAATAAATATTACGCAGGTTGCATAAATACATTTTTTTTTTCAAATCATAATACATTTTAACTAGTAATAGGTACAAAAATACACAATAATTTGAAATGCATTTGTTTAAATAATAATTGTGCTGGAAGAATTGCACACCATTAGATTGGATATTTTTCACTTTTGTATCTCACAAAAGCTTTTATACTATTGGAAAATCATATTGAGAATCGTTCTAATCGATTTGTGACTATACTACAAATGTAACGGGAAATGTACGCATCGTGAAATTTCGATTAAACATACGCGAATACTAAGATTTAGCGTTTAGTTTTTTTGCGATAAAACGAGCTGAAACGTCGACTGTGCGATTTCGTAACTGCGCACTCGCTTATCTATTCAGATGGAAAATAATATTTTGATTCTCATATATATGGAAGTATGCAATAAAGAGAGAAATCATTTATCACACGGAGTAGAAAAATATTAGAGTATATATGTATATATATAAATATATCTACCGTTTAGCGAGCATTTTTGCTAGAAATGTTTTAGTGTCGGTAGTGCTTCAAGACATGAACATCTGACCAGATTACAAATGTAAAAATAAATGAATAAATAAATGATGAAAAAAAAAAATCGCATAAAATGTTTCAAGGGTTGCCGTTGCTGCAGAGGTCAAAGTCGGTTAAATAAGAACGGTGGCGGCGGCCATTGGCAAATAACGTGGACCGTGATGTTTGGCGCGCCCTTATCCTTTTCTACTGCGCAAAGAAAATATAATAAACGTAGATAAATATTTAAAAAGATTAAACGTCGTCTGTGGCAGCGAAATGTTTCTCGTCTCTCAATATTACAACGGTCGTTTGTACAATATAGGTACTGGCATTAATAATAATAAACATAATAAAAAATGAATAAGCCCCCACGGTCTGTTTTACGCGCGTTTGCCATCACGGTCCCTGTGCAGCCTCGCTGCGCAGACTTGACACGGCGGGCGCACCTACACCGGACACCGGCTCCCTTTTAAGGTCTATTCAAGTAAGTACCGACCAACTTACTTACCTGTGAACTATGCACTACGTCTCGACATTTTTACGATATTAAAACGTCCACGGGCAACACGACAGGTTTTCGTGTCGTTTGCTGATACATTATAATATTGAATTCTATTAGTATAGTGGGCGTATACCTCGCGTACACGCGAAACACGTACCTACACTACGAGGGACCAGCCCAAAACCGTCGTTTACAGACGGATCGGTGACCTAACCTAACCTTTTTTTTAGATTACAATAATATTTCAATGTGTCGCTCCGAGGCACAATCGAACGATCCCGAAGCAACAACTTTTTTTTGTAGAGGCGATTGTGATGGACATCACAAAATTTTTTAGATAAAACTTGTATATTATAATCCGACTGCAGTTTCGACCTGTTCGTAACGAATTTCCTCTTTTTCTTCGCCATTGACCGGACGTATGTCATCTGGAATGTGTGCGCGTTCATTAAGCGCACGCCACAGGTCCGAATTTAACAATTTATTATTGCTGCGATTGCTGTCGTTCGATAAAGAAACAAAAATGGCATGGTGCTCACTTTTCGTGCTCGGGTGCACGCAACCCACGATACTATACAATAGGGATATTAACGAAATCAAATGAATAATTATACTTTGCTGACACGCTCGCTTTCCATGGGTATTTATAATATTACATAGTCGAGATTCGAGGAAATGAAAATCAATTTGCTTGTGTTGCCCGATTAGTCGTTATAACCACCACCATTATAATATACGAAAATTATTTATTTAATTGTACGACTCGGTAATTATCCATAATTATAAACGGGTACTATTTTTATTGCAATATAATATGTAATATTTTAACTTTTATCGCGATCATCACGCGAGTACGAGTGTTTGCAGCGACACGCGTCGTTTGTAAAATGTTTTATTATTATTATGCAACATTATGACGTTGTTATCGGTGTAAGAAGATATTTTGACTACAGTGATAGATGTATAAAAGAAAGCCCCCCGTCAAATATGTATAATAATATGATCTCCGAGACTAATAAACTTACTGATAAATCGATTTAAACGCATGAGACTTTTTGTAAATTGAAGATTATTATAGATAGGTCAGACCGACCCAACTGAAAAACTAAGCGGAGAAACCTACATTAAAAATACATATCGTCGGCGCCATCTTTTCAGTTTTTGTAAATTAATTTTTTTACATCCCGGATGGAGTCGGCTGGTACAGTTATCTACGCAGTTACTTTCGCATTATACCATACAGTATAACTATACCTACACATTTAGCCCCACAAAATTCACGTGAAAACTACTCGGCATTACTGTGTGGGTACGCAGAAACCACGTAGCCTCCTGCAAGTCAAATACGTTCGAAGACCACTGAACAATGTGGTATTTTCACGTTTCGTAGTAAGTAATATTTCAAGAGGCAACCGCGGTTTGCCGTAAATCCCGTCGGTGTACCAGACACCGGCTACCGGGTAACTGAAATGACGTTAGCCGCACTCAAGAAAAATTATTTTTCCACCGAACCGTTCACTGTTATTGCCGTCTACAACCGAGAGTGCACCGCCGCCACTGCACCACATTTTCACAAACATTTAATCAACTATCAAGTAGGTACCAACTGCCTATAACATAACTTAGCCACGGAACAAAGTTATAACGGTTAATAAGGCAGTGTATATGGTATCATAGGAATGTACTACCTATCAAAATTAAATTCTCTAGTGAATTTTAATTATTGACAACGACAACAGACGAGTTGGTATATCGAAGAATCCTATATACCGAGGAATATTAATAAAGTACCTATATATGTACGTCGTGTGCATGCAAACATCTAAAAAAGAGTATACCTATGATATAAACACTAAACGGAATACTGTCTATATATGGATACTAAGGGTACTTGAAATATAGTAAACGATAATAATACAATATAGTATGGTCGTTTTATAGGTAAGACATTCATAATAATTCACATTTAACAATAACCGCATTTTTTATATCTATATTTGAAATTATTATGTTCTCGAAACGTATACACAAAGTATAAATAATTGTGTTCGTTCGATTTTCAATCGAAAACATATTATTTTTACGATTTTTTCGGAGATTCTTTTCGTGCCTTCTTGAAAATGTTTCTGAAGGAGAAACACATCGATCTAAAATAAAACGATTCATCTGCTACGTTCGGAATCTCAGATAAACTTACAGCAACCTAAAAATCACTTTATACATAATATAAACACAACGATATGTTAAACAGTCGTCATATAATAAGACTTAAGTAATCCAAGTTATACTTGATTATGAATATTTTTGTTTTATTACGTAAATACTATTTAATAGGCATGAATATTTTTGTAAAAACTATGCCGTTTAACTGATGATTAAAACATTCAGTACTCACTCAAATCCGATAATCACACAACTATCTTCCAATCAAATTCCAGGTAATCCACCCAGGCGTCTTAAAAGAAACTGGTGTACAACTCTCTCCTTAATTCGCCTCCCACGGGGTGCCGCCACTGGGCGACCTCCCCTTCATATCAATCAATCATCAACACATTTACTTAATGTATAACTTGTAAATACAGATTTTAAATACTATGTTTTGTCCAATAAAAAAAAAAAAAAACTGATGTTTGAAATTTATCGAAAATTTAAATAAAAATAAATTAGGTACGTTTCAAAACTAATGCATAAATAATATTATTTGATTATTGTTTTTTCGCATCGTGTTGCAAACATATTTAAGTTGAAATTTTTTTTTTTTGTCATAATATCTATAAGACTGACATTTTCGGAATTCAATGACAAAAATCAAAAATGAATAAATACGAGAACAACTTTTTGAAATAATGAACTCACCCGACTTTGTCTCTCGATACTTTCATGAATAGTACACGAAACATAGCAAGTAGTGAATATATTTTGGATCCTATGCGGAGCAAAGATCTATTGGTTATGTACTAATGTACTTTTTGTTACCCGTTAAATCTTTTTGGGTAGCTACACCTAATACAAAAGCTCAAAAAGTTTCATGCTTTGCGCATCAACATATGGGAAATTGAACAGTGGTACTTTTGAAAAGAGATTTTTAAAGTTATAAGTATTTCACTACCTAAGTAAATCTTTTGAATAACTCCAAAACAACTAATAAATATAATATTTAAACGAGTTTTATATATTATACGTAAGAAAACCGTACGTCAAAGTATCTTATGTTGGAACTTTAATATTAATATATATTATTACTGTTTTAATTGGAAATCATTTTGCGGCACAATTGTTATTATGATAAACATTGTTAGAAATATAATTGAAAAAAATGTTAACCATTTGAATAGACGTGTGTGGATGAACGGTATTCAAAATTGTTTTCTAAAGATAATGACCCATCATATTTTAACACACACATTGACCCAACTCCTTGTTAACATTAATATAAATCATTTTCAACAGAAAATACACAGGAATCACATTATTATTATGTTATCTTCTTATAACTAATTATTTTTATTGGTCTTAGATACCAAATTTAGGTTAGGTATATTAGCTAAAATTATGAAAGAAAACTATTTATATTTATAATATGTATTTATATTTTATCATAATTAACACAAAATATATAGGTACCTTAGCAATTTATTTGTCAAAGATTTCAACGTTCTATTTTTGAATTTTATTGCTACTTCTGAGGATATTATGGTAAATTATGCAATTTAACTATCCCAGAAAAACATCTGCATTAAATTTCCAGTTGGACATTCCATAATATGTATTTTATAGAACATTTTTATTACCTTATAAAGTGTTTTTTTTTTTTTAAATAAGACACATCAATATAAAATCAATGGTATTCTCTCTATGTTTTAAATCTTAAATAATAAATATACAATTCTAGAAAAAAAAAATAAAGTAAAATTCATGAGATGAAACAAAAAAGTTTTAAAAATATTATTATTATAATATTTTATTCTTAGCTAAATACTGTAATAACTAATATTATTCATGGATCTAAATCTACAATGAGTGAGCTTAAAGAATTTTGAGAAGACATTTTCTTATTAAATATTGATTTGTATTTATAACTTCATATTCTATTTACGTCGTGTGTTATATAATTATATTGTGATTAGTATATAATCTTATATTGTAATGATAATTATTATAATTTATGGTGTCATATAGCATAAAAAGTGATTTTAGATAGGATTTTTTTTTCGTTTAACTATTCATTTTAAATTAAAAGTTGGAGTTATCATAAAATGCATTTTTACTGTAATAAACAATTACGTACCTACGTTTAATTATTAATTCAGTTAACAATATTTTTATACCTAAAACTAAACCTAACAAAACGGAGAACACATTTTATTATAGTTAAATTATATTATTTGATTAATGATTATAAAACGTGTTTGAGTTATAATTTCTTCCTAAAAGTTAAAAAAAAATTAACTAATCACTAAATATAAGTGATACTAGAAGTTTAAGATTGGTTATTATTTATTTAGTTATCAATTCAAATAGAAGTTAAAAACTATGATGTTTCTAATTTTATCACAACTATAACCTAAACGATAATTAATTGTGTGTATGCAAAACAAATTTAAACTGCTAAGATTATAGTTATAATACTCTATTGTAAATTATCTAAAACCATGAACGTTGTAGGTACTCAAACAGAAATTATTTATATGATATATCAAGCTTATATATATAATATATTAATCATAGATAATACGATTAAAAATATAAAGAAGAATGATTTTATTGTGTTGTTAATGTATAGAAAAAAACAATAATCAAGTATTTTAAATTTTTTTTACACATTTACTACAATATTTAAACTCCTAGAAGTATCGTATGTATTTTAACTGTTGATTTTTTTAATAATTGTTTAAGTTTTCGTGGTATACTCAGACACTCTATAATTTATTACTTTACTATATTTTGCATAATATTTTAAATATATATTATATACCTATGTGCGCTATAAGCTTATGAATTATCGTCAAAATGTTGTTTAAAATACTCACTAAATATGATTATATTCGAATCCTAAAGGGTTGAAAAAAATATAATGTTAATAATTCACATTTAACTGCGTAACGCGCAGGATTATAAAGTCAACAAAAATACAATTAATATTTATGTGTTTATAAAACAAAAATACATTTAATGTATGAATTTATATCAGCACATTCACGTTTTCAAAATCAAACATGAACTTTTAAATGCACTCGGAACGCAGTTATATTTTCTATTCCTACAAAAAAGAAAATTATTACCTGAGCAAAATGGATTGTCCACTAGATTTTTCACAAGGGGACACCTTTCGCTCGATACGTTTTTAACACTGTCATCGTGTTTACCTCGGCCACTACCACCGCAAGTTAAAACAGATTTCGCAAAGTACCGAGGACGTTCGATGCGAAATTATTTTCCCCAAACCCACAGCCGACGACGATCGCGTATCATATATAATTTTGTTGCGTTTATCTGTATTATAATATTATTGTCTCGTTCGATCGACACAAAAAACTATACAATAGTACAATATTAATAATAATAACGTAATATCGTGATCATAATGGTAACAATATTACAATACGTACGTTTTAGAAAAAAAAAAATAATGATAAAATAAATGTTTAAAATTTTTTTTTATTCCGCGTCAAGTCTACCGCGATTTTATTTCTGATTTTACGATACAATACGATATATCGTCCGACAAACGGTATTGCCGCTTTAGTGGGCATCCGCTGACACGACCGACGGAGACTATACTGCAGCGTGGTCGGTGCTGACGTTTCGCGAATGCCGCCAAATCGCCAGCGCCGGCGCCATTTCCGCAACGCACACCCCTATTCCGCGAACGTGTACCCTCCCCCCGACCCGACCGCTTGGTGATGTACCTTTTTTCACCCCTTCAATTATCCCTGCCTCTTTTTTTTCTCTCTGTCTTTGTCTCTCTCTCTCTGTCTATGTCTCTCTCTCTGTCTCTCGTTCTTTTCTTCTGTTTTGTTTTTTTCAGACAAATTTCACGGGGAGTACACGGCCGTTTTGACATTTAGACGGACGCTCCAAAGAGTGAGATGGATTGAGAGAGAGAGAGAAAAAGAGAGAGGACCGAATGTAATGGACACCGCCGCCGCAGTCTCGTGTGTATTAAGCGTCACTGTATATACTGTATAGTTTGCAACAGGTGAAATGGAGATCGTTTTCTTCAAAACGCGCGGTAATTGTTCGAAATTGAATCCGAAAACCGTAGGAGTGCCCTGCGATTGCAAGCTGCGTTGTTATTCGCACTCAACGCGCCGGCACAACGAACGGAGACAAACACCGCCGGACAAAAACGCGTTTTAATCGCACACAATTACTATCAACGACGTAATAATAACGTTTAAAAAAAGAAGTACGTAACAGCTCTGCTTCACAGCGTTCTGTATGGGTGCGTCAAGTACCTCGTTGTTGACTCAGTCACCGTGTAATGTATATGACGTGTTAAATTTGAATAAATAGATAAATCTTTGCGTAAACGAAAAACAATTCCGAGCGGAGACGGTCTGTATACCTACGTGGCCTACGAGAAAATCGTCAGACAAGAAATCGTTATATTTACGCGTGAAAATCCAATTTTGTCAAATTCAGACGTACTAAAAAAATGTATCCTAAAATTGTTCAATTTTTTTTTTTTTTAATTCCAGTTTTAACGACTAATGTGAGGAATCTTGTATTAAATATTCAAGCTTTTTGACCTAGCGGACATTGTTTTATTGACATTTAAAGAACATTTTGAAAATAGGAAGTCCAACTTTTTGGTATTAATCTTTTGGTTAGTACCAAACAAATATTTTAATAATAATATTACAATTTTAAAAATATTTGTATTTTTTTTATTTTCCCAATTAAAGAGCATAGGTACCTAATAATAATATTTTCAACTTCGACCTCTCAAAAGTAACAAATATATCCAACTAGAAACCAGAAACCTCCAAAGGATTTGATGATCAGACTATTTTTTTCTACAGGAAAAAGTTTCTTCAGACACAAAAAAATTAAATATAAAAACATGTATAAATGTATTGCTTCACATTCCGTTCAGAGTCTAAAATTAAATCAAAGCCAAATCGCACGTTATTATACTCGAATTATTATAATAATTGTTTTGCTAATTCGGTGGCAGTGTAATATTATTCCAGTCGGTGCATGTACAATATATCATACGCATTTTTTTTTTCATTTTTGCATACAATCCGGTAGTGACAACATATAAACTCGCCAACTTTAAAAAGTTGACCTCCCGAAGTTTTTCAATTCCACGAGAAATTTCCATTACCGTTAACGCAATATTATAGTCTCGTTATTTCGAAGTAAAAAACTTAATAAAAAGCTAAAAATAAAAGTGAATTTTTACTAGATGATCACGACCTTGCCTTTGATAAAATGCACATAGCTAGTACGTTTAATCAAAGGTATTATTATCACTATAGGATCAACTCAAAAGAAAACGTAATGGCAGAGTCGCAGATAAGTGATAAAAAAGTAGGTATTTTGTTTTATATACTGTTTAGTAAATTATCACCAACCAGTGTATTGGATAGGATGGTGTAGAAGAAGCATCTAAACATGTACTTACCATATTATAGGTCTTAAAAAATTAGAATTAATATGAGATATTTAAAAAAATAAATTTTGATAAATGTATTTTATTTTGTAAAATGCTACCGATAAACTGTAATATTTACTGTAAAAAAGTTTTAATAAAACTGCAAGCATTTTTTGTAACGGATATTTTCTGTTAATTTGCAAGACTGTTTAAAAAAGTGAAACCAATCACTACTAATGGTCACGATGGGTTTTTGAGAGTTGTTTAAAAATAAAAAAATTACAATTTAATATGGGCAATACCTAAATGTCAAAAATGTTATGTACACATCATACAAGCTGTGTTTGTTAATATGTTTATTCGTCGAAGTGTTTTCTATTATTATTAGTTATATATTAAATTGAATTTTTTTAGTTAAACAATAAATTAAAAACTAAAAACTAACTATAATTAAATGAAAATTCAAATTAATAACAAATCAAAATGGAAATAAAAAGATCCAAAATTTTAAATTTTACAGGAAACGAGTTTTTTTTAAATTATTATCCTTAGGATGTAGAATGAGTTAAAAGATTTTCTAAGAAATCGGTATTGCAAAACTAACATTTGAAAATCAAATTTCACAAGAATTAATCAGGAAGATATATCTACTACGTTTTTGTATACACTGTAGTATTACATAATGAAGACCAAGGGAAATATATTATTAACAAAAAAAAAAAAAATTACAACTGTAAAATTAATACGAAACTAACGGACGAAGTTATGTACATAGAATATCGATTTTCAAAGTTAACAAATGAATAATAATTTTGCTTAATTTTGCTTGAAAAAATTACCTTTTTTTATATCGTTTTCAGTTTTTACTAATAATTAAAATGTATGGAATAAATGACTCGTCTTTGTTTTTATGCTCTATTACTTAAAATTACATCAAACATGTGTATGAGTTTTCACGTTCTCACACAAATTGCCATTGGTAATCTTAAACGTTTAAAGTTTTCATAGTTTAAGTGTTCTCACGTTGAAAACTTTTTCATAACTCAACGTTATTTTTTATCACGTCATTCTCCTTGTCAACCGGTATAAGAATAAGTAATATTTTTCTTACACACTTCGATAAGTTTATTGTTAACAAAATCGTGTGTGATGAATTGTTGAAAAATAATATCGGCATAATATTATAATTTATAAAATATAATATAACCCCGAGAACACAATAATAATAATTTTTAAAACATAATATTCTGTCGGTGTTCATTTTTTTTTTTTTTTTTAAATAATAAACGAAACGCACCACTGCACTGTTTCGTTTTATTAATTATTTCTCATTTCATTGGACCGAAATTTATTATTATTATTATGCTCATATTGAAATACACGCGAGAATATTATTATGTGCTTAAGTCGTGTAGCGGTTGTCATTGTGAATGTTTGTCGCGCGTCAAGTATTTGTCTTTTGTCGACTTAGTCGTAGATGAAACGTATTAAATAGACTCTCAGATCTGTCTTGAGCATCCATAAGTTCGTGACAGGTGTGTGTGTGTGTGTGTGTGTGCTGTGTACATGGACTCACAGTCACGAGACAATTGGGCTCGCTCCGTCTACAATGGCCCAGGCTGCTATAAACGTCAGAAAAACAGGTCGTGTAACGTTTTCGCGAAAGAGTATTCCAAAGTTCTGCAACTTCCAGTGGAATATATTATTATTAATTCACCCAAAACTCTCACTAAAAATATTCCCGGCATTTTCGTTCGACCGGCTGATGTCACCGATCTCACGCTGTACATAAAGCAACCGCCTTGTGCTGAAAATTCCAAAACAGTTCCGAGAAAGATTTTTCTCATTAAAATACATTAATTTAGACATCTATCTCTCTCTCTCTCTCCCTCACATTCTCCCTCTCACCCACTCATCCTATATCTTGTTTTTCGTCTCGATCTCGCAACATTTTTGTATGATATAAGTTTTGTTTTTTTTTTTCATAGTTGTTTAAAACAATAATCAAATAGTTTGTAAAGTTGTAATGATATACAGTAAAAAGCTGGTTTAAAGCTAAAAATACATGTGATACGTCATTACTGTCGATCTTTATACGAAAATATTTTTACAGGCTATTTTAGATTTCTAAACACTAATTTAGAACATGTTATATCCCCGCTGTGCCCACTCGTCCGTTAGTTACCAGTACAAAGTCACGATTGTTGATACTAAGTTATTTATTTATAGTGCTTGGACTTGTTAGGAAACTGTGCATAGTTACGATGATTGTTTGTATTGAGATTTTACAATGGGTCTATTCAATGTGAATTCATAGAAACCAATATTAAAAAATATCAACATCTGAGACAGTTATTTATATATTAATCAATTAATTATTAACATACTATATAAAAAGTTGGCTCAAAAACACTTGTACCAAAATATTACGAAGGTAAAAAGGTTACCAAATTATATAAACAATTCGTACGTGGAATAATAGTTTATTATGCTGTGCTAAAATACGTATAAAAAATGGGAATTTAGCACGGTTTCTAGAATTGTTTTGTACTATAACTGTGATATTATAAATACTTTTTTTTAGATTTTAATTTCATACATAATTATAATATAGGATTATAAAATAAACTGTTAAATTTAGAAAAGTTGTTTTAAATTATCACAAAATAATTGTGTAATTATATGCAAATGTTTAAATTAAGTTAAACACGTTTTTGTTTAAAATGATATGCTTACTGCAAGTATACAAGTATCAAAGGATTATGAAAACACACTATGTTCAAATCGAATATTCTCAGAAGAAATCATAATCTTTCTTTTCTCATCAGCGTACTTTTGAGGTTAAATCAATGAACTAATTTGCAAGGTAAAAATACTGCTTTAATGTTTCTCTGTATCTCATATGGCAACTAATGAAAACACTCACTGTGAATATTATAAAAAACACTTAATTGTAACAATATAAATGAATCATGTCTCATACGAATCGATTTAAATGTCCATGCTAATGTTTGCGTTACACTAGATAATGCAATTATTATGTTTTTATTATTATCATTTTGTAGTATCTACACAATGTTTTGATATTTATTTTTCCTTTACAGTGCAGTTCAAAGAAATTTTATATGATTATTATTGAAAAATATCTTTTTGAGTCCTTTTCAAAAGCCCATCCCACTTTGTAATCCACAACAATACGTTTATTCGAAATATTAATATGTTCTACACAACTACTCAAAAAAGCTCGTGTGTATCCAATAAAGGTAATGACCGGCACTAGTTATAAAATAAAGACAGTCTTTATGGTTTTTTTATCGTCGTAGAAAATTTATGAATACCAATGAGAATCATGACTTTGGAAGTTGTTATATATAGGTTTTTGATTTTGAACAACTTATATATTATTTTCGTTACCGCCTTTTTCGCTGATTTTTAATGGATCTCGTTGAAATTTTGCACTCGCGTGAGCATAATATTGTTATCATATAATCATAATAATAATGTTTCGCTAACATTGTATACGATTGTTTCGCGTCCTGTTTGTCCGACCATAAACTGCACCGTGTTTCTATTGAATATCAAAATAATTGCAAATGGATTCGAAGAAAACACTTACGTGGTAAATGGTAATATACGTCGTACCTATATTTCAAACCACACTCCCCCTCGGGACATATTGTATGACCAGCACTCAACAATTATTACGTACGATTCCCGATCAAAATGTTATTTATTGTCATGAAACTCAATGCATGTCGAATAATATTATAATATAAATTTTATATCATGTGACCGTTAACACGACATATTTCACCGTAAATTTTGTATTAAATTATGGCAAGTCAATAAACATATTACACTTATCGGTGGGGAACGTTTTCGAATTACGTTGGTTTATAACTAAGGGTATTTTTTAAAATGTGTTTGGTGGTAATAATGGCTGTGAAATGTTAAACCCAGGATCATCATTATTTATTTGTATACAATTTTTTTTTTTACTTTTACTCGTGAATACGATATCATAGACAGCAGAATCAAAGCTAAACACAATGATAAATTGAAATTCGACACATTATAATGTGTTGTATAGGATGTGAAAACTTAAGTTTTTTTTATTTTTTATGACATTAGAATTAAAAATGTCGTTAGGCAGGCACATGACTGAAAATCGTTTACCAAAAAAAAAAAAATGTATAGACTATGAAACGTTATAATTGGAAAATGTTAATTTATATTTTAAACCAAAAAAATAAGTTAACTGAATAATTACCGCCGTAATAATAGGTATGCGTTTATAATAATAATCAAAAAAGCATATTGAACTTATTATTGCCATTAAATGTCATCGGCATTTTGCGGTTTTAAGTGCTATTTTAACCAACACAATTGACCAATCATACGTTTAATGCGGCGGATGCCGAGTTACATTACCAGTATAATATATAGTATTATGTCAAAATATATTTTAATCACATGAATTTATTTAACATTTATAAAAAAAAAACATTTACACTAAATAATATAAAATCGATTAAAACGCTGATGGGCAAAATTTTTATGAAACAATTATTATTTAGTATGGTTATCTGCAACTACTATCGATATTATCGTTTGTCGCAATATCGTAATTATATAAAAATGTTTAGGTTCCCTCTAGCGACTGCGGGTAGTTCAATTTTGAATTGATACTAATGATACTATGCACCTATGACTTAGCGGGAAACGAGCAGCGATAAATGCAAGTGTAATTGTATAAATTATAATTATTCTGTAAAGACTCTCAATACCGCAACAAGACTCGATTTGGATACAAATTAAATAAAATTTCAATGTAATCAACTGGCATAGAAATTATTTAGAAAATACAATGTTTGTAAACACTATACAGTTGTACATTTTACGTATAAGATAAGGTAAGGTGAGGTACTTAATATGAATTAACGTACGTTTATAATTTCAGTACAACCTCAGATTCAGTATGTACAACAACTTAAGTCTAAATAACTTTTTACAAGTAATTTCGTTACCAAATATAATATCATTATTTGAAAATAAAAAATATAAAACGATTTAGCTTGGATTTTTGTGCGTGCAATTAATCACTTTTTATCAGGAAATTTTAACATATTTTAAGCATGTCAAGTTTTTATTTCATATTGACTATAATACAGAGTTACATTTGAAAAAAAAACCAAGGGTCTATGGTTACAGTTTTTAACAATAAATAGTTAACTCAAAAATCCCTATAAGTACATAATATAAATGATAGTACCGTGTCATTACCGTGGACTTTTTAAGTAGGTAGTATATTGTAATAAGATTTTTATATTTGCATATTATTTTCTGATTAAAAATATATTTTTATTTTACTAAAAATGATTTACAATACATACAATAAAATATAAGTACAATGAGTAAATTTGATAAATTGTTATTAGCAGGAGGTCGTATTTATGGACAGGCACTAAGCAGTGTTCTGGGCCAGGTAATTTTTAGGCATCACCTGTTTTTTTTTTTATTTTAGCAGGACTCTAGACTATCATTTTTTTAGTCTTCTACGTACATTAACGGGAAGTGAGACGAAGCTTTAAAATATTATAATAAAAAATAAGACGTATTTTATAGTATCAGAAGTTATAAGGCGCTTATAATTTTTTTTTTTTTTATCGACACCTTCTATCGAAAAAGGGTTACCGCTATAAAAAAATGCACTATCACTTTATAATAGTATAAAGTTTATGTTTTTATTTTTATAAGAAAACACGTAAATATAATACTATACGATATTCTAAGAACAAAAAGTTGAATGATAAAAACGAATTGTTTTTAAAATAATAAAATTTGAATTGTAGGTTTACGAATTTAATTTATATAATGTCTGATATGGGAATACAATGTCTACCTATACGTACTACTAAAAAATACCATAATAGTATTTTTGGAACTTGAAATTATATTAAGTAGGAGGTAGATATCTCATAATTATTATAGATACTTATGAACTATGAAGTTCTGAAACATTCGGGAAACCTTTATATTACAAATCTATAGTTAGCATTAAAGCATTTAACTAATACTGAAAAAATGATAAGAATAACTTTTTTGAAATGAATATATCGATACAACAGTCGTATTTTTATATTACTGGAAGTACGTATGCTGAAAATTGTTTCAAGTTGACTTCCAATTTCTCAAAAATATTCCAATGACATGTGTTAAAAAATGTATTGAATAGATACTCCAAGTTCGAGATAAATAGGTATTTTGAATTATGCATATTATGTTATTATTTTATACATAATATTATTGTTAAAAAAACATATTACATAATATATTTAAGGTTTTGAAAATAAACACATTTTTGGCAATTATTTTCAAAAACTTGACTATTAAATCATATAAATATTATTTAATGTGGCACCTAAAATATTATGTGATTTTGCATTTGCTTATAATAGAAATATGATTTTACTAATATTATTATTGTTGTATAATTTATTAATTAGGTTTTTATTTATATTTTTAACAAAATGTGAATAGCTATGTTGATGTATCGTATTTAATGAAGGTTAATGATGTTGAAAATATCATATTACCCGTGATTTATAATAATATAATGGCCATATTAATTTTTACAGTATTTATAATAATATTATTTATAAAAAAACAAATTATTTATAACAATGATTTTTAATTATTTAATAATGTAAAATCAATTTTGTAAGAAGTTATTATCCATCAATTTAAAATTGAAATTCATTAATCAATAAATAAAATGTTAATATAACAAACACGAGGACACACACCAAAAACGAATTATATTCAATTACACCGTCGACGACTCAACTGTTTTTAAATATTATGATATGAGCTTATATATTAATAAAATATTGAAATTGAGATAGTGAAATAAAATAAATTTTCCAATGTCTTAAGTAATTCTATGACCATGGAACACATAAAGAATGTTCTGTTTTAAATATTCAACATAATACATATTTTTAACATAATATCATAATGTCTCAAGTCAATAGGAACTGTCACTATTGGGTGACTTCTTTCAACAATCTCCTTCATGTTCACGTAATTTTAGCACATCTTATTCTTACTGTGCCCCCAGGATACGGTTTGTATATTTTATATAAAAATAATAAAAAAAAATATATATCATAATATTAACCCATGTATAACATTATAACTACATAAATATATTACTAACATTTAAAATGTGTTTTCACTTTTAATGTTGTTTATACAACGTCTAGACGACAAATCGTTTTTATGGCTTATGCATATTATTAACGACATTTTATGTCAATAATCGGACCAGAGTTTTTTTGTATTTAATAATAATAATACGACTGCGAAGAGTTATAAAAGAAAAATAAATGAATTTAACACTTAAGCTATTTGTTAAAAAAAAATAAATTTAGGTACTAAAATATTAATGAAAATGAAAAAAAAATAGTTTTACAAACATTTAAACCATAATATTATAAATATTAATAATATCTATTGTATTTATTTATATGCATTTAAATATTTGTAAATGTAATCGGTTTTTTTTTCGTTTTAAATAAAACAAGACACATTTTATATCTAAAATGTGCAAATTTTTATTAGGTAGGTATACCTGTGTGGAATGTATCATGTTATGATTAAAATGGCTTAGAATATTGTCTTGAACGGCACGCACTATCATATTATTATTATTTAATTCGAATACCACGTATTTTGTTCACGTTCGACTTGAATTTCATCTCGAACCATTATATTCTGAACTCTAAATGTTTACACAGCATTGTTTACATTAATTGCTTGCGTGTATATTTTAATGCATATAAATCGAACAACGCGATTTTAATGCGCTCATTAAAGTTTTTTACGACTTTATTATTATATTATAATATCATCGAATAATTACTATCAATACTCGTCCGCACCGTTTGAAATACACAGTGGAACGGCACGCTAATTATTACAGTTGTTAAACACATACGTTATGAACCCGAACACATTATTATGAATAGGTACCTACTATTTTATGATATAAAGGGCTCTTTTAATATTATATATTGTATACATAAAAACATTAAAACCCATTTAATCGACACTCGAGAAATTGAGTTTTAATTTTTTAATTTAAATTTTATCTTTATTACACAGTCATTTTTAATTGTTAATTTATTTTATCGATTTGATATAGTCAACTAATAGGCAATTATATCTACCTACGTTAGAAAAGTATTCTCTTGTTCTTCATAGTATTATACTTTGTTAATATATAGGCATGCATACATACAGGAAGTTAATATGACCACTAAACATTGAATAATTGTGATATTATGTAATATAATATTATAACATTAACTCGTACAAAACGGTCATAAAAAATATACCACAATATGACGTATAGACTAATATACTATATTACATGCTTTTAGAAGTATGTTCGGATTGTCTAATTATTGTAGTTTACATCCGAGTAATAAACATGAATCTTAGACACTTCTGCGCTGAAGGTTCCATTGTCTACAGAATGAGCCACTAAAGTAAGATACTCGTCGTGTTACGCATAGTTTTGCGAGTCACTTACTTCAAATTAATAATAACTATGTAAGTACATACGCTAACAATAATTATTTACAACCTAATTAATATGTACAGTTATAACAAATTTCGTGGGTAGTTAAATTGTCGAAAAATCTTGAATTGAATATGTTTTTGATAATTTAGTTAAATCAAAAAAAAAAAAAAAAAATAATGAAAATTTGAATTGACATGCGAGGTACCATATAATATTACAACAAAATTACTGCTATCATGGAATTATTTTGATCTTGAAATCTTCAATTTGTGTTTTCATGCAAAGGATAAAAAATATCATTATTCATTGTCTATTGAAAATGTCTTGTACTTGTATAGGAGTCCAAGTAATTATTGTAAATAATTATAAATCAAAAATAATTATACTATAGTAAACTATACCATTTTATTGGGTAGTTGTGGTACCAGTATAACCGTAATTAATTAACTATTACGAATAAGAAAGCAAAAGGTGAACTAATTTCTATGACGTTCAAAGTTATATTATTTGATTAATTAGTTTGGCGATCAGGGATAAAATGCTTATCGTGTCTGTCTAAGACCAAACATACAAGTCGAAGCAACTCCACATCTATCCATTTTAATTATTCGGTTTGGACTAATTTTAAATCTTGATTTGGACTTTGATTATTATCTGTAATAATTTAGACTTTAAATAAATTTAACTAAAAGTGATATAATAATATGTATATTGTGTTTGATAATTTTACTACACACAAAATAATATAATACACATCTTATTTACATTATATTACTGTCTACTATTCCAGAAGTTGAGATACACGTTATTTAGATATTACTTAGATTAATTCATAATAACATAAGCCCATTATAACAGTTACTATTTAGTACAATAGTTAATGAATTTCTTAAGCAAATGTCTTGCTAAATTAATTATATCATAGTATTGGGAAAATTGAAATGTTCATTAATTTAAAACATTCAGTGATGTGTGTCATCAAGAATAGTGTGACGTTAAAAGTGGGGTCAAAGATGTTATGCAGACATTTTAGTATAAAAATGTTTATATTCGTTTAATAAAAAAAAATATATATCTATATATAACTGAAAAATTGCCGTGTTCGATGGGGTGTAAAGTGACGAAAAGATTAATAGTAAATTATTCGTATAACTCGTCTATCTCACTGAATATATTTAAAAAAATAATAACTCTCTCGTCATTATCGTCATACTTTAATAAAAGTGTGCGAAATAAAGATTTTATTAAAATAAAATTATTATAATGTGCACGCGTTTTTCAGAAACCGATTGAAGCAAGCGAAGGGGAAGAAATTAAAAAGTTTTATAATATATTTTAATATTAGATAAGATACAAACAGTTTATTTCTAAAAATAATTTATACTTTACAAAGGATCGACTCTATAGATCATCCATACTATTTAATACAAAGGTAAATGCCGATGAGCGATGAAAAATCATGATGGTACAGCAAATTCCCGTCTTCGTGTCGTCTTCGTTCCTTTTGAGCGTCTGTGACCTCAAGGGCGTAACACATGCAATCCCGTCGTGCCACCACCGGTGGCCGGAGACCGTGCGTTGACGTCTTGGCGACTTTCGCTGAACACCCTAAGTGCACTTTCACGCACCACTAACCCCGTGTTTCCGTCATCATGTATATTCATGCCTAAGAACTGACTAAAACTCAACTTTTAAACCAATAAGGTTACCAGCTGTAACCGTAGTTACCATGCCCAAGCATATCTGTGATAGATGACTTAGCTGTGAATTTCGGCTTAAGGTTCGAGCAACACAAAAACGCGCCCGTCAAACCATCTGACAGAGAAACGAATGTACCTCGAGGAGGAGGATGAGAAGAAGGTAACACTATCGGTGACGTCGCGGTTGTAGTGGAAGATGTTAAACCGACCACGGGCACAGTGAGGAATACGCTTGGGGTTCTGGATGCAATCCGTGACCGTGTCCACGTGTATATTCGCGTGGTACTAGTGTTACCCTTGGTTCAAGTCCGCCGATCAGAACCACAGAAGTATTCCTCACCACTGTGCCCTTGCTCGGAATTACGTCATCCACAACGACCGTGACTTCACCGATCGTTACTTCCTTCCCCTCGTATTGCAGTACAGTGTTTCATTTTTCAGATACGACTTGCGCCAGATTGTCAAAGATCAAATAGACGATATCGACTATCGTCCTTCTATGGTAAGTATCGGTGGTTGCGAGTAGTTGGTTTTTGTCCAACAACCATGAAGATGATGTCCTCGAATACCCACTTAGAGGTCGTTTCGATTTTGTCTTCGGAAGCGTAGTCTACCATAGTGCCTATTGTATTACGCGTGAGTGTGTGACGTTAACTCTGAATAATAAATTTCAAATGAACCGTATTCGGATTCCGTTCTACTCCGTCGTCGAGCAAATCGATGATCTCCCAGAGTCCAGACGACGGGTACAATTAGCCAGCGAATACATCCATCATTCTAATCGGTCAGCATAATTAGGATTTGGGGACCATTTATTTTTCGAAATACGAGAGAAAGAAACCATATGGTGGAAGCTACAATGCTGCAGCACTATCCGGGTTGGTGAAGGGGGCTGCACGGGGTGGGCTAACGAAACGGCGCTAAAAGAGAGCTGGATTATAAGATTATTGTTATAAGAAGTTTAGTCGGGCAGGGAACTTTACAGTCGTCTCCGCCGGGAATCACAACAATACGGATCCACTTTTTATTTTATTTTTGTAAGAGACTTGTCCCACATGTTTACTTTATTGTACATGTATTTATATATATACTAGATATCATATAGGGTCCGGCTACCACCGGCACATTTGTAATTGTTATCGTGATTATTTTGTATAATTTTCCCGTTATTATTGTAAAAGAAACGATGCGACTGAGGTGGAAGTGATACTATCGTGGTTCCCGTCGGCCGCCACAGTTGTTCTACTACAAGGAAAAATAATAAAAAAAGTATTCGTATATTATTTTAAGTAGGCATAAGATGTTGCTTGAACGATATGATATTTTATTCTTGTTATTACTATTTTTATCTTGTAATTAGTTGATGAAATAACATTTCATCCAGGATTCCGTCTAAACTTAAAGAAGTAATCCCGTTGAACATAGTTCCAAGTTTTTGTGTCCTTATTACTTTATAAAATTTGATGATCTTATAATATTATTTATATGTTCTCAACTCTAAGAGTTAAAATTGCAATATTTCTCCAGATTTATGAATAGTTTTGAAAAGTTGTACAAGTAAAGGGTGAGTTTTTGTGATCATATTATTATTATTATCAGACAGTATTTTTTTAAATTTACTCGTATGTCCCCACTCAATGTTTGAATATAACATTTTATTTTACTTTAAGTCAGTTTTCAAGGTAAGGGTATATTTTTTACTGTATAAATGAATTTATTACATAAAAAATATATTAATAACTTTTATTTAATATGTTTTATACATTTTTTTTAACCTTTACCTAAATATATTTTTTAATAAAAATAGAGTACCTACCTACATAATATCATGAAATGTAAATTTACCATTTACTTACTCGTTCCGTGGGTATGATTCAATAAAACATCGATATCAAGTATATTACGCAACGTAAATAATCTATAAAGAGTAAATAATTGTTTGGTAACTTCTTATTTATCTGTTTGACCGCGTAATACTTGAAGTATAAGGTACCTACCTACACAAAGCCTCAAGCTCTAATTAAATTTGTCAACAAATTTGAAATTTTATCGGGAACACCGTGGAAATATAAAATCGTAATATCATATGTTGTAATAAATCAATCATTAAATTGCATTTAGGCGTATAACATTATTATGCACAGCATTAATAAAATCGATGGGAGTTCGTGTTCCTATGTTTCACGTACCGACGACACGTGACCCGACAGCCGGTGGTGGATCCAGATTCGGGTGAGATAGAGTGGAAAGGCCTGCATACAACTTTATTACGGATATTAATCACTCGGAGGCGAGTTTCAAAGTGTCTTGCTCCTCTCGTCTCCTCGTCATCCTTGTGAACATATCGCTTACACGATTCTTCACAAAAATACTTACACGTGTTGTAGGGTTCGATGTAACCTATACACGTCTCGCGAATCGCCAAAAAATCAGGATGTTATTATAGAATTAGTCTATTTTCCATCCTTAATACTGCCAGTGTGCTGGACACGTAAATTTGTGAACGATTGACTAGGAATCGTCACGCGCATGAACGGAGAAACGATGTCAATAATACAATTTTTATCATAATCGCTACTTGTAATTTGTAGACGTAGTGACCATTTCGAGCTAACCGAAATTCGAGTGTTTTGAGGTTATAATATTATTGAGAATGAGTGTAACTGTAGAGTCGACTATTCGGCGGAATACGAAAAAACTGTAAAGCCATACCAACTGCATTAAAATATCATCTGCCAGGACGGTATAATGAAATACGATGATACGTTTTGAGGATGTATAATACTGTATACTTGTTGTACCTATATTATATTTTTTTTAACGTTTAAGGGTGTTTGATATTATTGTTGTACACATTACAGAGGAATAAAATACTGACATCAAGTTAGACGGACAGAAAAATAATATTATGTGGTTTATTGTATGATAACATTTTCAGTTTTTAATATACTTATCACGCCAAAAATGCGTTGATATTGCAATGATTTTTTTTAAGAACTATGATTTTATGAATGGTTCATAACGCCATTATTTTTTCTCAGCAGTGAAACACCGAATATATATATATTATAATAATAATTGTGTAAATAGAAGTTTTGATTCACTGGTAGTATTCAATTATGATTTTCCACTAACTTCAAACTCAAAATAAACACTAAACAAATTGCAAAAATAATCGCTCTTGGTTATTCGCGTTATTCAATAATGCTACTGTTTAATAGAATAATGTTTAGTATAATGTTTAACTTAAACTTTATTGTTTGATATTTTAATAAGTTTCTTTTTTCCCAAAGAAAAATATTTATTTCATCCAAAATTCTTAATCCTGCGCATTGTATACCTGCGTTGTTATTATTATTACTTGCTTTGTTGGGAATAAATCCATGAATATTCTTGATTTTACGAGAAAAAAAGATTTTCCACAATATCGTATTTTGTTTGATAAATACTTAATATTAAGTTGCGGTAGAATTAAAGTTATTTCGGTTCAAAAAAAAAAAAAACCTGTTCTTGAAATTATATTATTAGTTGTAATTCAGCTTTGGATATCTAAAAGAAAATATAGTTTTATATAGTTTTTTCGATCTATTATTATTGAAAACATAGTGCGGGCAGTGTGCACCCTGAACGCCAATATTTAAATATAATCGAACTTATTTATTAAAATATATGTTCTACAAGAAGGTGGTAGATATATCTATATTAAACTTTAGCGAAAACGTTTTGGTCGTGAATCAAACGAATCGACAGACGCGAGAAAAAAAAATTCAGCGCAATCACGTTTTTCTTGGATTTTCGCACTGCACAACACTTTCCGCACTCGCAAACGACGACGTTGCGATAACGATTTGATCGAAAAATCGGACGGCAGACGCGTAGTAAAACGATTGGTGGCCACCGTTTTCCATTGTGCGATACTGACCGGCAACCGATTAAAACCAAAGCCCGAAAAAGCAGTCGCACGACGATCGTTAAGTCCTCGAATGACCGTAAAAAAAAGTGATTTAAAAGAAAAAATTTGCGTTAACTTAAAATTTTATAAATATAAAAATTTGAATAAATGCGTAGTTTAAGCGCATAAAAATCGTGCTTAAAAAATCACCACTCGTCGGTAGTTTATACGGGGAGACCGGAAACGTATTAAGTAATGGTGGGGCAGGTGGGGGAGGGGAGTGATGGCGCTTGCTATAGTTAGCGTTTACTTACATTGGCTGCAGAGGTATTTGAGTTGAGAATTTTGAAATTCCCGTAATCTTGTTGGAAAACTTTTTTTTTATTAATCTCGTAATTATGCAACGATCGGTGAACTGAAGTTCCCGAAGGCCGCGATCGCGTTATTTTATAGTATACAGTTTGTCTATTTTTCTTTGTTGAGTTTGTTTCTTTCCACAATATGTTTAACTGAATGACGTGTATGATGTATAGAACTGAACAACGATGTAATCATTGTAGTTTAATCATTTGCATCGTAAATACAATACAATATTTCCTAGAAAAAATTACGTATTGAGTAAACAAAATACAAACTATTTCTTAGTTATTACTATAAAATAAACACAGAACAATGATACTCGTCTCCTATCCAACAATAATTGAGTCAACCGATTCAAGTACGTATTGAAATGTAAGTGATTGGTATACCATAGCCAATTAGTAAAAAAAAACATTTTGCCATATTGTGAATGTATTGTGAAACGTATAAAAACTAATGAACTATATAATACGATTAATATTTTTGTATCACACATAATATTATGTAAACATAAACATTATTAATATTGAAACTATTAACTAGGTTAAGTAAACATGTATGTAATGTGTATCAAAATCTAGTTTTAAGTCTTAGTCAGTAAGTTTTGGCTTAGTTGTAGCGAAATACCTAGAAACTAGGTTAAGCGATAATAGCAATAACTAATAACTAAGTGATAGGCGTGTAGACAAATGTAAATTAACTAAATTCAATAATGGTATTGAATGGAATGTCATGATAATATAACTGACGTAGATAAATCTCTTTGTACGTTATACATCACATTGAGATAAATACAATTAGCTGACTGAAGTATTATTTTAAAATAACATAATTTAAGGAAATGTTCCAGTGCTATTGTAGTGACTAACAAATGATAGCTCGTATAATTAAGTATTATAGTTATCATTTTATTATGATTTGAGGATAGCAAGTAGATCTGCGATAAGGAATTCGTAATCTGTTCATTGAGTTTACCATAGTCAGAAATCCATTAAAATTTCAGAGGGGGCTAATTAACATCAATGTGAGCGGGGGCTTCGATCCTACAAAACTAAAAAGGACGGGGCTTGATGGACTCTTGAAGGGGGGGGCTTAGCCCCATAAAGCTCTCGATTTCTGCCAATGGTGTTTACGATTGACGATTTTTATGGTTTAAAAATAATTGTATCGAATAGTAATGGTTATTAACATTAAAGGACAACAATGCTTTGGATTGTATTTTAAGGAATTTTATTTAAAATAATTTGACTGGTGTGTGGTTTTAAAGTATTAAAGCGATCAATGATTTGTGTTATTTTTAGTTAAAAAAAAATTAATAATTCATATCATACCAACCACTAATGAACTGTATTTTGTTTAAAAATCAAATAACGATCATTTTTAATAACATATTCATTGTTTCAAGTTTTGATCATTAAATCATATTTTATATAATATTATGACTAGTACGTACCTATTATTAAAAAAAAAATTAATTAAATTTCTCCTTACTGGTGAAACCCCAGTAGGTTTGTTAAAGTCGCTTTAATATTAATCGGTTCTCATATGAAAACTTTATATAACATTTAAAAGTGTTTTGGTTAAAAAATAAGCGCTCATTGACCCGAAAGTATAATATAATTTCATAAAGGTCATAGCTTTAATTAAAACTATTATGGTGTTTATTAAGGTACGCAGACTTTAAGCTCACAAACTGTCCCTAAACAGCGAAGATTAAGATAAATAATCATAAAGGTCTCAATAGTGTTAAATAATTTATTACTTCTATTTGAGTATTATAAAATAAAAACAGCGTTAGTTAAAAAATCTACGAATCCGTGGATTATATTATATTTAGGGATACTTTCATTAAATATTTCATAGGTATATTAGATTGAATAAAGTTAGATATTATGTAAGTATATTATATCATACTATTTTATCTACAGTTTGGTTTCAGATACTAAAAATTGTGGAAAACAGGTATAAAACTATTGTTTAGATACACAAAGGTGTAAGAATTAATTGTTTTATTTATAATAATTACAGGTTTGATCGGTTATATTGCTGAATTAAAACATATAATTAAGACATAAAGGTGTCATTTAATTTTGAAATCGTTTTGTCACTTTTACTACAACGTTTTAACAGTTTGATCATCTTAATAATTTAATGCATTGTTGAAAAATATTACAATGACGTTATTGAAGATATTTTAAAATCATATTATTGTGTAATATTAGAACAGATATTAATATGTACTAAGTAGTTATAAAAAAAAACCACAACCATATTATTATTGATACTTTAGAAAGAAATGCTATGTCTTAATAGTTAATAGAAATTTGAATCGTTTTTCGAATACGATGACATGATTTATTTATTGATTGACCCAATAACGCACTATTATCCATAACTATATCGGTGCGAGCGAAATGAAATAAATTTAAAAAGCCTAGTTTACAGTTCTTGTCCAGGTTAATTATTATAACTCTATGCAATTAGTCACACTAGTGATATTATGATGCATTTTACACAATGATGGACCCTATTAATGTGTTCTATAAAACCAATGAATGAAGACTGTACTGCGTTTTAATCGCTATAGATCGAATGCGGCGGAATATCGACATGTGTTCGTTAAGTATTTATTATAAAGGTACGCAAGTTTGTATTTAAAAAAAAGTGTGTGACCGCATAACTGTTCTTAGACACTTGAACCGGTTTTTCAGGCACACCATTTGGACGTCGACGAATTAAAACGAATGGATTTGACCGTGGAAGAATATTATATTCAATTATAATACGAACGTGAGCGGTGGACGTATGACATGAAATCGTATAATTCAAAAACTCATAGCCGCTCTTCATTCCGTCGTGTCCGTACATAATGAGCGATATTAATAGTATATGAATTCGGTTTTAGTGTAACCTCCGTTCCATGGATATTTGGGACGAAAAGGTATAGTTTAACTTATTGGCTTGATGTACTGCGGGTAAAATGTCACCTCCTACACGAGCACCACGCGTATTTAACTTTGGCGAACTTTCCAAAAAATATATATATGTTTATTTTATATCAACATATGTGCCTATTATACATATAGTGGTGGGTTGAATTGATACACGCTCTGAGGAAAAAAAAAAGTAGACGATATAAAGTTCGCAAAAGTCTTGGAAAAGCAAACGTACGTTTCCGTTCATTGTCGTCGTGGTTGTGATTGCTAACGAATCGGGTATGAAAAAATAAAAATAAAACAGAAAAAACAGAAAAACCATTGCAAACAGTCTGTGTTTGGTAAACGAATCAAACCGAATATATCAAATCGAATAAAACGACGGGCATCCGGCCAATGAATGAATTGCGTTTACAAGAATTATTTTCCATTCAGCACGACGAGGTTTTCGGTACCTACTACATTATGCCAATACGCACCGTGTGTGAAATAAATGTTAAAATACAATATTATTATCGACCCGAATCGATTGGCCTTGGATTTTTTTTTATTTAAACGATAAACATTAAAAAATTTAACATAATATCTTATGATATTATACACTATGATCAAAGCACATTGTATTTTTACCTCAATAACTGTTTACTGTAATTTATTGTTCGGAACGATGGAGGGAGGAGGAGGAAAGAAAGATTCAAAAGAGAATTTTTTTATGTAAGTACAGTGTTATAATATGATATAGAAAATATGAAGAAAAAGAAATGAGATTGAAAGCCAAAAAAATGTATTTTAGGTACATATAATTTGGAATGTTTAGGTTTAAAAAAAGGTTCTGCATTTCATTGGTGAATCCATTTTTTATTTTTATCAAAATGTTGATTTGAATAATATCGTGAAATAGGTTAATGAAATATTCAAATATGTGCCAAGTGATTTTTGACGATGCATTGCTGATATTATAATATGTATTATATACATATACCTTATTCACGTTTAGATTATTTGAGTGACATAATTACGCTAATTTATTTTGTCTTTTAACCATATTTTAAACCTTTATTACGAATGATATTTACAAGATTTATTTATGATCCATTTAATAACAATTTATATGAATACAAATAATAAAATTAAAATAAATTAATATTTAAGAGAAAGAACATTTTATTATTAAGCTTTATCATCGTTGTCGTACATTGATCAATAAATTCTACTTAATGTTTTGCATCCATACAATATTATTCAAATTATATATTAACAGCATTTTAATATTTAACTTAATACACTGCAACTATAATTAATTTTCCCTATAGTTCTATGAAGATTTAAATCAATGAACTTAATAAGAAAGTTGAAAAAGAGTTAGTTACCGTTTCAATACTTAGGTAAAAGTCTAGCAAAATGAATTTCTATGAAACCTTGAGACATCATACAAGAGTCTCATTTAAATGAAAAAAGTTCAGACGATGTAAGTAACAAATTACACGAACAAATATAATTTATCAGCAAAGATATATACTAATTAAATTCCAACATTCATTATTATACGCGTATTGCGTGTATCTAGTAAGATATTGGACGCAAAAAAAATTGTGATTAATTTTATTATGAATAAACGTTTTTATCAAAACACATTGGCATTAGCAAACTATTAATGGTGGTGTTGTTTGCCACTAACAAAATATAGTGTTTAATAGTTTGTTATAATTTTTCAGTCTGTAAACATTGTAATATAATAATATAGTTAAGTCAATATTTAAATGAACATATAAATATTAAAATACCTCGATCGCTTACCGTTGATTATTGACAGCCCAACGAGCGAAATCAATCCACTTTACAGATTATGCCCTATTATTATTGCCTCATCTAGATTGTATTAAGCGCTTAAATACAGTAGATACTCGCTATAAATTATAAAACACTAAACAAAAGTACGTTGTATAATATTATAGCCCGGATGGTTAGTGTGATGTATTAAAATTGCATATACAATGCGCCGTGTTAAAAAAATAATAATATTGTGTTATTTTATATTATTATTAAACGATTTTATGATTTATGAATAATAATAATATGATAAGATTTTTTTTTTTTGTTTCTAGCTTTTAGTTTTTTTTCTATGCATATTATTATAGATATTAGGTATTCAGAAAGTCCCAAAATAAATTGTCATCGAAAAATCACTGCTTGATTTCTATTGCTGGTAAACTGTGTTTTTAATGAACTAAACGACCACTTGGTTACGCATTTTAGAAATTTAGCAGTCTGAAATCGTAATTAAAATTTACATATTTTGATTGTGACTCAATTGAAACCTGTAAGATATTATCAGCGGTAAAATTAATGAAAATTAAAATTAATTTTCAAACACTGTTGTTTGTCATGTATTCAGAACTTCAGACGAGTAAAGTATAACCACCAGAAAAGGGTAAAATAATGACAAGCACAAGTACTATTGAAATTCACCGAAACTTAAATCTTTGTATATTACAACTATTGTGACACCTCCAATTTGCTTGTTAACAAAAACTTTTGGGTATACTCTACCTACATTTCGTATTCTACATGTCTTTTCGCTGCGTTTCAATACGGAACATTGAGTTACTAGTGTGCGAGAGAGTCGGAAGAATAAAAAACATAACTTTCTTACAACGATATATGCTTAACCAAACTTCAAAATAGAATGAACTTTCCATTATTGTTTGGCGGTTGTTGAATCATTCTACAAATACGATTCTATCTATAGTATGAAATTACTGTGTAACCACCGACAGTTGAACTTTTATGAACAAAAAAATCACGGAATATCGACGCAATAATAGTATGTATAAATGGTTTTTATTTTATTTGTAATCGATTAGATTAAATCATTTTTCAATGTTCCATATTATACAAATGTATAATTGTTATTAACGTGACATCAAATCGTTAATGAATAATTTTATCGACAATTATTCACCGAATAGAAACTGTCTTCGGTATTTAATTATCCTCCGATTCACTGCAATACACCATTTATTTACCAGTAAGTTAAATATAAAAATAATATATCTCTCGTCGTTTTCAATACTTTTATTGTATAATAGGTTTTATATTATTGTTGTTATCCTAACGTCCATCTAGCTTAGTCTTATGTCTCATCCACACTTAGGCTGCAACATCACTATTTACAAAAATAGCTATCTTGAGAGAAAAACAAAATGGGAAAACACGTGCTTTCCATTTGATAACTACACTATTACATTGTAATAATAATATTACTGTTTTTTTTTCTCTAAGCACTTTTGCCCTGAGGTTGTAAAGCACGAATATTCTCAACGACTTATGTCTTTGAGCACGTTCACGCCCTCCTGTCGACTATGGTAAACCACTTGTTACCACGATCGTACGGTTTTCAGTAGATTTGGTCACGTTCGGCTTATGATTTCCACTCAGACCTGACGAGGATGTTGTTATTTAAGAACTTGTTATGATAATAACATGAGTTGGACATTTCAGCCCGGTCGTTTGAATTTTAATATTTTAATTCACCTGTTTATCACCTCCACTTTATACAAATCGCAGTCTCTGTCGTTGGAGTTTCCGCAGGCCGTTTATTTCATAATTTTTATCCAGTGGAAATTATGGACTCTCACTTTCGTTCGATAGTTAATGCAGTATTATTTAAGAGTTTATTTAAACTATTAGATACTTGATAGACCACGGAGGAATGTTTTGATCGACATCACTGTTTCAGACAACCTACTTCTCGAAGGATATTAATTATAATTTCTTGAGCATAATATTCAAGAACTCATACCAAAACTCCATCACAAAGTTTTCTAAAACTTTGATTGTAATTTAAATTGTTGAGGGAAAATTTCAGACGGTTCAAAGAATAGTATAATAATATGATATGATTGCTGTTTTCATAGCGAAATATTCAAACTAACGATGTGATTTGATTCTTATTGAAAGCAAAGCAAATGCATACAAAATACGAATTATTAATATGTTACAGTACAGCAGTGAATTTATTACTTGATATTATAAACAAACAGTATACGCAACCTAACACACCAAAAATGCACTTAGGCTTTAGATTTAAATAATATTTTATGAACATATTTGATATGAATATAAATTGAATAATCAAACAAAAATAATAAGAGTTTATTAGTTTAAACATCGCAGTATTGCTTAGTGCACGTGTACTGAAATCATATTTCTACACTGGACCTGTAATTTTATTTAAATGATTTAATGATTAAAAAGGTCGATGGATTCTTGTTGCAATTTTACAATATTTCGCCTAACGTTACGTTAATATAATATAACGTTTAATGATCAAATTAGTATTATAACTATTGCGTTTGATATTTTGTTCGGTTTTTGTAAAGTTTTAATATAGCTCATTACACAATATCTATATTATATAGCGAACTGTCAAAACGTTTTTGAATAGAAAAAGTTTTAAAACGAAATTTCGTTTATTTCAAGTTTTATTTTTCATTAAAATATTAGTATTGACGCCAACACTTAAAAAATAAAATGCAAATTTATACTATGCATATACATATCTTTATGTAGACAATTTGTATGGTTTATATAGATGTATAAAAGTTTCTGACTTTTCGAGTGATGTGCCGAATTACGCTGGGCAAGATGGATTTTATGTTAAATAAACAAAATTAATAATTTGATTAAAACCCTCAAAAAACGACTCAGAAATTCCATTTTACGAGATAAGTGTTTTTAAACAACGGCACCTCGCCCAAAATATACTTCGAAAAAGTTACCATAATTTCGATTCATGTACGCTATGCGCGACGGTGGTCTCGAAGCTCTCGAGCTTTCCCCAGAATATATTTCTCCACAGTTGTCGCTGCTGTTATACGATCGTCGTAAACTACTATCGAAATACACGCTTAGGCAGACAATACTCACTGCCTATGTTATAATAATGACATTAAACTCGCCACAGCGTTTTGCTCGTGTACGATAATATCTTTATCACTATATCATTATTACGTCGGCGAGGAGACATGTCGATAATGATATCATGTGTGTAGGTATTGGCGCGCGGGTGTGCTGGGTGGGTGGGTTGGTGGGTGGATGGGTGGGTAGAGCACTTGGAAGCAGCACGTATCGCGTACCGTTCTCGTGATATTTTAACACCTGTGAAATCAAAACTTTACCGGTCGCATAACATTATCGTATAATCATAGGTACAATACTCACGTCGAACGGTCCTTTGATCAACGGCCCCGCCTGGCCGATGTACAGCGTGGACGCCGAGTCGAACAGCAACTCCACCGGATCCCTGACCACCATCACGGTTTGCGGTTCCAAACACCTGCCGAACAACCGCACGTACTCCCTGGTCACCTTCAAGCTCAGCCGTATGTACTTCCGGATCTTCCACGGAACCGAAAACGTTGCCAAGACGTTTGACGACGACGAATATTTGTTCACGTCCGTGTACAGGAAGCTCACGTTCATCGCGCTCGACGACGACGGTACGACCTGCACGCCCAACTGCACCACCTGCAAAAGACACGGACCCGGCGATCAGATATGGTGGACATGAGTAGAGTGCGATTTTGGATATCGTTATTTTTGTTACGATTTCATCACGAATCCACGAGATCCGGTCGAAATAATAATATTGTTGTTTTTTTTTTCATTTTTTCCCGATGATACAGTTATTATTTGAACTGCAGGTACCTCAAGCGTTTTATCCAAATTCAAAAAAGTCGGTAGGTACACGTGTATTTTAACAGATTATTTTCGCCTAAATATAATATTCTACGTTTAATCATTTTTATATTGAGTATAGTTATGATCAAAATCATAATCTGAAATCGGTGGTTAGTCATCAGAAATCAAATTATTATCATTATTATAATACGTATTCAATTAATATAAATCTTAAACGAGTATTGCACTGATTTATAATCATATAAATTTAACGAACTCATTAATACAGCAATTTCGCATAAAATGTTATTCCTATGGTAAATATAATATATCATGAAAATGAGCATTAACTTCGTGCACTATACTATTATACAATATTATTTTATTAGGTAGGTACCTGTTTATTTTTATTTATGTTTTCAAATTTCCATCGTACTTATTTAACATTATTATTAAGATAATAATACAATTATTTATGCACCATGTACTTTTTTTATTATGTGTAACGTTGTTATCGTCTAAATAAATTGCTTACGATTATTAAAAAATACGCATTTCCACGATTTTTCTAAATTGTTAATTTCATGGACCATTTGTTTTTAAATGTATTATTTTATTCCAATCATTTTATCTAAGAAATTATATAATAAAAAAAACTGACTAATGAATTACTGACTACTATAGCGAAAAATATTTTCCTTTTTTATGTTTAATTTTCAACACCATAACTTTTAGTTTCTTCGTAAACTTCATAAACGTTCGACATATATTTTAAAAACGTATTATAAATATTATATTGTGATGACAAATTATACTTATGAATGTTTAATGTGTATAATATTCGAAATTTATTTTTTTTTCGAACGTGTTAAAAAACAAAGCTTTAATTAAAATCTCAATTTAAACTAAATGAAAAAAACGAAGAAAAATTGTAGTACTATACTATTTTATATCGAATTAGATCATAATAACGATTTTATAAACTATCTTCGTTTTAACTTTAATCTAATATTCTAAAACATATTAAAATAACCAAAAATGCGCAATACGAAACGAATCGATGTATATTTGTTAGCTAGGTGAAAAAATAGTTGAAATTAATATTTCATCTATACGTGACAATCGGTATTCACCCGGAAATTAGCTTATAGTAATATTATTTTTTTGGTAGACATTTTGATAAAACTACCATAATTAACTTACGTTCAAACGATATTTCAGTGGACAAATTAGGAATGTAGGAATTTCGGAATTTTAGAGGACCGAAATCAAAGCTGTTTAAGAAATTCTTGACATCACAAAATTACCCGTCTCTGATGTAATATCAGATGAACAACCGTGATTGTTTCATATCCCGATAAAGACAAAAAACTGGTATTAAAAACTTCTAATCATTTCAAAGAAAACCACTGTGGATAAATGCAAATCAAACACGAGACTGTAAAAATGTTGAGCAAACAACTTCTAAAAAGTTAGGTTAAGTCGGTATATTTTATTTAAAACACTCAAATATGTACATCACAAAAATTGAAAACTTGTATTGAAGTTTTTAAAACACCTAATCAAATTTTGGTAACTATTACGAATGAAATATTTCCTTTCATTATTATATTATGTTTTTAATATAAAGTAGGGACGTCATGACATACAAAAAATTTTAAGAGTACAAATTGATGAAACAGTAACACAGTGTTATAAGATTTTTCTTTAAATAAAATTCGTATATTTGCATAATGAGGCATAATTGCATATATTTTTCCATCTGCTATTATTTCCATTAAACATTTTAAATTTATTTTTTATTGTAAATCAATAAATTGAACAACATATTTGAAACAAATTATAATGTGAATTTTTCTACTCTCGATGTTTAATTGGCAAAGTAAGCAAAGAAAAATTAAGTACTCTCAATAATAGTTCAGTATCATAAAATGTTTATATAATATTATGTTATTAACTGTGTAAACTGTAAATTTTTTCTAGGAATTCTCCCGAAGACAACTACTTAATATTATATTCAAGTTGAATGTACATTTTTTTCGTTTAGTAATATGCGCAAAATGTTTTTATTACTTAAATGGTAAATAATTGGTATGCACTACATTCGAATACAAATCGGTATTTATATAAGTATATACAAATATAATATAAAATTTAATATTTAAATATATTTTATATTTTAAAAAAATAGAAACTATTACTTATTACTAAAAACAAAATAACTTTATTTTACATTATCTAATGAATATTATTAGTTTTTGCTTATAACTTTATACAGGAACTCTACTCTAATGGATGTCATACTAATAATCTAGAGTAGAAAGATCGTTCGAAACTTTAATATTACTTTTTGATAACTATTATATAATATATGTGTATTAAATATGGGGTTTTGGTTGTATTTAATTAAAATCATTGTAAGAAAAAAATATATATGTACACACCATTTTATCAATCATGTCAAATTAATTTAAAACAAAGTCTTGATCATTTGAAAAAAAAAGACGCGAAGTCACCCTTCTGTAGGGTAAGTTTTAAGAGTACTTCGTCAATGAGTAGGCAGTTGTAATGGACTCAATGTGCTAAATTTAAATACAACAACTATAACACAATATAACTGTTTACGAAAAATGATTCTGTGCAAGGATATTTTATTATATGATTCTATTGTTATGGATGATAATATTGTCACAAGTAATACGGTCTAATTTTTGCAAAAAATATATCATTTGTTGTATAAAATAATTATTATATCATATTTTTAGGTATATTGTATAATGTAATATTACAACCAATATTATTGTTATTAACATAAAAGTAAATACTGGCGTACATAGCAAGATTTGGTATAATATTGTATAAATAGATTTAAATTAGCTTAAAATAATAAACATTTCATTGGTGTTTGAAAATAATAATATACATAATTGCAACGTAAAACCATCGTTAAAGCACATAAAATAGTAAAGCACAAAATAAATAAAAGCGTTATTTTTCGTTTAAATATTCAATTGCATCAACATTTTATCTGGAAATGACTATAAATAAATGTTTGCGAATGTATTTTTGATATTTTTAAAGTAAAAAATAAAATAAAAATAGATGACTTTCCTATTTTTTTTATCTTTGAAACCTCTTCTGCTTTCACTAAAGAGCCAAATAGATCAAAATTTCTATAAAAAACTGATCTCAAAATTGAAGACTAAAGTACTTACATATTTTTACTGCTCCAAAATGTTTTTTAAATGACATATTATAATAAAGAAAAACTAATATCGTTGCAAAACCAATATTATTTAGAAAATATTTATTTTAAGCATTGATCTTAGTCCACTCTAAACAACATTTTTCATCGGTCTTTATAATATTATGGTTTAATATAATTATAGCAAACCGTATGTTCTGAATATTTCAAATATTGAAATTCTACTTTTCCTTTTTACTAACCTAATTAGTAATTACCATCTCAGATATTTAAATGTATCACAATGATTTTTTCGCTATTTATGAGAATTTATATGCCGTAAACTTACGTTTTCTAAAGGATTGACAACGGCGAACAAAAAACCGCCGTCCATAGAATTTAGTTTGAAATTAACCACAATGGAGAACTCCGAGTACAATTTTTCTGGAAGGAATAATCGATACGGTGATTTTATATCAGATCCAGGTTTAATGCCAAATGCTGGAAACCCGTCCTCTCCGCTGTCAAAGTATAGCTGCGGGTCCTCGAATGGAACTTTGATGGCAGTTTGGAGATCATGTTCGTCTGAAAAATGATCAAAAATTTAATATTTGTTTGTAAAATATTTACTGTAGTTACTGTGATATTCAAAAGATACAGTCGTAGATTAACTTTGAGAATATACGTTTCTTTTTTTAAACTACTAAAAACATTAGAGAACGCCGTTTTTTCCGCAAGAATGTACATTTTTACAATATGTGAATATGTAACGGAGTGTATCAGGTCGTACTCTAAGTATAAGTTGATGACTATACCTACTTTATATTTAAAATGGTAATCTTTTTCATTCGTCGAATAATGTTTTAAACACTGTCATAAAATATTTTATTACGTGAACTCCACCATACGTGGATATATTAGGTACGCATAACAAAATGTTCAAAGAATAAGTATACGACAACTTTTTCGTATGAATCAGACTATTATTATTACTGAAATCTCAGTAATAATCTCAGCATATAATTTCATCAAGAGGACAAGCAATATTTTTACTCCGGCAACGATTATACGTTTAAAATATTCCGAAGAAAATATAATGTCACGTTGTATTTTTTACAGACGTTTTGCGTAAAAAACTTTTGAACACGGATGATTTATTTATTTCCAATGATCAAAATGTAAAATAATTTTTCAAAAAACAAAAGTAGGTATATTTAAATGTCTGTAGTAGATAGCAGTGTATACAACAAGGCTAACGAGAAAATACGTTCGTCGTATAATCAGTTTTCTTAGAACGACATTTAATAATTTATTAAGGAGCTAAAACATAAGCCTATAAACATTAATTATAATTAATAAACTTACAGTTTTACCGACATTTGAATAATTTTAACTTTTTTAACAGAATTATTATACACGGATGATAACAATACGTATGATCATTTTAAAAATTCCGAATAAATAATAACACACATTTTTAAATCTGTAAATAGTTCGAAATAAGAACAAAAATATTTGCAGTTAATTTGTTGGAAAAGAAAGAAAGTTCAGACTGAGGAAACATAACCAAAAGTCAATAATACACAACAATTTGTGACGAACTTACGTCAGCAAAAATCCGGTAGCCGATAAAATATGACCTCTTCTATCCGAAAAAGCTGATTGGCTATAAATTAGGACCAAAAAGTGTGGCTGCAGGCAAGTTTGACGTAAACAAGTAATAACAAATAGTAAACCATTCCAAAAATGGACACGATAATTTGTCTAAAACGTCATATTTCGATCAGAGACATTTCAAGGCCTTTTAAACTAAACAACGAAGAAACAACGATACACATTTCTATATAAATACATGAAACTGTAAGCAAAATAATTAACCAAACTCAGAGAGACTGTCGCTGACATTAAAAAAAGAATTTAATTGGTTTTTTTTCGAATAGATAGGAATAAAGAGCACAATACAATTTGCAAACCTTATTAAAATTGAACATAACAATAATTTAATTTATCACTGAGAAACAATATTATTTATTTTGGTTTATGCTTATTGTACGGGCACTGTGCAGTTGAATTTTGACGGCAAAAAATCCAAGTAAAATATTATTATAATACAAATTTCGATAAAATAATACGCGCTTCTAAAAAATAAAACTTTTATCTCTATCGGTTACAACGTTTACAAAGTACTGAAAGTAAAATAATAAGAAACTTGGACATCGGTTTAAAAGTTAACTGTTGTTTTCTGTTGATTAGTTTTAGTTTTTGGAGACATACAAAGTTTTAAAATCTGAGCGGAGCAAGAAATCTATAGATTTTACAATGAAGTGTTCTCTTTTTTTTTCGTTTTATATGTAATTACTTTTTAGAGGGTGTGCTGTCATACGAAAAGTATATATATATAGATGGTGTGCTCAAAAACTTTCATGTAGGTTGTAAGGTCGACACAAACGGTACTTGAAGAACTATTTTTTTGTCATTTTCTAGTGTTCCGATATTATATTTAGTTTTCTTTAATATTTAAATATAATTCGTGGAAATAGTTAAGACGAAAATATTCCACTAGAACTTTTAACGTTAAAACATTATTCTCTAGTTTTCCTTATATAAATATATATTTACATATATTTATGAAACGTTAGTCACATAATGTTATAACTCACTTATTTTTAAGGCTTTGAACAATTCTTTAATATTTTAACAGTCTGAAATTGCTACGACTCAATTTTGAAAATCTGTTGTACACAATTTTTGGAAAACTAGATATATTTAAATATACGTATATAAGTACTTACAAATTAAAATTTACATAATTCCTTATTATTATAATTTATTGTTTAATGTTCAACACAATTAACACTACTCGTAGTATTTTGAATGTAAATTAACGAAGGACAATAAATGGTATATAGTTGTGATTTATGTAAAAAAAAGGCACATAACATTTATAATTTGTAAAA
Organism: Sitobion miscanthi; assembly: GCA_008086715.1. NCBI lineage: Eukaryota > Metazoa > Arthropoda > Insecta > Hemiptera > Aphididae > Sitobion > Sitobion miscanthi. Next base: position 23,942,757 of record CM017800.1, read on the forward strand.
TATTTTTAAATTTCTCATTTTTATAGCCTTATTGTCGTTTAAAACGTTAAATGTATAGTACATATTTTATTATTTTAATAGGTCCAGTAATTACTATTGTACAAATAACACTTAAAAATTTTGTTTTGGTACGAATAAAATATTGATCTTTTATTTAAATTCGTACTTGTTATAAATAAGGTAATTTTATTATACTAATAATATATAAATATAAACTTTATATAAAAATATTTTAATCTTAAAAAATTAGAATTAAAACAATTTTAAAAAATCAAATTAAAATGAATGTACAAAAATATTGTTGATTTAAAACCAAAATACAATTATTGTTATTGGAATCGCAATTTTTGATAGTAATACAATTAGGACGTAATAAATTAATGTGGATATTTTAATAAAAACAAACAAAACTAGGTCATAAAAAACTGCTTTTTAATTCGAAATAATGTACAGGTAAATGTAAGAAGCAAGTGGGTAGGTACCTACCATTTTTGTTTACATTCATCTACATACTAACAACCTTTTTTTGTGTTTCAATGAACTAAAAAATCAAATCAAATAATTGAGAGAGAAACCTTTCAGATCACAGCCCTAACCTTCTAGATCCCGTTACGCCGGGAAATCATTGGTAATTGGGTCACGTAATTAAGTTTATTGGAACATTGGACCAGAAAATTTTTATTTTTTTTTTCGTTGAAGAAAAGCTTTTAGATGAGTAACGATTGGTGCGTCGGTGCCAATTATAACTACGTAAAAAAAATAACAAAACACTGCATGTTGATGAAAACCGAAGTATATTTATGGGACGTATTGCTGTTGAAACACTTTTGACTTTTACTATACACATAGTAGGACAATCGTAAATTATCATTACGATTCATGACAGAGTCGCTTGAACTATAATATAATGTTATTATAAAATATCGCTCCGGGACAATATTGCGCGTTATTTCATTGGACAATGTGATATCGGAGAGACTGGGGGAAGAGGGTATGAGCTGCAGTTGTCGGTGACCAGCAAGTCGAAACGACGGGAAAACGGAAAACGTGTCGAATAATATTTTAAACACGTGCGTCAAGGCAGCTGCAGCTGTCGTCGACTTGGTGACGGACGTTGCAATGGATCGAGTGATTACACATAAACGACGATGCGAGAATAGAGACAGAAATAACACGACTCGAATTATACGACGAGATGGTGGGTATGCACATTATAGTAGTGAGCAAGTCCGACGGTCGATGAACAATATATAAACGATTTTTCCTACACGTTGGCCGCCACCGACATGAATCCCAAACGATTTTCACCCTTTGGTTCAAAACGCGAGATGTGACTAAAATAAATGATCGCTGCGTTTCCGCGGGAGGTTTCGGATTATAATGCGATACCGACGATGGTGTGTGTGTGTGTTAAAACGCTAAACGGTCGAGTGATTTAAAATAGAGTGCCATTGTCGTCGCGGGTGGAGAGGCGGCGGTGGATTATTCTTAGCACCGTCGAGACTGGCATAATATTATTATAATCGTTATCCGATCATCACCAGATTATATTACACTCGCATCGGATCCTATAAATATATATTATGGGTATTATCAACATTGAAGATTGCGGCGGCAGTTTGGAGAAAAATGTTAATGCAAGAAGCGTAAAAAAATATAACAGTCTCTATTTGAATATAATGCAGCGACAAAATGTGAACGAAAAGAGCTAATCGTGTCCTGCAGAGCACGGATGCCTAATAAAGATTTGCATTCGTTTAAAACGGGTAAATCGCATATAGGTAGTATTATTCATTTTTGGATTGCAAATAATATAGTCTGTCTCACGAAAGAACGGGATCGTTTCGCGCATGTAGACTGATTCGATTGGTTAGTGGACAACCACGTCACAACGGATAATTGGTGGGGGATGCGTGGCAGCGAACGAGTTTTGGTCGGCCGCCGGTCCCGTTCTCTCGTGAGACAGACTATAGGTACCTGTTACGTAACAATCACATTAGTAAAGGTAAATATTCAATTCGACTTTTTTCAAGTATTTGTCTAAACGCGTATTGTGCACGCTATTCGATTTCTAATTAATACTCAGTCGAGTCTCGATAACTATCGAATCTCACGGGGCGAGAAAAAAATTTGACCGATCGAGACTTGACAGTATGAGGTTTTACGATGGAAAAAAATTAAAAATCCTGTTTTTGCAATCGAAACGACGGCCATCTGCGCGTCGCGTCGCAGTCCGTACAGGAGTTGCGCGTGTTCCGCGGCTGCAGGTCACATCGTACAACCGTCCGACAACAGTGATAGTGGGGTATTATGGTACTGATGTATTATAATATTATGATATATAACGCTCAGCCGATTGTAATGCACAGTTGACACTTGCAGACGGGGTATAAGTAAGTACATGCGCAAAGATACGTATCGCGGCGTGTATAGAACGCTCGCGCCCGACAGCGACTTTAACGTCACCGAAGTTTTCTACAAAACAAACACGACCCCGTTTGGCGTTAAATAAAACGAGCCCGGCGGCGGCGACGGAGTTTCGTGTATCTAATTCGGTGGGTTCGTTAGGCGCAATGCGGTCTAGTCGTGTATCTCTCGTAATAGGAACGGAGACGACGACGATAGAGCATTTTGCGTTGCAAGTGACCCGAAAAGGGTTTCGACGCATATTGTTTGCGTTGCGTCTTACGTAGATCACATGCACACACGTCCGCGGCCGACGACGTACATTATAATACACGAGAATATATTTTATGCTATTTACTCGTCTCGTTTAAACGTCGTCGTCGTCGTCGTCTTAGGTTTCCTTTTAATGTTCGTACACGCGTGTATATTATCGTGTACAATAATAATAATAATATCAAAATCGTGAAGGTGTGCAAAGGTGTATGACTAGCGCGTTCCGGCATTCATTACGCGACGACGACGACGAAAAAATAAATAAAACAACACATCCCAGCAGCCGAGAACCACGTGCCCGTCGTTATAACAATAAATTATTATTATTATTATTATAATATTTGCGTAATTCCGAGCCCATCCGAGGGTGAGACTCCTCTCTCGCGGCTCGTTGTTCCGGTTCGCTTGTTCGGTTTCCCCTCCACCAGTCGATCGACTATTATACGCGGAGACGTGTATAAGCCAGGAAATTGTCTCCTTATCGATTATGTGGCTAACACGCCGCCGCCTGTTATAGCGGCGTCACGCATTAATCATGTACAAGTCTGCCTACACAGACGAGGTGCTTCCAAGAGCGCGTCACGTGATCCAAATCCCTCGTGGCCGTATATGGCACGCCGTAACAATATGAAATTGATATAGCTTAATTGACGACGACGGCGATGGTGATCGTAATAATAATAATAATAGTAATAATGATACGGTATTTAAGAAGACACGCGCTTTATGATATTATTGTGCTCTGCCATACCTAACCACGACGGTATAGGTACATTTAAAGATGTAAGCTTGAAAATGTTCAGTTGAAAATTTATTTTTTCTTTGACTTTTTTTGAAAATTTTGAAAATTTCTTTTTAATTTACTTCTATTACTATAGTTAATTGTTGAGATTGTACAGATTTGTATGTTAGTTAAATGTTAATTATTTAGTTAGGAATTAACCGACTGTGAATACTAAATCACTAGGTAAAGTGGTACCTAAAATGTCCAATAGTTGGAGTGTTTCTAAGTACTATCTACTGTTTCTCGAACGATTTTTTTATTTTTGTTCACGAGAACATTGTTCGCGTTTTTTTTTTCAATTATGATTAATAACAATTAGAATAATAATTTATGACGATTGAACCAAATCATATTATTACTTTTTTATTTTCGTTCGTTATAAAAGTGGCACAACATTTTAGATTTTCGTGAATATTAATATTTCAAACAAAATAATTTATGACGATTGAACCAAATCGGAATTATAAGCTTAAACTTTAAGGAATAGCAATAACTAAAAAAAAAAAAAAATATGGTCAGTATTCAGAGCACAAAATATAATAAGAGGCACCAACACAGAGCTGCCAGTGTTGTATACGATCATTTATTATTTTGTTTTTCCTATTAATTTTTAATTTTTTTATAAACGATAAACGCTTTTGCTATATTTTTTTATATAACTTATTCATTTGACAAAAATAATAGAAATTAGTAGGTATTAATACTGTTTTTATCGATATTTTTTGAAAAACTTTCCATTTCAGAATATGAACTTTAATCATAATATAATATTATTATGTTATCATAAATATATAAACCAGTAAACAATTTGAATTTGTATAGAAAAAAGTGTAAATATTTAAAAACACATAAAAAAATTATGGAAAAAAGTTCAAAAGATAAAAACATCACACTACGTCAATATGACCAAATAAATATTTATAGACAATTCGGAGTGGTTATTAGAAATTACTAATTAGAAAATGGAAAAAGTTTTAATAATTAAGACTTATTTATTGGGCTAAATAAACATTATGATTATACGATATTTATTTTGTAAGACATATTAAAAAATAAATCATTTACGGAGAGTGTATCTTCGAGTTACATAATTTATTCACACCATATATTTATTGGTAAAGTCAACACAATCTATAAACGAGTTTTTAAAAAAATACACTTTTCCGTGTTGTTTCTCATTAAGCATTTATATTGTTGACAAATAATACATTAGGTGAAATCCTAAAGATGCATTTACGAAAATATTACTGATTGGTTTTTTCTATTTAATTTACATTGTTCTAAAATATATCAATAGTCAATAGCTCATTAACTCTACCTATTACGGCTAATAAAAATAAAAGTTAACGTAGACTTTTTACAGATATTTTTCCAAGAATGAAACGACTGAGTAGATCGATTGATTCAATTACAATATATAAAATGTACATTTATTGTAATATTTCAGATTACTCAAAATAAACAGTTATATTATTACTAAAACCATTGTATGAGTCAACTATTTATTAAGTTTAATTAGGTATGCAATGATTTTTTTTCCATTTGACGAATTTTCTACGTATTTGAAATTTATTACTATCGATTAAAAACTACAATTACTCATCTTCTGTTTTTGATATAAGAATTCAACATTTTTTTTTATAATTTCATTTGTGAATGTCGGATTGAATTTAAATTAATTTACTTGATAAGTCATAATTGTCTATGTAAAAATCTCTTAATTGATTTAAAGTAAAATTAATATTTTCACATAATAAACTATTTACATTTTTAAGTACTCTTTAGCCTATTACTGAGTATAATTCTTCGCATCGCATAATAATATAAAATATATAAAAAAAACATCGAAATTGTATTTTATGATGACAGTCTGTAAACTCTATACCCTAAGAGTCTTAAAGCTTTTTAGATGCTATCAGCATTATTACTCTAAATTCACATAATAATAAAATGTTTATATATTTTGTACTGCTAATAGGTACTTCTGTTATAAATGTATTACAAAATTGCATTTTTTACCGTAATCATCACACTGAGCAACGCTACCTACCTGTGTGACTATTTTATATTTCCACTTATAATATATTCACTATAAACTTAGTATACGTGTAAGGTGTAATATTATCGTTGGATTTATTATATATGCGGGCACGTGCATTTTAAAACATTAACTGTCGGTCTGTAATTGCAATTAAACTAATAACATTAATTGCCGAAGACCTCCAGGTTAACGAATGACATGAATGAATACGATTTAACGGCGATTTTAATTTACATCATATTTCCAAATATAGTCCATTTTTTTTTCAATTTTAACAATTAGGCTTTTTCGGGATTTTATTTAAAATGGTTTAAACGAATGTATAATAATATGTGTAAAATAAAATGTTACAGTTATCATATTGTATGTCAATACAATAGTTTATATTTATATATTTTATTTATAGGTACACTACAAAAGCTCGACGACTTTAAATGTTATTATATTCGCAATAATATAAAGAAACAATTACTACATAATGAAACAATACACAAACAAGATCATCTTTTGTACTAAAGAGAAACATTTCAATTTCGCATTACCCTGATCAGGGGTACATTTCTACAGAAGTCAGTATCACTTGAATGAAAACCTCTCGTGTTTTAATACGTAGTTAATCTAAAAGACGTGGAATATCTATCCGACTTTTCAATAATAGTCCCAAAATAATAACCAAAACTAATAAGCATTTCTTCTAGGTATTTGGGACCTGAAATCTGAATAACAAGTGCATAGTCTTGGGAACGCGTGATTCCCAAAGAACATATATTTATAAAAGCTGAAAATCTGTTTTGAACACGAAATGTGTCAGCTGCCAAAGATTCAATTAAATGTATACGAAAAAGTGTTTTTATTATATTTTATCCATGAAGTACTTCATACATTGAGACCAAAAGATCAATAGCCGTTAGACCAAAAATAAATAAATAAACCATAAATCATTTTTATTCAGTGTTTATCAAAACTTACAAAGACTTGTAATAATTCATAAAAAAAAAAAAAATCACACATTTTAAAAGTTAAATAAATAAAACTAAACAAAAATGGAATTACGTAGAAAATATAAATAAAGAAGTACCTAAATATATTTTGATTTAGTGTTTATACTTTATAAATTAAGATGGACGTCTTTAGCGGACAAAATATATAGTTCTTCTTATTTTTTTGACATAACTTTTAATCCATATCGGTCCACTTTTATCACAATAGTTTGTAACTCAATCATTCATATTACACTCAAGATAATAGCTTAATAATACCTGATATGATCGTAGATATCGTTTTTATAATTATTTTTATTTTAGTTTTAACAATTTTGAGATATAATTAAAACTACAATTTCCTTGAGAATGTCGATTTTAGATTCTGAGTGGAATCGATGAATGTATTGATTTTACAATTATGTGTGTTTTTATATTTTATTTTTATTTTTTTTTTGTGTCTGTGTACACGATAAGTAGTCGAAATAATGCTTCGATTTTCAACTTCGGTATCTTTTTCGATTGGAAAGTGAATATCGTTGGTGCATTGGGGAGGTCAAAATTTAAAATTCCCAGTAATTTTCAAAAGCACCAAGAAAAACAAAAGAAAAATTAAGGAAAAACGGGACATTTTACGCAAAATCGATTTTTCGCAAAATTGAATTTGGTTTTTGTTGTAACTTTAAAACAAATGACCGTAGATACATGAAACTTTCATTGGTTGTTTATATTTTAATTTTCTATAAACCATAACATTTTCTAAATATTTTGAGTTATTTTGAGCTGTTTACGGACATTATCAGCTTCCATTTTTTTTAGTTTTTTTTTCTATAAATGTCAATAAAATTTTATTTGTTGAGTAAAAAAGCTTGAAAATTTAATAGAAGGCTCCTAGGTTATTGTTTCAAAGGCAGATGAAAAAAATTAAAAATCTTTTGTCATAGTTTTTATTTATAAGCATCTAAAGTTCAAATCTTGACAAAATACGGAAAAATCACAAATATTAGCAAACTATTTTGTGTTGAGAATTCATAAAAATGTAATACAAGATTACCCATAAGTTTGTCTACCTTTATCAAAAAAAAAAATGTCTACAAAGCATATCAAATTAAATTTTTATGAGCGTTTGAAATTCATATTATTACAACATTTGATATTCACTCGATTTCTCATGTAACGATTTTCTTATTTTGTTGTAATTAAAAAACGAATGACTGTAGATACTTGAAAATTTCACTAAATGTTTATATTAGAATTTTCTATATACGATACAATTTTGAAAATAATTTGAATCTTTTTCAGCTGTTTATGGACATTTTCAGTTTTTAATTTTTTTAGTTTTTTTTTTCTATAAATATCAATAAAATTTTATTTTTTGGGAAATAAAGCGTGAAAAATTAATACAAGGCTCCTGATATATTTTTACAATAGCAGTTGAAAAATATTAAAAATACATAGGCACAATTTTTTTTATAAACATTTAAAGTTAAAATTTCGACAAAATTTATAAAATTTATAATTTAATAATTATTTTGTAGTTAAAAATGTATAAAATGTTCAACTTTTATAACTAAGGATTGAAAATTGAAAACAAGGCTTCACGTAAATAGGTTATACATAAATTACTTTATGCACAATAATATCATCAAATATACTTAGTAACATCATAGTCTGACTGACCGTTTTCGCTCAGAATCGTTTTTCTTATACAATGATATTATATCATTGAATTCAAATTTAACAACATCCATTACAGTGACCCACTTGTAATTTACTGTACAGCAAAGCGACATCCACTTACTCACCTTTTTGATATTTGATAGCAATAATATTATAAAATATTATACTTGGTCGGGAAGTAGTCATAAACTAAATCCAAGAGTACGATAAGCTGAAGTAAAAGTTAAGTATGACAATGTTTTTAATAATAAATTGTGAAAATAATCAAAACGCGTGGAAAAGAGAATAGAAAAAAATTACGTAAACGTTCAAGAAATCAATAGCTACCGGAACATCATCAAGACAATATCAACACTCATAAGAGAAGGGGTGGTTAAAAAGAGAAAAATAAAAATGTATTTTACTTGATAAAAAATAATAACGGAGATAAAATAAAATAAAAATAAAAACCATTATTACATTACCAGATTTTCGTATTTAATTTATAAACAAATTTGTACGGAGGGTGCATATTAAATTAGGCTGAAATGTCGACGTTTTCTTGTCCAGTGTATTGGTCTGGTTGAAAAGAGTTAAAAAGAACTAAATTACTTCCAACTGACTCGACGTCAGCGCTCGGATGAGCTGTTATTGCTATATTTTTCGAGCGTTCAGATATATTGTTATGAAACGATTGTTCAAAACTGGTGTCTGTACGATTCAACGCCGTCCAATTTAAACTTTAAAGTGATCAATTTGATATTCTAACCGTTATAAAATATAAGTCTGTATGTGAAACAAAAGAGTGGTATACCGAGGTCTCTTCGGAGGATTAACATCGGATAAGTAATAATTGATATAGTATAATATTATGTATCCGATGTGGATTCTTAAATAGTATAATAATATGATCCCCTGAATTAGAAAACGAGCTGGATATTGTCGACCCATGAGAACTATTGGTCTCACAAAATGTTGTTCTCATATTTTTTTTCTCCGATTCAATATTTATCGACAAAACATATTAATATAATATTATTATACTACAAATAAACACAATGTTTCTTAATATGATGACGAGACGGTAACAGTATTTATTTTACAGATCAATATTATCTCGAAGCCTCGGTGAAGACGTTCATGGTTCCTTCAAATATTAAAAAAACCATTAAATGGATAATAATAATAATTTAAACGAAATTACAAACAACACTAACAATACTACATAGGCAACACAGTACCTGTTACGTTCATAAAAATATAAAATAATACAAATGCAATCGTCGAGCGCACACACGATATTGCGTGGGTACGATTATACGATGATACGCAGCGGTGATAAATTCATAATATTTTTAATTATTTTTATCACGCGTTATCGGAACGAGTGTTTTCAGAGTATTTCATTTTTTTTCCCCCGACTCGAGCCGCGGCTCAGGTACTTAATTACTGTCGCGCGGACGGTCGGAAGCGTTCGCGTACAACAGTCGAAGAGGATATTAATGTTAAACGATAGAAATAATAATAACACTATAAGAGCGTTCTTCAGCTGTTCCGTTTCACTCTGCCACGTCTCCCAGACACGCGAGCGGGCTGAAACAAAAACGAGATTATGAAATTATTTTTTAAATCTCCGACCGCATCCGAAACACACGTACGTCGTACTTATTTTATAATAACGTCACACGGTGGCGGTACGTTTGCGGTTCAGCGACACGATCTGCGCGTGTTCAATCGTTATCCAGAAAGTATAATCCCGCGGGCGGATAACGCTCGTGCGGCGGCGGCGGCGGCGACGAGTCTGTGGTGGACACGAGAGGTTCTCCGCCGCGGAGCTGGGGCGGGGAGGATGGTCGGTAAGGTATTGGGTGAGGTGGGGGGGGGGGGGGAGATATCCACCGTCCAGACGACGGCGACAGCGTATATTACAATAATAATATTATATAATGTCATTTTATTTCGCCGCTGCTTGATCGGAGAGGAATCGTTAAATGAAAAACCGAACGCTTATTAGCGTGGCGGAGCGCGTCGTTAAAAACCCAAGTCCCGGAGACGAAAATAAATCGCCCGAGAAACGACGCCGATTTATTTACGGGATTATCAATTTTTGCCGCGGCCCGAGATACCAATCTCTGCAGTGTGTCGGTCATCAATTTTCCGGTCGAAAAACCGTCGGTAACAGGGATAGAAAAAAAATGTATATATGTGTGTGTGTGTACGATAAATAGTCAAAAGTGTAGACGGCCGAGGGGTGTTTTCCCGCGGATGGGGGGAGAGGGGGGTGGAGTGGCAGGAGGTAAGAGTGACCTGTACACGTCGTGCTGGTTCATTTGTCCGGTGTCCCGTAAATCTGGTCGGGGGATCGATGTTTCTCGTCGCCCGGCTCTAAGTCGAACGGGAAAAACGTATAGGTACACACGCCACACTTCAATGTGGTGCGCGGCGGCCGTGCGGTCACGGCGGGGGGGGGGGCGGTGGCGGAGAGTGTCGGAGCGGCTTACGATGACCGTGGAAAATAATTAAATTCCGGACAAAAGGGAAAGAGGCGCGGCAGTGCGGCGGGTGCGGGCTGTGGGTGTAGCGGCGCGGGAAACGTTTCCGTTGTTGACGTAATTTATCAAAAGATCTTCCGGTCGGATTTGAGCATTTCCCGAAAAGCTCGTACAGGAAATGAAACGGTGCAAAAAAACAGAGAGAAAAAACGCGAGCCGTCACGGCAATTCGACAACAGCTCTCGGTCAGCGGCGGGCGGCGTGAATAAAACAACAATAATAACAATACATCGCGCGAATCGAGGAAAGCGAAACGTGAAAATAAAAAAACTAAATAATAATATTTATGTACAATGATCCCGTTGACGGGGTGGACTTGCGACCGATCGCTCGCCATCTATCATACTGCGGTTATGGCACACGCCGACAAGTGTCGGTTACCAAGAGATGGCGGTAACGTATTCGCGGTAACACACCGTTCGCGCGTGGTTGTCTGGCCGTAATATTCTCGCGTCGGTAGGAATTGTTAAAATAACTGGGACGACGACGTTATTATTTGGTTTCCATTTATTTTACGGTCGCGGTAAAAAACGACACCCCAGAATTGGGAGCAAAAAAAACCTTAAGGAAAACTACGTGTTGTTCTATTCATCGTCGTCGTCGTCGTCGTTTTAGTCACCCTTGCAACATATATAATATTGTTTGTATACATACCACAGTGGAAGTGGTGGTGGTGGCTCGTAAATCAGTAGTTTTGTTGGTCGAAACTCTTTTTCGAGATAAAATGTACCAGAAAAATGGAAAGAAAAAATATAAAAAGAATCGGCGAGAAGTTTTGAAAAATACGCACAGATAAATAACTTTTTCCTTTTTTTTTTCTATCACAATCTTGAGTTATGGCGCGACGGACTCAATGAAAACCGTGAAATTCATTGTAACTTAGTATGCACTTTTAAACTCGTTTCTCTTTGCGATTCGTGTAAAAAAAGCCGTCGACAATCATATTTCATACACACAGACGTACGAAAAAAAAAACACATTAACATAATTTTAAACCTAATTAACAAGCCTACAAGTATTTTCTTTTCTGCGAAAATTGTTTATGTTGGTTAAAAAAAATGAATTAAATAATTGAATTTAGTGTTTAATTTATATTGTATTAAGTGTGCGAAAATTTTGTATTCATCCCATTTTTATGAGCGAATAATAATTGTTTTAGTTTTTACACATACCTGTAAAATTCCTCTACGTGTCCCCCATCTACTGACCAAAAATTAATTGAACATCAAACAAAACGATACAATTTGATTAACGTATTTGTATGATGCAGATTTTTTTAATATATTACACTTTTAAAGTCTTGAAACAACTAAAATGCAATTATGACCAAGTCATCAGAATAATAAATTCTCTTAGTAGATTCTAGTTTTAATATTTAATTATGAATTTACCACAGTAAATTAAATTATAAATTATAGGAATTTGAGACAAAAAATAAAAATTGAAGTAAGTATAATAGCTATTTATTTTGATATTATGTAATAATTCGTTATAACCATAATAGCATATTGTCATGCAGTATGGCAGATTAATAGTGAATTCTAAATAAAAAAAACCCTTTTTTCAAAACATTGGAATTTTTTGAGTTTTTTTTTTTTTTAATTTTGTATAAAATATTGTAGATAAAATATTTTTCATTTACAGAATAAATAATTATACACGAGCAGCCTCTAACATAGTACTAAGCTTTATATAAGGAAATGTCAATGGTATTATTTTACCGTGAAAACATAATGTGTTGAGTTGACAAAATATTTATAGACAGTACATCTGTATTTGGAATTACGTATTACATTTTTAGTATATACTAAATTCTTCGGTTTCAAATTTTTTTTTTTAAAATTATTTCCATCCGTAATTTAAAAAAATAATAAATATAATTATTCATAACACAATAAAGCAACAAGATCGCTTGCATACCCACTTATTTGAATTTTCAACTGACGTGTATCATTATTGCATACACGAAACGCCATGTTACAACATTCTATTATTTCAATCGTGATATCTATAATATACAACTATAATATTATTGTTGGTGCAAAACTATGTCATGAATTAAAACACACAATTTTTTTTTTTTTTTTATTGGTCTAGAACACGGCAATTATGGCAATTAGCTATTGTCGAGGTTAAGATTTGTAGGGTTGGATTGGTACGTTTGGTTGGCAACACGTGTATGTGTGGCAAGGTTTTTCCCACTATGGACCCCGGTGGACACCCATCCGAGAACTAGTGGCAGCAGCCGTTGCTTACTCTCAATCACGTTGTGCGATTGATTTCAGCCACTGCGCCGCGCCGAGCCACACAATTTTTTAATAATTCCAATCATGGATGCTTCATCGGAATATCCAGTATTATTAAACAAACGAATATAAAAAAAAGGCACAACGATTTATGTTGCTAAAATATAATAATATAACACAATAAAAACGATTGGTAAAAGTACTAAAAAACATATCATAATCAAATCAAGCAGAATAAAACCACAATAGAACTTATAACGTCCGTATTGTACGTAATATCGGATAACTATTTAATTGTAATCGTATTTTAATTCGTTTGTATGCTGCATTATCGCAACGTATTTATTGTTCGCGATCATTGACCAGACACATTTCGAATGATCACACAAATTAGACTGAACTCGCTCGCCGTACGTTTGTTATATAATAATAATTGGCTTGTACCGCTATTTAATAAATTGTTTAACGATCGGTTTAATTGCTAATCAATTTCGGTCGTTCCGTCGAAACGCGCAAAAAATATTAATAGGATTTCGACATGGAACCATTTTACGGGATTCGTCGGGACCTTCTATAACGTAAAAAAAAAATATACATTTATATATATATATACGTATTACGACCCCAACGGATCAGAGCACGTTCGTCGTGATTTGCGTCAACGTGCTCAGCACTAAAACACAAAGGGTTTAAAAGTTTCACCAAAGTAATGGTATGCACCGGTGCCGGAAGCGCCTCGGATAAAAACCCTCCTATTATATTATACTTAAGGAGCGTTTTTTTGTTTTGTTTTTTATTTTATAATTATTATTATCATTCAAACTCAACCCTCGGCAGTAACGTAAACGGAGGCGTAATAATTACGGGTATTATCCACTTAACGGCCCTCTCCTGTGGGATCCGACCCGTGCACCGGCCGGGCTTTCTAAAACCACAGACTTTCGCCGTACATTATACCGCTCAAAACGGACGCCTCGCCGTTTAGAGAAAAATATAACGACAGTCGAGCAGAGTTGTTTTTCGGCCACGTGTGCTTCAGAATACGTCACAGGCGTACACGGGCAGGTAGCCGAGATTTTTGAAAGAGTGTTGTTTTAATTTAATATCTGAACACGATTTGTTAGGGGGGGGGCGTCTGTTCACACATCCGTATTAAAAGAATAATGAAAATTAGCGTGTTATAATATATTTTTGGAGTATACTGTCGAGTCTATAGAATCGGGCTTCCTTAATACAATGATAAAAACGGCAGACATGGCCTACACGGCTCAGAGGAGGAGAGGCTGAAGGGTTTAAAGCTAAAAAAATTATTCAACAATTATTTTGTTTATACGTCTTTAAATAATCTAGAATCATTTGGTTTTGGTGGCAGACTCGCTAAAATTAGTTGATTTTTTTTAATCTCCTCCTCTCCCCGGTACGATCTGCACTTCTGCTGATTTTTATTTTGCATCCAGGAGGCCTAATTCTATAGACTATTAAAAAACTAAGTGAGCTAAAATTGGGAAGGTCAAATACCGTCATCGTCAGTATCTTCTGGACTGCAGTTATACGTGTCGATCGGTAGACTCATCGGATCTTCAAAAATCGTTGTTCTTCCTCTTCACATATTATTATTATGTATGTGCTGTGTTGTTTGTATATATAATTCACGCAGAGCATATACGTTAAGCGTTTATTCATAGAGATCGACGGCGAGAGGGTGGCGACAGACGTATGTAGATAATATTGTGTTATACAGGGCGGTTCACCAATCGCGGTCGACTCCAGTTCTCAATTTTAAAGCCATTTAAATCAATTTCTGATTTTTTAGAATTTTTAAGTGCTCAATTTCTAAATACTAAAATGTGTATACCATTTGAAGAGTAGGTATCCTGTGGTCATACCGACTTGTTTTTTTTCAAATTAAAAGAATCGCTCTGTTCTCTGTATATTATTTAGTAGAAAACTTTAATGAAAAAATTATATACTGTGGCCAAATCGAAATCCAAAGGAGTAGTTTTGAGTTACTTAAAACTGTGTACTCAGAGTAACAGTGTTGGATGATATTATGCGGAATATGGTCTGTGAAGATTCAAAAATACTACTATAGTACATCATTAATATGTTATGTATTTATAATTTAATCCATCAACGTTTTAAATTATTAAATATTGTCCAAGTATAATAAGTACTGAATTAAATATAACACATATATTTTTACTATTGTAAAGCAGTTTTCAAAGAATATAATATTGCCCTTATTTCATACATTTTAAGGAGTCGAATACTACGCGTTTGAATTTTGATCTAGCTGATACGTCAAAATTTCCGAAAAAAAATCTTCTGCTCGTGAATATTAACAGTAAAAAAATATTGGTTCTCGTTTGAAAAAAAATAATTTTTTATCACCCTCAAGATGCCACACTCGTCATCAAACGGTATAAAAAAAATACAAGTATTTGAAAATATGGTGGTCGAATTCAATATTAGGTACCCGTCGGAAAAAAACCAGAATTTAAATAAACTAATCATTATTAAAGGAAACGTGGGCGTCGAACACGCGTGGTGAATCCTCTGTATATAGGTATAATAATATTGTCGAGTGAAGGACAGAACCAATGGTGCACGTGACCGCCATACCGATATAGTGGTATAGTCTTGAAAATCGGGTCTCGTGCAATCTCCAGCGAACATACCTATATTATTATGTATTATATAATAATATAATATAATCGCGTGCCCTAAACGAGTGCAGCGCGGTATTATTCAAACCAATTCGGATGTAAGCGGAATCGTTTGTTGATTCTAAAACGCACGTACTCGGTTCCCCGTGATATTTGTTAAATAAACAGAAAATGTACAATGAAAAGCCCTGCGGCAATGTTTCAGAAATTATAATAATAATATCTTTGCGTATTCTGAATCCGTCACTGCGTATTACAATAAATTACGATGCTATCGACTTAACTTTTAATTATCACCGCGTACAACAATGCGAATCGTATCCGTACATAAAACAATAAAACGCGCGTTGAGACTATAGTTTCCATACTAATTCCCAACTATTATAACTATTATACTTTCGACTTTCCACCCCGTACTGTGATTGCATTGCAAGTGTTTGGTCGGTAAAAATTTCGAAAAAATAAAAAAATTACAATGATAGTATAATGTCCCATGTCATTTTAGAGTCGAACTCGGTTAACTCCGACTTTTCTTACTCGAAATCGTCGCAGTTATATCGAACTTTTTCCCGGTCCCCAGAATTATCTACTATCGCATTATCCTTGGATAACTCGAACTTTTTAGCCGGTCCCCTCGACTTTGAAATTAACCAAATTCGACTGTACTAGCGCGGTAGTTGCGTTTTGTACAGCCTTTGTCGAAAAATAATCATCGTCGGTTAATGAAATCTCCCGAAACCGCTACGGGGTGGTGAAGTGGATTGGATAAAAAAAATTTCGTTGTCATCGATCACGCGTAGTAATACTATAATTTGCTATCATTATAATTATTATTATTATATTATAATACCGCACAATATCTACCGCACGGCAACCGGCCGGGATGGAATCCGTATATAAATAAACCTGCACCGCCACATCAAACGCACTGCGCTGATTTTCTTTGGAAACTGCACAATGCACGCGTATCACAATAATAATGATAATAATAATAATAGGTATCGGTGGCGGAGGGTTAGTTGAATGTTTGCCAACGGCAGACATTCGGTGAGTCCTCGCCGGACGACCGACACTAAATCAAAGGGCTGATTACGTCTGAATAATAATTGCACGTATGGTATTGTATTGTGTATACATGTTATATATACAGCTAGACAGTGCGACGACTCGCGGTGCAGAAACTGCATATTCAGCACAATGTCGCATTATACTATAATATTATAATCGGAATATATATCTAAATGATCTAAGTCTGAATGTTTAATATTAATTGTAAGCTAATAAGTAGAAAATTGATGCTGATAAAAATATTATAATAATAGCGAAAACCGGCGAGCTCGAACAATATGCGTTTTCCGTCGATGCCAATAACGTCGTAGTAATATTATTATTATCATAATGTTATGTTATATCCATATACAGTTGCACACAATGGCACGTGGCACGGTCGTCATGACTACGGGGCTCGCGGTGCAGTTTTCGTGGCATCATAACTTAAGCATGCAATAATAATATTATAATATTTGGTATTAATATAACTGCGTAGTCGACCGGTTATGACGTCGTCAGCTGTGCAGCGTACACGAAATCCTCCCCGGACCAGCACTTGTGTAGTTTTATAATAATTACGAGACAGAAACGAGCAAAATGCGCCATTTAATACACCGATGACCGCCGTTGTTTGTCCCCCCATGTAGTTATTGTTTCCGTTTATTTGTTTATTTGTTTTTTTGTATTTGTATTTATATTAGCATGTGAAATGATATTTATTTTTTTTTTTTGGGGGGGGAGGGCACTTTTAGGCAATATACATACCCGGTAAAAATTTTCCGTCCGAAAATTCTTCGGTGGTGGCACCGAACCCGCAGAGTGTTGCACAGACGACGATTGACGTCCACCTGAAACGAAAAATGGAAAAATATTAATTATCAGTTAAAATCGATTGCGAAAAAAAAATCGAACGAACACAGTGGTTTCTGGTTGTACACTGTCTGACGACTATGAATAGTGGATCACTGCAACATCAGTGGTAGGTTTACCGTGTGCAGTAGCGATTGAGAAAACCCAAATAAATACAATAGGTGGGCGACGGGAAAATATTATTTTATTATGCTTTCTTCACTAACTCGTCGTAGTGTTAAATGTATGACGTGCATCGACATGACGTGTTTGATTCATCAAATAGTCAAACAAGGCGTTAATAATAATAATAATATTTTGCGAATTCAGTAAATACATTTCAATATTGGAAATCAGTTTTAAGGATGTGTTATTATGTTTGATTCGGTTGAAGAACAAAATTCGCTTTTCAAAAAATGATATAAGTTTTATAACACACAAGGGCGGTTTACGAAAAAAACACCAAAATGATAATACAATCAAATTTTTTGCGATTTATCTCTTTCCTTTATTCTATTAGTGTTACTTAATAATAATAATATTTGTATTGTTTATTATTATTAAATAATATTTTTAAAAAAAAGGAAAAAGATATATCCGGGTGGATCCAGAAATTTTCCGTGGGGGCGCAATTCAAGTTGAAATGTCACAAATTTAAAATGAAAAGTGTTTTTCCGAATATGTTAAAGATTTAATTTATTTCTATAAATGTAATAAAGATATAGGTAAGTATTTATATAAAAATTATGTAACATGGAAACATTTGTTTAAACAAATGAGGGAGGCACGCGTCCCTGCATCCTCCATCTGGATTCACGTAATATGTATACAGAGAGCATGACTTGTAAATAGTAAACCTGCTTACAATAATTTAATATGCGATGGATTTGTAATCAGAAATTAGATAAAATGGTATGATATTGCCACCATTGATTTTCTTTGATAGTCAACCCACATTTTCGAATAAATAAAATTTTCTTAAAATGTATTCTTTTCATTTTTGAACAGTAAAAACGAAATAATAGTATTTACGTGTAATATATAATTAATCTTAATTCCTATCACATAAAAAAAAAACTAGGATCTTAAAGTTTTCTAAGCACTGAGACCACAGCCAAAGTAAAAATAATTGATTTTTTTTTATGTATATTGTATATATTATATGCAAGGAAAACGTTAACCGTGAATAATAAAAAATGTATGAGTATAATGAAAAGTTGTAAAGTTCATTAAAAATATTGTCGAGTTGTTAAAAAAAAATGCGTATAGTTTATAACCTTTGATATAGAGTATCAAAAAATGATACTCTTTATCAAATTTTGTACAAAAGTAAAAATACATTTTATCATTTTTATTATTATATTTAAATATATGCATTGAAACTAAACCACAATATAGGTACTGTCAACTAGCGTTATAGATGTAAATTTTTAATATTTTTACACAGATATAATATATCATTAGGAAAAAAGGTTTTTAGGTTGTTCTTGTGAATATCAAACTTAAATTGGAAATATATTTAACCATTAATGTTTTAAAAATAATTAATTTTACAATACATTTTATATAATTTGTATTACCTATATAATATATACAAAGCTATCATAATACCATGCTTAATACGATAATAATATATGGTATCTGATGTAACATTAATGGCAATACATTAATATCATCTGTTTAAACAATGAACAGTATTCAATATAATATGACACTAGGTAGGTATATGAAAATATTGAGTAAGTGATTTCCTACCTACTGCAATGGTATCAAATATAATAAATATTATGCCGACTGTGGGTTTAAATATACAACGATATGACAAAAATATGAATAAATTGACTAGGTAATATTTTACGTGATATAACCTTAGATTTTTGAACTCTCGATGTTTTTTTCTGGACATATCAAATAAACCATACTCTGAATGATGATAACCGTATTGATTGGCCGTTTCAAAAGTCCCAACACTATTGGTCCCCATGGGATTAAACATGTTTGCTCTGAACCTTTTTTTTGTATTTTACATATTATATAGTAAAAACTTTGGCGATATACCTCTATAGTATATACCTAAACTTATTTCCGTAAGTGCGTGCATAATAAAATACACGAATCAAATTTACGGTTATAGTGTATGAATCTTAAAAAATATATTCAAGGTGATTGTATATTATTGTCCTGAAATAAGTTAATACAAGTGTTGGATTTTCAAAAAACACAAATAAATCAATATAATAATATTTAATATTGTGGCATCAAACAAATACAAATATTATGCTGGGTAGACACAGGTAATAATTATTATAGTTTAATTTTAAGACCACTAAACCTGTTGTGGTAGCTACACATTTATTGGAAATTAAATTTATATATTCAAATGCAACAAACTATTATTCATTATAGTTATTAAATATTATGACAGACTTGGGTCGTTGACTTCTAAAGGTTAGGTAGCCATATAACAACACGAGTTACGACATTGGTTAAGTAGGTAATGTTTCAGAGTAAAGGCATCTGGATTCTAATTGGTTGAACAAAATACTATAAACAAGCATGAACACGTTAATAAGATTGTAAAAATATGCAATATTTGCGCAAATTTGCGTTACACCTTCAACTTCGGTTGTGGTAATATATGACGTTGGGTAGGGTTGTCACTCAAAACCCGTTACGAAAAATTATGTAGGTAATTAAAATGTCAACTTGGGAATGTCGAAGACGATTTTCTGAAACGACGAAGAACCGTCAAGTACCTACGAATAATTAAAATATATATATATATATATTATTACCTATCTCGACCTGCGTGCAGTAAACTTAAAATTGGCCACTGCAGTGAGTTACCCATTGATGATAATACGCGGTCTGGAATCCAGAAAATGTTTTTTTTTTCTGAAATATGAATTTCAAATGCTGCGAGAATTAATTTCACGCGGTGAAAAACGACGGATATAGCGGGTAGGTATATGTTCTATAAATAGCGTTTTAATTTGTGCACAAAAGTTGACTGCGCGTGCTGGGTAACTGTATTGTACGCTTTGAGTAAATTTGAACTGACTATTTTTCACAGCGAAATAAAAAATATCCTACTAGTGTTGTCGTCGATGTTAAACCGTGTAAACACGACGTGCAATTAATATTCTTGACTCGGCGGCGACCGAGAAGACGTACTATGACATGTTGTACCGCGGCGGTCGTGTGCTATAATATCATGTATGTTACCAAACTATATTATATTATTATCTAAAGAATGTTTTCAAATTAAAATATTTCATCAATGCGTGCACGGAAAAAAAAATGCAATCAACTGTTTCTGGCCAACTGCCTGCGCTGTTATATACGGTTGCCGGTGGCAGTGCACGTTTTGCCGTACAGACATCGCCAAAACGGTCTATTGGAAAACGGTCAGTTTTGTACACGTTTTGGACGAATATACTCTTTGGGCACATATTATCGTTTCGTTTTATCGTCGAAATACCGTGACCGGAACCGGACGTCGGGAGTTGCTAAATTTTGGACGAATTAAACACGTGAGCACCACTCATCGGCTCACCGCCACTCGGATCACACATGCATTACAACGGACAATTAACGGACGACACGATATTGTTAATATATTTTTTATTGTACCGCTGCTGCATGCGATGACGGCACTATGTGGCTCATAAAAAAATAATATGTGTAATAAGAGACATATCGTTATTATTATTATAATGACGTAACGCAATTATTTTTTTTTTTTTTTACCGCGGGTTTGGCGGTGACTAATAATAATAAAATTAATTCTACATCGCGGTGTTTTGTTCGATTGTGGGACGCGGAGAATTATAATTTAAGGATTAAAAACGAGGAGTCAATAACTTTCGGACGAAGAAAAGGGTGAACGAAAAGATTTTAATTTAAATGCTAATTTTAATGGGCTTTGGCAAGCCTCGGTAACGGATTCATAATTTTTCAAAGTTTCGTCCACGATTTATTCTCCGACTATTCATATAATATACGACCATATTACGTAAAAAGAGTCGGCAAAGTTTTCTTTTTTTATGCATTTTCTTCCGGTGATTTTTTTTATTCACCGATTTTTTTTCCTGCTTGTTTATTATTAGACGACGAAATAAGCCTAATCCCGTCTGGATCGTATAATAATACGATTCACCGAACTCATATCTTTTATTACTAATAAATAATTAGCGGAGTCACACGTCATTATAAATACGTCTTCGTGAAGTATTAATTGCATGCGCTTATGCAGCTCTCACATGCTGCAGTGAGCACTCCGTGGTCATTAAAGTAAAACCGAAATAAATCATTTTTTTTATTTAATCTTTGAATTGGAATGCGTACATTTTCCCGGAAGAAAGTAATATTATAACGGATATATATCGATGTTCATTATTTTATTTTCAAAATAAAATTTATAATTTAGTATTTTTATTTCACAGTAATTTTGTATTACTGAGCAATAACCTATACCAAACACGAACAGTATTATTACCCGACATTTTCCTATACTATAATGTTTTTGATTTGTTTGAAATAATTTGATATTTAGACATGTGGTCAGTTTAAAGTTGGAGATTCACTTGGTATTGATGTTCGTTAATTCAATTTTACAAATTTGTTCTATGAAAGACAATAGAAAATAATATATTAAATACATAAAATAGTAAACTAAATTTGTTTCAACAGAAATTCTACGAATAAGTTCATAAACATATTTTGTTACGGCTATGTGAATTATAACTGTATTTCTCAGTAAATTGTATTTTTTTTTATTACCCATGTAATACAATTTTATAAGAATTGCGTACATTATACATACTTGTTTAGTTGTTTTTGTTTGAATAATAATAACATTTTCTGGCGATGCAACATGTCTAGTATTTCAGCTTACTGATAACAAAAAAATGATTGAGGTACCATCGTAATATTCCCAGATAGTCTACGTTTGTCAATTGTCATACATATTTTATTACTTTGCTGTTTATTTTCATATCTATAGCTGACTAATAAGGCTTACATCGATACGTCATTTTGTAATATCTAACGGGCTTTTTACCAGGTAACAGTTTAACCGACAATACGCAACAGCATGCGACCCACATTTCTCACACCGCATAAACGGCGACAGTGGTTTATGCAAAGTGATGATAATAATATATATATATTATTATTATCATCACTGTAGTGAGATCCTTAAAAGTAAAATTATTTTTTAAACTGTGCTAAACAACAATAAATCCCTCAACAAAATAATTTTTTTTTAGACACTTACATAAAATATACAAAAATATATCATGTACCTACCTAGTATTGTAATGTTTTCTATTTAATATTTCTGTACGTTCTGTAGGTACAAAAAACTTAATACGTATTTTTATAATAATATATCGTGTGCATAATATGTACTATAATAATAGAAGGATTGATGTCTTCTATTATTATAATAAACATATGACATTTTGTGGGTTTATAATTTTCCGTTTCTTCGGTAGAGTCTTGTAGAATACATACCGTGATGCGGTGGATTTACGGGGCTGCACTAAATCGTTCAAACTCATACTATTTATTATTTTTAATCGGAGAGAACTGACGATACCTATCGATGATAAAACGTATATATTATGATGAAATCAAATCTATTATATACTATTGTGTTTATTGGGAGAACGTAACTCCCGAAATTAATTTAAAACTATAATTCGAATAACGTCCCGCCCTCTGCAACGCTAAACAAAAAAAAAAATAAAAAGAAGATATATGTAATGACGCTGTGTTTGAAAACTAAGCCTACAAGGACGAATATAATATACATATACGATTATGTATATAGACTACGAATAATTTATAACCATTACTTGAAATAATGTTTCCGAACAGCGCATTGTTGTGTTCAATAACAATAGTATAAGAACGTGCCACACGCATTGCAGTGCTATAGTTGGGGTCGTTCACATACTGTTCACCGAGCGGACAAGAGCGACGTAAAGAAAGTATGCAGATAACGAAGTTAAACGATTTGTATCGTGTGCTAGGTCAATTTTTTTTCAAAGATTTTTAATATTTAAAAATAAAAATAAACCATAATGTACTCTGTGTCAAAAACTACTCTGTCGCGACATTATATGGTAATTTCGAGACGTAGTGGCCAACCAGCTAATAAACTCCTATATTGCGGCCATATTATCAAGATCATTGTGCGGTCAAAACAATAATTAATATTGTAGGTACCTACTTTATTAAAATAATTTCGACATTGAATGTCTCACCTCCTCCCAAAAACAATTCGTCCTGCGATATTCGATTTGATTTGATAATAATACTAATACGTATACCGACTTTTGAGTGTCCTATATAGATGGAAACGTATTTCTATAATATGATAACGCCCAAAGGGCCAAGGTCTCGGACTGCGAAGATCTCAAATGTTAGCACGACCGTTGGACGAATGTTGTACTATTATACCGAAAAATACGAAAATTTTCCCACGGACCACTAATATGTGAAGTATAATATTGACGTTTATGTTGCATTTTTTTACGCAGCTCGTATAGAATATTTTTGTAAATAAATGTAGTAGCACCTGTTGTAACATTGCATAATATTGTATTAATTGGTATTTACCGACGAAATGGTTTTTTTTTTTTTGTCGACTATTTTATTAATATAACATTAATATAGCCAATCCTTTTTATGTATGTGTATAAATTATTTAAATAACCTAAGATGAATCATTTGGTATAATATAATGGTATTATAATATGTACTACGATGTAAGCACTTGACCGAATACGACATTTTTCCACTAAAGTCTGATTTAATGGTCCAGAACGAACAATCTAAAAGAATATTGTTCAATCTCAGACCGACACTGTTGGTTATTGTTATATCTTGTGCGTCTGAGACCGTGAGACGATGTGAGGATTACGCAAGTAAAGTGATGTATGGATCCCATGAAAACAACACGTTAATTCCATAGGAAAACGGAATTACTTTAATCCTAAACATCATTGCTGATTAAACGGTTTTGTCATAACTTACTTTGTATTTATCACGTTCGGTTGTTGACCGTGTTACTACTTACTGACCACATAAAACATGTTTAGATCGGTATTTTCGATGACGACGGTGTGAGTGTAGAGTTGCGCAGTAATACATGTTGCATTGTTTGTTTTTTTTTTTTACAATAGTTGACATTTTTATTTATCTTAACTTTTAATAAAATATGTACCTATATTGTAAGCATATAACTCGTATTTTCTGTTTATTTAAACGTTTGATATTTGCACAGTGTAAATATGTTTTGTATTTAGATTTCTGTACTTACAGCCAGTTATTAATAGATTTTACTATATTTATTTATATTTATGGAGCTTTAAAAACTAATAATATGGTATAGGTAATAGGTATGTAACAATCTCTTTTTATTGGAAAAAACTGGGCATAATTTCTGTGGACTTATAGACATCATAGATAAATAACGGTGCACAAGTAATAATATGAATGCAACTTAAACACTATAAGGTATGAAAAGTTGGGATGTCTTGTTGAGTAATTAGGGGTGACGATGGATTTGATCGAATCGATGATAGAGTTGAGGTCCTAGTCGAGCGATGCAGCTGGAAATCCCGGAAGCTTGGGATTTTCTCTGTCCTGGACGTTTACTGGAAGAATACACTGAATTCGGTGGAAATATTTTTTATATCGATAAGGACCCCGAAGGTAGCGCATATATTGGCTCGTCATCTATCTTCATAAAGAAACTATGTGCATTTTGATTTTGAAGTTGGTACTTTGGAGATTATGGATATAAAATATTATAATGCATACAACTAGATACATAAAAGAACACAATTCGAAAATTATTTGTTTGTAGAAAATATTTTTTAAGCAACTTTAGTATATATATATATATTCTGTTCTTTTATTTAATAATTATATTAATAATAATATTCCATAAACTTTAAGTGATGTTTTATTATTAAAAAGTATATTTTACAAAAAGTGTACAGATTACGGAACAACGACAAAAAAAAAAAAAATGCAATTTCGAATAACAATGTTTATTTTGTTAGAACTTGCATAAAGTTATTGTATTAAAATAAATGCACAAGCGAAAATTATATTGTTTATATCTACATGTTGAGGATTTAATCAAATAGAAAACTCTTTACAAGAAATTTTCAGAGAAATAATACAAGTATAAAGTTTTAGTTCATTGCGATATAAAATTATACATTTTATTTTATGTTTACAATATAAAACGTGGTAAAACAAGATAGATCGGGTTGCTTATTTACTTAATTCGTGCGAATTCAATTGGATTAAATGAAAATTGACCACGTATTACGTCAATTTATTTCGTTTCGTTTCAACAGATTTATTCGTCAGAAATGTAACAATGTTTTGCCAACACATCCGATTATATTTTAATCAGATGCCTATAATAATAGTAGTAATAATAATAATAATAATAATAATAATATAATAATAATAATAATAATAATATTAACAGTATATAAAATAATATCATAATATCTGACTATTGTGCGTAAAGATAGTTGAAATCGTTGTTTTATAATTTGGAACTTGTAAGCGACTATACTCTGTGACTGATAGACCTACAATCCATTTTAGTATTCATAAAATAAAACTATTTGAACGCTGTAACGAATCATCTCCTACAGCATAACATTACGTAATGATCTATGGTTTTTCGTCGTTCACGCCTATAAATAAAATTGTAATTAAACATATTATTCACATAATGTTGAAGTCGAGTACCTATACCTACCCGGCTCAAACAGAACTAACCGAGAATTTCATAGTTGGAGGAAAAAAAAAACATGATTTATAGTATATATATACGCAAGTATAACTCAATAATAATATTATTCCTTCGAGGGATCCATTTATTTTATCGCACACATAAATTCATTTATGGCCATGAGCCACTAACTGTTAGAACGTAACGGTGTTACATAAGACTTTTTTATTTCACGTTAATGCAACTTTATTTGGCTAGTGACTTTATACAATAATGTGTTACTAATAGGTATAGGTACTATATTTATATAAACGTACACGAGCGATCGGCTAATGCATGTGCGAATAATATATATATTTTTTTTATTTCATTGGAGCACGTGTTAGTTTTTAAAAAAGCGGACGAGTGAAGACCATAAAAACTGTTGCGAATTGCACGCAAAATGTCTGATTTTATCGAGTTGGTAATAGGCGCGTAAAACCTAACCAAAAAAAAAAAAAAGAAAGGAATTTCCACCAACGACTAGAACCACTCTATAAATATTTGACATTTTTTCCGAACAAGGAATGCCTTTCGGAACATCGGCATCGTGTGAACCCGTTATCTTATTCAACACTAACGACGTAATATCATGTGAACAATCTTCGGCCTTATAATATACTGTTGTAATATTTTTATAAATCAAAACAGATTCGAAAATATCCAAATCGAACGTAATGTCGTACGGCGCAGAGCGTCATAATAATAATAATAATAATGTCATGGACATTTCGCTCCGATGCGTTTGGTATATTATGGTACGAGCCGGTTATCGGAAAACTTTAAGCTCGACAAAAAAAATTAATTCTCCTCTCGTTAAAGCACTCGAGCCGGATCGTCGGCCGATGGAGACGGTAGGTAGTGCCCACTATATTATTATACATTTTAACGATGTACGTTCGTTTGCTGGCAGCGATCCGTTTGTTTCTTATCGTTTTAATGTTAATTTTTTTCGCTGCTAATGCGCCACTGTCTTAACAATATAGCAACCGTATAGGTATGACCGGCGTGCGTTTTGGCAGAAACTGCCTGCGAAGTGATTTACGATAATACATTACGGCATAACGACTGTTCCGAAGCCCATCTGTTCGTGTCACCATCGCGCGGTGTGCACCAACTACGGGTAGGTAGGTCAACCCACACGCATTGCTAGGCGTAAGCATAATAGCGTGCGCGAAACGCCTCGCACGAAACATAATAAACCTGTCAATAAAGTCACTGGAGTTTCGACGTTTTTAAAATGGCCAACCCGGCAACGGCATTTGTTCTAGAAAAAGAGTACGTTTTCAATATAATTCGTTGTGCGCGCGCAAACGGTCCTAATAAACTTTAAATGAATTGGACGCGCGACTTATACGACAGACGTTTAAAGGTTAGGCTTAGCGCGTCCGTCCGAAATCGTTCGGCGGCACCGACCATTTTTGATTTGACATCGACCGGCGTATCGCGTTTTATTTTTCGTGGTTAATACCACGGGTGGTTAGACGAGGTATTACGAAAAATAAATAAAAACGTCCAACGACGATCAAATTAAGTCCGAACGAAATGGGACGAATCAGTAAGTTTAGAGTACTAATATATTTCTGAACCTACGTACAACTGTTGTACCTATACGTATACTAGTAATTCAGGACATTTTGTTTTTGGTTTACCTATAGTAATGATATTAACAGAAACGGTTTAAATCAATACTATCGATTTATTTATATAATAAACTTTGTCACACTTGACAATTTTACTCGAAATCGGTTTATTAATTATAATACGTAATGAATGGTTTTTTTTTTTTTTTAATATGAAACATTATTCTTAAGATATTTATAATACTTTAAAAATCGTCATAAAGTTTTTTTCTTAAGTGTTCTTGTGACAATTTAATAAATTCTGACCATCGTAAAATATCGTTCTAAACAAAATGAAAATAAGTGTCATACCAATATAGATGTTTAAATATTTCAATATTATTAAAAAGAACGGCAAAATAATAAATTATTATACTATGGGACATAATGGTTATTATGTAAACACTAATATTATTAACACTTCATGTACAATTATTTTAATTAGACATATTTTAAACGACATTCCATTATTATACTAACTAATTATTTTTTAATGAAAATAAAATCTGTTTAAAAAAAATGTCAACAAACTTTTAATTAAGAACGTAAATAATGAAAACAATTTCTTTTAAGAATCAAATTACAACCTTACACATAATATTATAGTTTAAATAACTAAATATGGTTTTCGAGATACAGCACAATGACCGGAATTTAAAAAAAAATCACCTGTAATTGTTAGACTTGATTTATGATATGTATTTTAATTACAACTCATTATTATTTTGTATATCTACAAAAGTACGATTATTAATCATGAACGTTGAATATTTCAAATTACTGAGCAACTAAATACTGGATCTGTGGGAATAAGAAGAGACCCAAAGCGCATATCTAACTCAATTTTCTCGACCCCATGTGGTACCTGGCAATGGTTTGAATGTACCGGTCCAATAAGTCTATAGATTACAATGATTACATTATCGTTCGAAATGCGATTCCAGTAAAAAAATAAGCGTCATATATTATACCAGGTGGGATGTATAATTCCATCTCCACGCAGCGAATGATTTTTTTTCTCCGAGAAACAGCATATTATAATAATATTCGGTTTGTTGACGGTTTTGCGCTTACTCGTACTCTCGTAGGTCACTAATATAATTGTCGTCACGGGTTCACCGGAAGTTATCGCACTTTACGACACAACAATATTTTTTTTCGGGCGAGGCGAGTGCTAGTGTTTTTTCTTTAAATTTTCAGCACACCAGTCGAGGAATATTAGACGACGTGACGTGCACAGCGTGCGAGTTACCGTAAGAAACGCTTTATAATTGTGTACTTCTATGTACTGCAGCGATATATAAAACATTTACGTCATATTTCACGCATATAGTATGATATATTATTATAAAATAGGTATCGTAACCGGTTCCCACGTTAGTGGTTTTACGCATCTCCGAGTCGTCGAAAAGTGTTTGCCGATTAATTATACCATTATATTCCTTTCGGTTTCCCAAAACCGGTCGACCGTTGGGGGCTACAACTACAACAGACTACGGGGCACCGTCGCTATACCGTGGTACAACTCGCGTATAGAACAATAGCACTTATACACCCACTGCAGGATCACGACCTCAGAGAAAAGCCGTATACGCAGACGAAATTACGCGTACCAAAGACGAAAGAGATGGACGTCGCAACAGTGTTATGTGCCGAGGAAAGGTTGTAATGTGAAAGAATATGTTGTGCTTAAGTGCTGCGTCTTGAATTATTATATTGTTCAGCTAGGAAGCCGTTCGAACGGGACGCGTTATTTTTACGACACCGTTTGCCGACAAATATTTAGTGGTATTTACCAACTACTAACCACCCACTCGAGTGACGTGGGCTGCGAGGTAGGTATATTGTATAAAACGTTTTCTAAAATTATTCGAATCGATTATTCTATCACCTGATAAAAAATTTGATTTTACAAAAAAAAAACTAGGTTCGCGTCTGTCGAATCATTATAACACAGAGAAAACACTTGAATTTGCTGATTCATGGTGCAATTTTGAAGAAAAATGTTCGACTCACGGGATGTTGTCATCGCTCTAACGCCAAACAAAGGAATACATCGAAGTAATGGATTTTCCTCTCTACATAATGTCCTCTTCTCCGGGCTTTTATGATAATAACTAAAGTAAGGAGAAAAAAATGTAAAGCACAATATCAGGGCCCAGGCTTGAAGTGGGTTTTGTTTGTGCCCACCGTATCGAGGAAAAACAATGATAATGTCTGGCGCGGTCTTTGGTTAACGACCCCCTGCTATCTTGACAAAAGGTGATCTAACGGAAGTATTTTATTTACTTTTTCTTTTAGAAACGAATTCTTTGAAAATAATGTCGTCATCATATCGAATGACCGTTTTTTTGTCGTCACTTTAATCGGATTTTAAAACAAATCAGTGAAATCAATTAATGATGATGTAAATACTTCAGAATCATTATATGGATTATTTATTATTATTTATTGTGTTCTGGGTGCATGTGTAATTTGATCAGATATTGTAAATGGAAATTTTTAGATAAAACCAGTCTATTTTATTTTAACTGATGGCAACGATATTAGAAAACAAAAGAAAGAATGTCTATAGACAAAATCGTCAAATATCGAATCTATTCATCGAAAATGCATACTAAAGACTAGAAACACTAATTCGTTGAGTGTGAATCTTTTTTTTAATATTATTATCTACAAATTAGTTTAAACGCTCTACCATGTTATACCTACCTAATAAATAGGTGGTATCACAAACAGGATAATAATATATTTCAGTTTGAAGATTTCGATCAATTATTAGTTGATCCGTAAAAACCGTATTTCATTAATCTATAGGTAGTAGGTTTTACATTACGCGTGTATTAAATGGTTGGATTAAAAATGTCTTTCGCTTTAGTAATAAATGTTTAAATGAAAACTAGAAACTAGAAAGTTGATTTGAAATCATAATACTGGTTTACTTGTAGGTGGTGGGTCAAATAATTATAAAATACGTAATAATTAATAAATACATAATATACCTGCCGAGATAAATTAATATTAAATACGAACTCATATCTTATAATCCGGTGAATTGAAAATATTAAGCGAGTTACAATAATATGTGAATTGATTATGCATATAATTATACGTATATAACCTTTATGAAATTGTGAATTTGTAGACACACATTATATTTAAATATTTAATCAGTCATCGGGAATTATAGAAATATCGTTTGACGCTTTAGTGGTGTCCATTAATGGTGAACTGCCATTTACATTTTTCAAAATACGCCAGTACCTATTAAAATTGATTTTTAACCATTGAAATTGACTAGGTAATCAAGTAATATTATAAGTAAAAATACGATTATACAATGAATAATAATTATTGATGGTATGTTAATTATGTTCTTAAATACATGTACCTACCTATAATAATTAGCTAAAAATGCATCGTATTTACGTTCAGCAGTTTAGTATGAGCATTTTCACTATAAAATGAAAAAAAAAAAATTTAATCTGATAAGTTGCTATAATGTATGTAATTCGTTTGATATACCCGGTATATCGGGGTTACATTTGAAAATTCATTGTGGTTACTGGATATTATAATCAAATTATTAGTGTATGATATACAACGCTATAATACAAAACACTTAACATGATTTAGGAACCGTCGAGAGTGTAACTAGTGACTTTAGTAGGTATTAAAATCAAACGAAATTCCGTATAATATTACAATAATAACTATTAAGACGTTAAGAAAGGAAAATCCGTTGCCAGTGGACGTAATAAAATCCCTTTATCTTTAACTAAGCCCCTTTGTGAATCTTATTTATTGCTCTGAGCATGGTCTAAAAAATGCGAGGAAAAGCGTGGAAACTGTATAGTATAGGACTCTTCAACAATATTTATAGGTCGTTGTTTTAGGATCCTGGGACACGACGAAGGGGCTTAAAAAAATATAGAGTGTAAATTATTCGATAATGGGTGCTTTTTTCTCAAAAGTAAACTTTTATTTTTGAAATGTGAGAAAAATTAGCTTAGATTTTAAAAGGCTTACCAAATAACGAAAATTATATGTTAATACTTTCATATTTCACTAATTTCAATAATAGTTGTTAATGAGTGCATAATTAATTACGGAATACCATTTTTTTTTGTTACCACAGGTTGTTAACGCAAAAATTGAAACTATTTCTATGAACTTCTTACACGTATAAAACTATAATGTAGGGTTTTAAATGCGGTGCGCAACAGAAATAAAAACGTACAAAATATGTATGATTTTTACATAATAAAACATATTGTTGCAGAAACAAATAAAATGATTAGTTAGTCAGTAATCATATGTAACGAGAATAATATAATGTTGTTTACCATGTTATTGAAAATAGAGTTTCATAACGTTGTTCACGTTATCTGATAAGAAATTATATTAGTCTAGTGTATTTCATTTATCATATCATCGGAAATATGTAGACAATACTCGATGTCTATGAACCATTAGAAAATATTAATTCATAAAGTGGTTGGGTTCATATCATTCGGTATTTAAATCTTTAAAATAATAAAATTTTACTATGCCGTAAAAAAATATGCATTTCACGTAACTTTTTTTTACACAAATATCATATATCAGACTGCTTTTGGATAATTTTTAAAGGCAGATGATATATTTGTTACTAAAAAGCCGAGACGCTTTTACCTATGTTAAAAGAACATTGCTTAGGTTGTTCAGTATTTTATCTGTAGCGTGCAAAAACATTTTATGTTTATACACATTTTATACGTTTTAAAAACCGAAAAAGTAGTGTAAAAAACTTACCATTAAATAAAAATGTATCTTTCAAATATTCACGAGTCTTATAACAATATTCTGAAAGTAGTTTTTAAAAAACTTTTAAAATCAGGTATTTTCCATGTCAAGCAGATAATACACAGCATTATAAGATATCAAATTTAAATTTTTACCTCATTCTAAGCCACAAAAACGATACCATTTAACTAATATAAATAATAAATTATACTATAACAAACGCATTTGAGCTTATACATTCTCATCAGGCGCAACAGTTTATAATATCCATAGTGAGATATATTTTGTATGGTTTGTATTATTTTATTGTTATGAGATATTCAGCGTTTTTCAATAATTGTAGTTTATTATTTACCATGAGTGATTTGTAGAGAATACAAATTATTGTCAGTTTGTCAATAATAATATCTAACTTGACATAAATTAAAATAATATATATTGTTCAACGGTAAGATACAAATTGGATAAACAAATATAATTTAATAATTAAATAATAAGGGTAGGTTCTAACTTATATTCATTACAGACTTCCTATTGTTATTAAAATAATAAATCAAAATTGTTCATAGTCAAATGTTTAAGTATTAATTTACAATATATTTTGGTGAAATTCCGGTATTTCGTCGTGTTATTATGTTGTCGACATTAATGTTGTTTAATGATATGTCGGAAAAATAATAATACTAATAAATCATAATATCGTTATAATATGGGCACTCGGGGATCATAAATAAATATTGATCTACACGATAATTTGGTTTTGATTAGTGCGATAATATAATTATTATTATAAGTAAACACTAACATTTGGCTAGGATTGATTGTTATTGGATTACAGAGCATATTATATTTGAAAAATAAAAAACACATACGATTCGAGTCCGTAATTTATTCTATATTTTGAACCGGTTTCGATAATTGCTGGGCGTACGCACTGAAAGGGAAACAATAGGATGAATGATGTCAGAAATATTGTGTTAGTTTTTTTTTTTCTAACGAGACGAATGTCGAAGATGAATACATTAAGATAATAATCGTCAGTTAAATTAAACGATTATTGATCATATTATGTGTTGTATAATAATACCATGGATTAAATCGAGTCCGGGTCCGTGTAATGAATTCGGGTGTGTATATTATTATGAAATAGTACATATTATTATGATCGCCGACACTTGTCATATTTTCGTTCGCTCGTACCTGTAATAATAATTATATTACTATGTGTATCACGCGACGGGCGAACGACGTGTAAATGATTAATTGCTGTGTGTATGTAATACATTTTTTATCTGCATACCGATAAAGGCTCACTCTGGTTTTCAGCGCATTTACGTTATATTTTATATTATTTACACATTATACAAAACAGAAAAATCACAACACCGCGGATATAATAATAATAGTACGTTATCATCACCCACATTGCATTTGTCATATTTTCGATCGCGCGTATTACCTGTAATAATAATTATATTATGTAATTCGCGAAAGGCGAACGACGTGGAAATGATTAATTTTTGTGCGTAATATATTTTGTATCGGCATGCCGATAAAGGCTCAGTCTGATTTTCCGTGCACTGACGTTATATTTTATATTATTTACATATTATACAAAACAGAAAAATCATCATAACACCACTTGTATAATATAATAGTACGTTATAACCACCCACATTACACTTTTCATATTTTCGGTCGCGTTGTCTGGTACCTATAGGTATAATATTATTATTATGTGTATTTCAACGGGTGAACGCCATAGAATTAATTATTTTTTTTTTAGTATTTTACCTATACCCTAAGGCTTACTCTGATTGTCCGTGCACCGATATTATATTTTATGTTGTTTACATTACAAACTAGTAAATTATAAAATTATAAAATATTAAACTATTATTAACACCGGCAGTACTTACAATATTGTCTGCATAATATTTTTGGTCGCGTTGTCTGGTACCTACAGGTATAATATTATTATTATACGTATCTCAACGGGTGAATGCCATAGAATTAATTATTTTTTTTTTTATATTTTACCTATACCTTAAGACTTACTATGATTTTCCGCTCACCGATATTATATTTAACAATATTTAAATTAAAAAACAGAAAATTTTTATTTGTATAATGTTGAAAATATTAGTCTGATTTGTCTAAAAATCGTGTGTGGGCGGTCACTGGTCAGTGTATGTTTTGATAATGTATCAACTGACGTAAGTGACATTTCTATTACGAATGAAATATATAATTATTGATAGATCAGTTATTACGGTGATTGAATAGGAAAACATTTTATGTTAAATCCATGCACGCTAGATGCACGTGTAAGCCAATAATGAAAATAATTATGTAAATTAATGTAGGTATGTTAAATTATTATTATAATCGTACAGTAAGTTAAATAATCAATTATAGTTCAATGTATGAAGCTGATATACCGCCGACATGTCGTCATTGGCAATAGTCATCTACCGGAACAGAACTATTGGCTGTGATTCATAAAATATACATTTTTTTTACGGTTTCAAACCCATCCCTTGCACGACCACACCTATCTATAATATATGATCTAATATCATCTGAATGCCGTAAGACTCAAAAACAAGACTCATCATATGTCAAGTATTCCATTATTTTTGTATTATTATCAGAATCGGATAGTCGTATAGTATCAATGAATATTGGCTGTAAACCAACAGTCGATATCATTTCAAAAGCAATAACAGTGAGTATCCGTAAAATCGATACTTCATCTACACGTCCAACTCGAATACTCAAATCACGATTTAACGAATCTAGTAGTAATATTTATAAGTGTCAATATACGATAAAACGACTCGTGGACATAAAAAAAAAAATGGCACAAAACAAGGGGATAGTCTGTTATTATTAGGATGAATCAAATAATTTGGATATCACGCGTGTCTTATAAACTATAGTCGTAAAATCAGAAAATATAAGTGAAATTAAAAACGATGACTTTAAACATTCACGTGGAACCTCATAATAATAAAATGTGTACCTTACCTATTAGGAATATTTTATTTTTCTTATTACGTATCGACAAATTACTTCATTGTTGGACGCTGTTGTGTCTGGCAATACTCATAAACTTCACTGACACGGATAGCCTCCAGCATTTTTACTAGGTACATACGTCGGGGTCAACACCGTTGTTCATTATTATCATCGTTTTTTTTTTCACAAATAGAAAACTTTGCTTTGAAACCGTTATTATTTTTCATAACAACACGATGGAGAAAAACAAAATATGCATAAATTTCAATCGATTAATGATTTTTTTTTTTTATCAACACTTTAAGACCGTCAAACTCAAATGGATGGTTTTAAATAAAAATTATAATAAGACAAATTGATTGATTTTTCCAAATTCTTTTTAGAAATCGATCAACGAGTACACCGTATACACATATTTATTTTATTGCAGGTTTATCAAAGTGTTAGCAATTAACGTTTTAATAACAGTGATCGTTTATTTGAATGATATCTATCTGTAACATAATGATTATAAGTTGATGTAAATTTAGTCATGTTTTTTCTATCATCAGCCAGATTAAATAATAATGGTGTTAAATACGTATGCAACATGTTGTATTCATAATATTATAGTGACTGAATATTTCATACAAAAATATAAAATGTTCTACCCAGTGGTACAATTTCTAAAATTATAATGATTCGGTTAGTCGAAATCAAAAATATCTAGTCGTATAATATATCTGAAATTCTAATATAGTGTTATTTTTAGTATAATTTGTTAAAAAAATGCATTTATTTATTTTTAAAAATTAAATCATAAAACTGAAAAATTATTTTACGACCAGTAAATGCTTAAGCTGATTCATAAATATTATGTTGAACTCGGTATGATAGTTGATAAAAATATATTAATTAACAACAAATGATAAAATAAAATTATATTGTAAGTACATTTTGAACTATAATTACAAAAATTTCAAAATGTTTCGCCGTCGTGCCTTGACTCTTAGGTGGTTGTACTGGTTTAGAGATAAAAATTCCATATTGATTCAATAGTTAAAGTAGCGTATTAAATATCATATTAGCATTAGCAATCTCAGATCATATTTAATTATTTTTGAAATTTAAAACAAAACGAGACAACACATCAAAAATAACTAAACACAATAAGAAGAACAATATTAAATCATTCTCTAAAATAAATTATTTAAAGCCTTGAATATAAATTCATTTTTAAATTATCAAGGCGTGTAAAATTATGAACATTTATTTATAATTTAATATAAAATTGAACAGTTTTTATACATAACTCCAGTTTTTAAAAGTGTTAAGTACGTATCAAGCAGTGAAACTGTTTTATTTGTATACATAAATCAAAACAGCTTATTTAATAAAATAATTTGATACTAAACATAAAAAACTCTTCAATCAATTTATGTAAAAAAAAAAAAAAAAGTACTGTTGAATAGAGTCTATTCAATTGTTAAATACGAATTTAAATTATTTGTGATGGATAATTGTATATTAAAACAAGCCCTTAAGCTGTGTTAGTGTAATAATAATAAATTAATGAAAAATGATATTATAGCTATGTGAAATTCGTATGTTGCGCTTTAAACTAAATTAACATTCAATAAATATTTCATTTAAATTTTAAATCATATAGTATTAAATATTTTTAGTTCTGGGTTTGTTCGTGTTATTTGTATTGTATCAGCATTGGTTTTTATAACCGTATAGAGATATAGAAAATAGCCGTATCGATTTATATGCAAATTAATGTGAAACTTTTTTTTTTACTTTTACAAAACTAGATATGCGAAAATATGTATAATTGTCTGATTTTTGTTCTGAAGAGTTGATATCAATCCAATTATTACAATTATATTTTCGTATTTTATAAGCGATTGGCCTAACTTAATATTATAATATAATTATGCCAATAATATTTAGGATTATAGAAGTTGATTATTACATCAAACATTAAGTTTGGACATAATAAAAATGTTAGGTATATAATTATGTAAAAGTCAATAGATAAATAATATGATATAGGTATAAAATTATAGTGATGAAAATATGAAATAAAAATTGTTCAGTTTTAAGCTATTATTATTGATCAGATAACACAAAAATTCCAGCGTCGATAGTGGAAAATATTTATTAAATTTGCAATACAGTTTTTTAATATCGTTTGAATAAAACTTAATATTAAGAGGATAAAAATGTATAATAAGTACAAGAAAAACTTATTATAACTAAACAATTTACTATAAACAAGATTATATTTTATTAAATTAAATTAAACGTTAATATTAATCACGTAGAAACTATATTTTTTAAAACCTTCACATATTTTTTAAAAATGAATTTTAATTTTATATAAAACCTATTACCTAGGCATTTCTGGAAACTAAAAAGTTAGCATTTATTTTTATGCGATATAACAAGATATGACATCAATATTATCCAGCTTTGATATTGTCGTTTTAAATAAGACATAGACTGTTAAAATATTATAAATGTTTTAGTTTTAAAATGTGTATGATAGCTGGGCTATTATATATACCTACAAAAACTGAAAAACGTCAATGATATCAATTATTATCAATATTTTTATAAGTCACGTAATATCTTTGAGTACGAAATATAATATAGAAACAAAAAAATGTAGTATTATGAAATTATATTATGTTATTATAGTACCTGCATTTCAGCTATATTTATATCTACGAGCTCTTTTTAATAAAAATAATAATAGTCTATTTTTTTAATATTTTTTTTTACAAATCCTTTAAGACCTTTGTTGTAACATGGTATTTGTTTGACATTTAACAAAAACTATTTTCTGAGCACCCACTAGTGTTCTAGTGATTTATTTTCACATATTAAAAAGATACCAAGAAATACCTACGATATATCTTTATAGTGTATGTAATATCCGACAACCGACCAATATATTGCGAGTTAATAAATAACATGAAGACAAAGCTGCATTGTACGTTCATAATATTTCAAATTAGACTTAAAGGTTTTAACACAAAGCGAAAACTTCAAACAATAATACAAATAAGAATTATCGTGTTATTGACATAGGTCTATTTGGAATACAAATCATAAATACTATTGCTTGTATGTAAAGGTACCTACAATATTATATATTACAATGTGCTGTGTGCATTAAATATTGTTAAACGAGTTATAATGATATAATCATAATAATTTACTCTTAAGATTGTAGAAGAAGAACTTATAATGAAATTAATGTCTTTAACAGTGTAATATTATCCTTTACTCTCGAGTGTGTCATAACACTAATACTTAATAGGTATATGAAACGAAACTTGAAATAAAAATATTATATTATTACCTACTTACCGTACAATGACCAACTTATTTAAGTGATATGAATAATATTATGGACACGTTAACTGAAAAAATACTCGTTGAGCATAAAAATGATGACAGAGGTGGAATCCAATATTAAAAACCAAGCCAATAATTATATGAATAAGAACATCGAATGAGAAGTATTGATGTGCAGAAGGTTAAACCAGATCATTAAAATATTACATAATTCATAATTCATTATTGTTAAGACAACGATATTAGGGAAGTAAACGTCTCTACAACTAAGGTAAACGAAGCACTAATGCCGTATGTGTCAACAGTTAAAAAATCCATAGGATAAACAAAGAATTTAATAATAATATTAAATCGCGTTGAATACGCAAGTATTAAGTTTCCTTTAAAATGCAAAATTATATTTACTAGTTTTACGTTTGTAATCTATAATTTCGAATATAATGGTAATATTATTAACTTCCATATTATACATACGTCTTTCAACATCCAAACACATTTCCCCGACAGGCATTAAAATATTACCATAAAAGGATAAATCACGCATTACACACGTATTTGTACATCTTACTCTAACGACATAGTAGACAACTGTGAAAAATTCATCACTGTGTAGTGTCCGCTGTTCAGAGGTTTCACCGTATTTAATAACGAACAGTAATCATTGTCTTTACCTATCGTATAAAATAAAAACCCATTATATATAGTAGGTACATATAAAACGATTGTTACTTGGGTTGAACTTAGGTTTACTATAGTACAAGGATCTTAAGTCTTAACTCTTTAATGTCACATTCTATAATGTTAACAGGTAACATTTTATAACGGTTATTAATCATTTTACAACTCGAAGAATTGTTAAAAAATAAACATTGGTAATAAATACCTATGGGTTTATACCACGTCTTATAAATACTTTTATCGTATAAAATTTGATTTATTTCTCTTGGATGCTTCTTATAATATAATATTATTATAATAATATTTCGGTACTTATGTAACTCGTATTGCAGCACGAAAACGTATGTTTTAAAGAATATATTATTTTAATAACGCCGTTAGTTATGTCCTGACATTTAGCTATTTATACAAAAATTCAGAAATGACGAGAAGGTGGGTGTATTTTTTTGCATGTAGAAAATATGAGTTATGCCGACTGTAGACAAGTTTAATATTAATGTCTTTTGACTATAATTTATGCTTTTCATATTATGTTCAGTTTATCATAACTTATAAGATTAATAGAATGAAAATAATCTCATAAGATTCGTATACGTTGTAGCTTCGTGTAAAATCAAAATGTTTGTTACGAAAATATATTATAAGTGTAATTGAATCATACAACTTTATGAACAATCGGTGTACCTCGTACATATTTTATCTTCAAAAACTGTATTGATAATTTGGTAAGAATCTTTAAAGTCATTGCCATAGTGTTATTATTATAACGCTGAAACGTATCATTTTTTTTTTTTTTATAGTAAAATCGATACTGTTGATTTATTGTATTATTTCAATATGGTAAGAATAATAATATCGTAAAGCGGCGAAAGAAAACTCCGGGAAATCGGATGCTCGGGTGCGTCGTAAAAAAAAACTGCCATAATAATATCGCACTCGATATTCTTAGAATGTTACGAGAGGAAACAATAACGCATGTGTGACGGGTATACAAGGAAAGTAACTAATAAACTTTACCGTTTGCCGTGGAACAAACACGCTACCGATATGATAATATGAAGATTGAAAGGACAAAGTGTCGGTTAATGGGTGTATGATATATTATTGTTATTCGTAAACACAATAATAATAATAATAATAATGATTTGTACCTGTATCGTATACGTGTGCGCGCATAAAATATGTCGTGTGACGAAGACACGTGTCGGGGGCGGCAATCTTCGAAGGGAATAAACTATAATATAATGGTATACGCCATGTTATATTATTTTATATTGTCGTCGCATTAACTTTCAGTAAAACGTGGGGTGTTGTACATGAATATTATAATATATTGTGTCTCAGCACTATTCAGCGGTGAAATATGAAACAATGTCGTTTACAAGGAAGTACGTTATATTTTGTCTCGGCGTGATTACATAAATAAGAAAAAGCCTAGCCAATTTGAAAAATAAATTCTAGATGCTTCATCACATTTCCACCTACGGGATTTAGCTGGAAAAAAAAACCATACACAATAATATAGTACCTATGTTAGTCCTATAGATAATTATAACGACTTGGCATCTGACATAGGTTATAACAATAATATCAGAGGGAATTCAAGTAACCGATGTATAATACATAAATACATAGATTAGCAATATAAATACCTATATCATCATCGTGTGACCAAATATTGGACCAATAATCTCCAGTCACTTCCGAATTAGGTAGGTAGGTATTTAAAAAACGAACAGCTCGAGTTACCGACGTATACCAAGTAAACCACGTAAACCGACTTACTAAACCCCTAAAAATATTTCGGAATAGATGCTATCGCGGTACACCGTTCGTCAGTGATCCACGTGACACTTGGCCGAGTCGTCAGACCTTTACTCAAACGCATGGCATCAAATATTGAGAAATTTCTTAATATTTTTAGACCACGCGTGGTATGCATTCCAGGACTCGACTGAATACACTAAATATAGGTCCGAGAGATCCTTTGATCTATATGTGGATGCAATAATGATTTAACGATACGTTAAAAAACGCGTGACTTACGTCATGTCTCGGCGACGCGCTCTCGTCCGGACGTGTCTGGGCGGCGGTGCACGTGCGCCTGAGACCACGTGTTGGCCGGCCGGCCGGTGGAGGCGGCGGTGGAGATAGTGGTGGTGGTGGTGGTGGCGGTGGTGGGTGTGGTGGAGGCGGCGGTGCGCCGAAGACGTTATTCCTCGGCACGCGATATCCCTTCGGAGGGTGGCGCTTGCGCGATCGCGACAGGCGAGACTGTAAAAAAAAAAAAACCGCACACAAGAAAACTCCGCGGGACGACGGTGACCGGAGACGCGGGCGGACGGACGGGGGCAGCGCGTGGGACGCGAACAGAACCGGGGTTGCGGTATACCAGGGGCGGGGGGCGAGGAGATGTGTCACTATGTGAGCGAGGAGACGAGACGACGACTACGACGACGACAACGACGACGACGACGAGACTACACGGCGGGCTGCGCTGCACACGGCGTCACCACAATACAACACGTCGATAGTTTGCCGGCAACTGAGAGCCAACCGATACACACACGCACCGCTCACATACGCATACGCACACACACACACGCGCGCGCGAGACCCGCCGCTGCCGACGCCGCGCGGAGCTGAGCACGCGGTCCTACGTGCCTCCGCCGACACCGCCCCTCCCCGCGATCCCCGTGACGCTTACGCCCCCGCCGGCTCGTAAACACCCGACACGCTCGAAAACCATACACTCGCCGAAAACCGAGGAAATCCGTTTTTCTTCTGTTCTCGCCGCGGGCCCCTGCGCCCACCGCCGCCACCCACCCACCCGGTCGTCGCGGAAACTCTCGCGAGCGCACCCCTCGCCCCGCCGCACACGAGTAACAATGATGATGATGATGATATGCTACTCCCCTGCACGTTACGATAACAATAACAACAATATATACGCTACGACTCCTCTCGACAACGATTCGACGCCAAAAGCCGGCGGCGGCGTTTGATATTGTATCATCATTATTGTATTTGTGTTGCAGATAATATGCGCGAGCGTTGTGTGCTCAGAGCGAAACACACACTGGCGGATGGGCGAGTTCGCACACGGCAGCCGACGACGGACGATAAGAACCACTGCGAACGTGCGTGATTCCGCAAAACTAGAAATTTAGCTAAAAAGCGGAATACTAAAAGAAAACGATTATTTTTCTTTAGACGAAGTCGATGTCTGACCTTACGCACGCAGACGATCGTCAAGTCCGGCGAATTCCCGATCCGTGCGATTTTACGAAAGATTTCCAATCGCCGATCGCCACCCACACGCGGCAATCCGGTTTTAGGACGAATTTAATAGTATTGCACTAATGAGACGTTCAACAAGTGTCCGTGTCGCAATAGCCGGCCGTCGTCGTTTACGAATTTACGATAATGTTTCGACTTAACGGCTCCACACGGAATTCGTTCGGCGCGCCGCCCGATGTACGTCGCGTGTTGCAAACACGTTAACCAAACATAATGCTATGGGTGTCCTGGCCGTCCGAATAATAATGTTATTGCTATGAATTAATTATTTCGGTAAACGTTTGACCGTCGGGCACGCGACGACGTTTAACTACATTTGGAAGTATCAAAATCGATGAAAAAAAATAATAAAAACAGAATTATAATATAAATAATATCAAGTTACGATAATATTTACCCGTGGGATTTGCCAAGGAAACACACCGAAAAATTAGAAATTTGACTGTAATGTATAATTATAATAATAATATCACTTGTTGACTCGAACGGGATATTTTTATTTGCGTCACATCCACACCGTATGTAAATCTATAATGTCTATTTTTCTGACTATTATGTTAAATATCTCGACGAATATTTTTTTATTATAATAAGTAGGTATGTGCAACACAATGTAAATTATGTGCTGAGATGAAAAGATAGAGCGAGTGAACTACTGAAGAACTATACTTTTTTTAGTCAGTATAATATATGTCACACAATTGAACAAAATATTTTTGGGACCGTTTCTATAAATAGTTTTATTTTTTAACCAGACAGTAAGAACACGAGCGTTAACGTTCTAAAAATTTGATTCAGCCAGTAACATTACCGTCTTTTACATGCCTATTATAATGTGTTGACATTTTTTGTTCATTATATACCTAAATAATAGTATTATATTGTATCTATTTTAGTTAAGAAATTTATGCGACAGACAACGAATGTTATTGAGCTTCGCGGTAGACTTTTACCAAGTCCATATTTTTATCTGACCAAAAAGTAGAGTTGTAAGTGAGTTCATTTAAAGTACACCGGTCATCGACTGAATAAATCTTAATACTATCAAAGTTAACTGAGAAGTAAAACCTGAGCAGTTAGGTAAAAACAAAAGTTAACAGTTAAAGTCAAAAAATGCGTATTATAATATGAATCCGTTGGATATTTTTCCAAAAATGATGTGTTGACTGTGCATTGGTTCTTTCTCATTCACAAACGGCTTAGCGAGGTTTTAAATAATTAATCGTGTTTTGACCTTATGCTCATTGATTTCAATTGATTTCTCGTTTTATAAGTTTCGTCGCATAAAATATTACAATGTACCTAGCTTGAATTCATATACAACCGAATCGTTATAAAATATTATGCTCTGGGCATCCGAGTGTCCTTAATATAATATGGTGTAATTGAATAAAATTTTATAAAAGCTCCAATCGTTGTAAATGTATTATTAAGATACGGATTTAAAATAGCATGTAGCTTATAAAAGCCAATTTTATCGATATAATATAATATGCAAATATCAATGAATGTATTTAGTTTAAATTGAAAACATTCTCG
Source organism: Sitobion miscanthi (assembly GCA_008086715.1). Classification (NCBI taxonomy): domain Eukaryota; kingdom Metazoa; phylum Arthropoda; class Insecta; order Hemiptera; family Aphididae; genus Sitobion; species Sitobion miscanthi. Next base: position 23,987,365 of record CM017800.1, read on the forward strand.
TAGGTGTATAATATATGTATAATAGTATTTTGTATCATATTTATTTTTTAAATATAATCTATCATATATCTTATTTAAATATTAATATATAATATATAATACTACATAGTAACATACCATGGTAATAATATAACGAAAGAAAATACTATTTATTATAGTAAGAAATCTGCAACATATATCTATCTTATCGGGAGTTAAAATAACTGAGACTTACATTAATTTATGTCAATAAAGCGAATAACTACATTTCAAGGTGAAGGTTTCTTTTCTTTTTTTATCAAATTTTATCGATCTGCTTAGATTGAAGTAATACAAACTATTCTTGTATAATATGAGTTAAAAAATTGTTACTTATTAGCTTACTACAATAAGCACCGACACACAACTAGTACTTTGTTGTAGGTATCCTAGTTAAATAATTTCATTAAAATATAAACAATTAATGTGATGTTCCTTAGGATTACCGGAAACACATTTTATTATCTAGACACGAATACTTACTCGAATAACATTCCTTATAAAAACGGTTATTTTAATAGTTTGAACAGTTTACAAAATCCAAACGTCATCTGGATTGATAGCATGTAAATTGAATGACCCTGAAAAATACTTTGGTGGATTCGACTGTATTCTATCAGGTACAGTAAAAGTACGCTTAGTATAAAATAGTAATAATAAAATAAATTAATATTAATAGACATTTAGGTTTCTTGGAATACTTATATAAGATACTGCAAATAATATGTGGAGTTGGATTGGCTAATAGAACGGGTTAATATTATTTAGGAAACAATCATTGAAACTATTTCGGCACCATAAAATAAAATAAAAAATAAATTTTCAAGACTTTGTTAAAAAAACAATTTATTCAACAATGTATATTTTTTTTCACGATTTCCACGAAAGTATATTTACGAATTATAAAAAACGGCATTGTACAATATTCGTACGATTTCTTATATTTTTATAGCTGTCGTAAAATATGCAAATTAATACAATTTGATAGATGGTAAATCTGTCTTTGATATCATATCGGAGTGAATGCATAGATTGTATAATTTTAGTAACGATACGCGTGCGACGGAAGATTGATAATCCAAACTTTTGTTCAATAATAATAATAGAAGGCTTAATAATGATGTATAAGAAAGAGCAATTTTTTAGTCAATTTAATATTACGTGATGAGAAAAGAAATTAAATTATTTTAAAAATATACACGGTCACGATCCGGTGATTAATTTTTGGCAAAAAAAACGTCTTTAGCACAATATGTACTGTTAAATGAGTAAAACTTAATTAAAATAACAGTGGCGAAAAGCAATTAAAAATCATATTACAGAAATTATATATAGATGAATAACTCCCAAACCCAAAACACAAGCACTTACGTATGAATACCAATATCACAGATATTGCTTTTGTGTTGTTGTGGTTGTAGTTGTTTATATCGGTTAGATATTATAATATAATTAATACTGTAAAACCGTCATAAACGATCGCACAAACACACGAAACCACAGCGGTATAATATCATAATAATATTATTATTATATAGGTAGTAGGTACTGCCTCAGCATGGTAGTCTTCGGTATAGTGTTGACGGGATCTCTTTTTTTTTTTTTGGTTTTCATTAGGCCAGCGATGTCATCCGCTTTACACCGAGTTATAATTAATATCGAAATAAATAACAAAATCGTTTTTTTAGCGTTTTTATTGCTCGTGGGCGGGCGGGACGACAACACACATTATTTTCATTTAAACACAATGGCTGTTCAATTATAAGGGTATCGTCTGAAACAGAACTCTTAGACGGGGTAAGCGCAATTCGTTTTAAAATTTGATTTCCAGTGGCGAAACAGAGAAAAACTACGTATTGCACACGTAAGACATATTTTATAAAATAATGCACGCACAAGTGACGAGGCTATTTTTAATAATGTAAGTATTACGCGACCAGCACTACACTCGAATGATAAATTATACTATAAATGGCACTTTTCGTCTTGCAAAGTGATATTATTATTATGTCGTATACCTACTTGTTAACCTTTTCAGTATGAAGCTGAAATAGGTGCAGTGGTGCACATTATAATATACCTGCAGATTATGGTGACAGTGTAGTGGTGCACGTTGTACTATCAAACAAAAGTCTGTGAGCAAAACTTGTTTTGGCTTTAGAAATGATAATGATATAAATCTTTCGAGAGAAAGAAATTCATTAACGTCAAAGAACTATGCGTTATAATATATTTATATGTTTTTTTAAAAAATGTTATCACTCTTTTACTCGCAATTGATCGTTGCGTGTAACGTTCTTATAACGAAACCATTCCGCGACTGTGAAATAATTAAATAATAATATGTAAATGTATGCAAGATATATATATGTATATATTTATGTATATACGTAGTTTATATTATATTATATAATTTCCGTTTCGTCTATTGTAATAATTTTAATGTTTCCGAGTAAGAACTGTATTAGTTTTGTTTTTGTACGAAAAGAACAAAAACTTTGGGAGATAATCAAAGGAAGTAAAATTAAAATAATTTGTTCAACTAAAACTGAAAAAAAAACGAATAAAATTTAAATAATAATAAATCAAGTCCTAAAAAAAAGTAATATTAATCATAAATTATTGTTATCGCCTCAAATTAAAGATAGGTATGACTGCTCACGTGGATAAAGTGCAGGATTTCAGATTGCAGCCGAGTTGATAATATTTTGTGTTTAAATAAAACGATATTCGTTCGTTTGAATTGTTTTAAAAATAAAGAACGTTAAAGAACTGCATTAAGCCGGTCTGTGCATAATATAGGTATAACTGGTTACTGTTACGACCTATATATAGTAACAATATATACTATGCAAAATATTTAGTTTGTGTTGAATCATCGCTGATGATGATGATATACATATTTTTGCATATTAATAAAAATAGGTGGTGAATCAAAAATGGTAATTTAAAAGTGCCTATTGTGTATGTCGGGACCGCATTTATATTGAGATTCGAATGAACTTGAGGCCGTGCTAAATAATAGCAATGGTTAATTTTTATGAGTCGAAAAAATCAATCAGTGTAAACTAAAACTCATTAAAACGCTACTAAAAATTTGAATAGTCATAAAAAACTTTGTTTTTTTTTATCAACATAACCCATCGGTGACCATCGCTATACATTTACATTCTTAAAGTTTTATCGCATCAGCCTACGTCGTCGGCCATCGAGATTCGCTGGAATTTAATTGGTAGTTTCGTTTTATCGTCTTCTTTTGACGGTTGTATTCCGACAAAGCAAATTGGATTTATCGGGATTTAAACATATTATTATTTTCGATTATCACTATTGTCTTTTTTTTTTATAGTCGAGTACAATCTGAGAAAAATGTTAAATGGTAATAATTTACTAATAACTGTGCACCGTAATAATATTATAACCTGATGTCGGTGCGACACGTATAGCTGTTGTATAGGCAAAGACGTTTAATTATTTTATCATGACTTCATCTCTCAACTGGTTTTTAGTGAATGTATAACATTATAAAATCTATTCTGTTCATTGACAATGGTTTTTTTCTGGAAGAAATACAAACGGTATAATAATACACAACATAAACATATTATACAAACCTTGATACATTTCTTTGTCTCAATATATATATATAGATAACTGCCAATTAGAATAGCTCGGGATTTTTTTATTTATTACAACAACTCAACTCTTACGACGGTTCGTCTCGTTATCCCCATTTCTGAGCCACGCTAATATGCTTCAGAGTCGTGTAATGTTCGTGTAGTGTATACGGCTATAAAACTAATTATTATTAAAGTGAGTATACCTACGCATCGTTTTGGGTTCTTCTACCAAAAATACAGTGGCCGACAAGTGTTATTTGGAGCCTACGGCTATGCCTCACAAGAGTCATAATACATTATAATATTATTGTAATATGCTGAAGCGAACATTGAAATCATATTCTACTATGATTGTCCAAACATAATATCCGTTGAAATAATATTTATATTATACATAATACGCACAATATGGTTGGGCTGCACGAAAAATGTATCACTTTAATAGTTCAATAAAATTTAATGGGCCACTAAATCATGTTTGATATGGAACTTTAGCTCACTATTGCTTCGTCAAATGTTTAGTGATTGTACTTCATGCAACCCGGCAATATAGCACTATTGTAAAATATACTTTTTAAAAGTTTTCAAGTAGGTATTTATTTTGAAAATTATTAAAAATACGTATTTGAATACTCAGAAAAGAAGGTGTTTGTGTACAAGTAAAAAAAAATATCTACTTTCAATTGAAATGGAAAGTGAATAAACTAAAAAGAATTATTAGAGTACCTATTTGAAAATTAGTGTTTGACTTTAAATACAGACATTTCGGAAAAGAAGGTATTTAAAATACTTAGTTGAAGTAGTTATCTCAAAAGTATTTAAAACACGTATTTGAGTACTTAAATTGTATTTGAATGCTTTTACCCAAGTACCTATATACTTATAACAACACCGGCGCAATAGTATATTAAAACACTCGAGTCAATAAAACGTGATTACGACCTTGTGTAGTAGGTCTAAATATTATTAAAAACATGTTCGGGTTCAGAAATTATTTCGGCTGCGTGTGTTGTGTCGTGTAACTTACTAATATTGTTATAACCACGGTGCGTATAACCGATATACCGCACACGAACACGATTGGCACTTTGATCATCAATTACACCGACTCCGTGCCATGCCTTATGGTTTGCGCCACTCCTATAATATTGTTCTACATACACCAGTTGCACGAGTTAGTTTATGGCATCGAACGTTTTATTTTAATTCGAAAAGTCGTTTGTAAGCACGTAGTTTATTGATATAGGTATACATACTCGCTGCGTGTAATACGTGCAGTGATATTGTTGGTTTTAAATATCATTACGATTGAGCGTTCACAATATCGTTCGTATAATTTCCAAGGCAGTGGTATACTGACTCACTTGTCACCCGTGTCTATTATATCTATACTCTAAAGGAGAAAACTAATTGGTTCGTGTGTCGGGGTCCATCTCGGTAACTTTACTGAACCGATTCTCAAAATTCTTTCCCTAATTGAAAACTACACCATCCTATGGCATTATGTTTATTACCCGACCTACGCGGTTAACGGTAAATCGCGAAATTCAACCACTAAATGTTGGTTTGCACGAGGGGTAATTACACTAAAACAGAGATACATTGATGTAATATAGCACCGTGGTTCAGTTTTTTCCCGACCGAAGTCTGGTTATACAGCTAGCATAATATAATAATTGCATTGTTTATTTTTATGATATTATACACAATCCACTCTCCGGTGTGTGAGATTAAATAAATCAATCAAATACCCTAACCTGCAATACTCGGAGTGGACACAGGTGAGTCAAAGTCTGAAATAATACTATAGATTGTATTTAAGTACATGAATAAGGTCGAATTGCACTCTGAACTGAAAAAGGTAATGTTCGAAAAAAAATTAAGTTCGAATTGCTCTCAGTTTAAAAAAAAAGGTAATCGTACATTGCACTTGTTCCGATCAATATAATATAAAACTTACTCATTAGCAAATGTCAGTCGATGATCAAAAGAATTAATATCTAAAGTTTATTTTTATAATAATTACAGATTTAGGAACAATTAAAAAAATATAAATAATCATATGAAAATATGTATATAAATGTATCTCAAAATTAATTAGTGAAGTCGTGTAATAACACGGTTGTAGTACCTACTAAATTGATCAAAACATACACTTAATTGTTCGCCAAAATTGATATTTATAATTTCTGCGGATTGAGTGAATCGATTGCAATATTCGAGGATTTCTGTCCTTACACCCGAATGCAATTTGAACATTTTAATTTAGGCAAGGAGTGAAATCCGACAATATCCGAGGCCCATCGTACATCCAAAATTTCAGCAAACGTTTCTTTACGTTAACGACTACCTATTGATGTTGTCGTATAGTTTGATAACATAGTAAATACTCATGGTCGTATCATATTTGTACTAATAATAAATAATAATAGTATAATATTTATGAAGATTTGAAAGAATAAAAAAAATAGTCGTATAATGTTCAATGTGGACTTATCGATATTATACTCTACAGAATACGATTTTCCTATTTCAACCAAGGTTATTGTTTTAGTCACAGCAAACCGCTAAATTTTTATCATCCAATTTACCACGCTGAAGATTTATTTTCTCACCAAAGTTGAATTATTTATGTTGTGCTGCAGGGTCGTATAATTTTCTTAGGACACTTAAATTATGATCACTCCTACTATGTTTTTTCCTACCTACATACCAGATACCGGTACACCGTCATGAAGTACCGCGTACACTATATTTTGAATACCGAAATAGTTGAACACCATTTTATTTCGGCGTTAATGAATCACTGTTGACAGGCGTAATTTCGATTGTAATGTTGTGGTTTGGTCAAAGTAGATTTCCGTGTAAACTATTTATACGTGTATAAATCCCATCGCTCCTCCTTATCTAAGTTCCAAACGTTTATGTCCATTAACAGTTTGACACATTAAAATCGTCTTCTTTTTCTATTTTTTATAATATGGAAATTATTAATAGACAATCGCGATTAGTATAGTATTTCAAACGTCTTCAAAGTGACTATAAATTAAAACAAAGATAAAGTAAAATTAGTACTCCTATAATTAGGCAACGACAAAATATAATAAGACAACTTAATAAAATATTATATCAATTCACGTCATAAAAATAAATATATATATTTTTTATTCAATGTTTATACTTATTCCAAACATCCAACTATATATAGTGAGTTCAAAAAGTTACCATGTAAATTGTGTTTATGTTTCCACTGATAAATTACGGTCCTTGCAATATTTACATTAAATTTTGAAACATGTATTTGATTGTTTAATCGAATTTATTGATGGCAATTTATTTACAAAAAAAAAAAAAAAAAACAAAAATGAAATCAATTTAATCTCCATTCTGATCAGAATCTAAAACAGCTAAACTTTTATAAAAAGTTAAACAAACAAAAATCAGAAACGAAACTCAAACAACGGAAGACACGTACCGTTGCTGCTTTTATGAGTTACTATTTTAGAAAATGTTGTAGTCTTACAAATAGTGCGCGAGTCAATATTTTACTTAACAATATGTACCTTCCTATTTGTTGTAGTTGTATTTAGGTCGACATGATGACATACTGAAGTTACTGCTATTGGACTAGAGTTTAAACCATTCTTCTTATTTGCATTCAAAATTACAAAATACCACAACCCACAGTACAATAAGGACTTATTCTCCTGATAAATGATTATTGACTATCAATCAGTAAATTAAAGTGTTGTTTTTTTCAGATATAATCTAATACTTATAATTGCATTGTTTGTATCTTGGATACATATCATCACATATAGTATAATAGATCTCTAACTGTATTTAGTGTATTAAATTATGAAATATAGATGAGAAATGAGGGTAGTACCTACAAACAGACATCATATCCTTGACACCAGTTTGTAATAATAATATTAAAATATAATTATAATAACATTATAGTAATATTATTTTTAAAAATAATTGTTTTAATAATATTTGTATGCAACAAATTGATGTCAATAATTGAATTAAACGGAATTAGACTATAAAAAAGAATCTTTGACAAACAGCCAAAGTCTAATTAAAATTTTTTCTAATTAAAAACAAAATACCCCTATGCATTGTGACATTGCTCACCTTATCTTCACACGCACCTATTCCCCCCTTTTAATTCCTCCAACATCAATATCCAAAATATATTCTCAACTCAGCAAAAATGAAATAATATTATACGTTTCTTAATATATATTTTGTTTAACCCGTACAGGCTGTATTATTTAATTTTTCGTTTTGAATATAATTAAATTTTATAAATTATTTTTGAAATAACTTTTAATCCACCATTTTAATCGTCGGAACCGATAATTATTGTCAAACAAAATTTAAATGAATAAATACAAATATTATCATATTGTTTTTCAATCTATTTTTTATATAGTAGGAAAGTTTCGAAAACAAAAGATATTGTATGATATTATCTAATAGGTGGATAAAATGTAAAAGGTAACTAATAAAAAAAAATTTTAATGTAGTAACTTTTATTAAACGTAGAATGTTATTAAATATTATGGTAGTCGGGCACCCAGGCGTGACCTCGTGGACGTACGATGAGATACAACATGGTTAACAGCTTTTACACTTGAGGGCGCCACGATTATCTTACCAGAAGTAAACTAGCCATTGCGATTCATACTTTATTATTATTGTTATAATAAGATTCGTTATAATGTCTACTTCAGATTGAACTGTCCAAATTTTCAGATTTTAATTACGAATAATGGACGTTTTAAAATATCTGAATTTAAAAATATTCAAACTATAACGAATTCAAATCAGTTTTCAAAAGTGTTATCGCATTACTAGGGGAATCAATTTGATAAACAGAAGTTTGGCATGTTTTGGCTAAAAATAGGTACTGATCAGTGATCACCAAGCTTAGAAAAAACAGACATTTTTCAAAAATAATACAGTACTTAGAAAACAATTGGAGTCGTAATTAAAAAAATGTTAGTTGTACTGCGCATGCATGTACCGAGAGAGTTACAAATTTGAAATTTTTTTAAGACGTGTATTAAGATACTCCCTATCACCTTTCAAAAACCCCACTTCAATCCATGGTCATCCTGAAGAAATATTAAGTGGTACTTCATATCGTGAACACACTGTATTATAATATACAATAAACATACGTAAAACATACACGACTAGGCGAGTAATTATTAGAAGAACAATCTATAACAATATATGTGTAAATTCTATATTATAATTTTAATGGTGAATTTATAATTTCATCAATAATACACTAACCTTCTCGTTATTGTGCATACATCATTATTTACTATTATACTCAACAGCATTTTCAAGATATTATTTCGATTAATTGTGCGCATAACCTAAGTTGAAAACAGCTGGTAATATCAGTAAATATTATATCAAATTATATTCTAATATAATACGTTATTACTGATGCAATTCGTTTTTGGAAATATCTACTGTATTAATAATAAAAATAAATATGAATACCAATATGAATGTAAATATTGCATAGTAAAATATTCTTAAAAAAATTGACTGACGGACCGGCAAAGTAATTTTGAACACATTGAAAGTGAATAATAATAATATTATGGGAGGACGGAGTGGCCGAGCGGACTAAGGCGTCAGTTGCGATGCTGGTTCAAAACCTCGGCTACGGGTGGCATTTTTATTCGGGCAAGTCACGGTGTCTGGAGAGAAGTGCCACCATCCCCCACCCGTGCATGGCAGATACCTACGGGTGCCCACTAAAAAATCTGCCAAAACTAAAATGAACACGTGTTTAAACCTTCAGTACCCTCCACCACAGTTGAAAACCACCCAATGGGCCAAAGTTGCCGCGGATTAATTAATAAAAAAAAACAAAACAAATTATATCATATTAATTAAAAAAAATAGTATCATTGACATTGCCTATATAAAACCCCTAAATTGTAAATGTGTGGCTCACTGTAAAGGAGCTTAAGGGGATTCGATACCGTGATTTTCTGTTTTCGTCTAACACACGTGCGACATAGTATTTTAGACGTGTTTTTTGCCAAACATTCCAATTGATCTATTGAAGCGATAAGAATTCTTAAAACAGATTTGAATTTGTCGTAAAGTCTACTTGAAATTGACTTTCCTACATTTTTGATAGTATCCCCCAAATTTCTAAAAAAATGTCATATTAAAAAAGAGTATTTAAAAATGTTTGTATTTCAATTTTCGAAGTAGTTAAACTCAAAATATCAAAAATATGGGAAAGTCGATTTCAAGTAGACTTGACGACAAATTCAAATCTGTTTTTAGAATACTTATCGCTTCAATAGATCAATTGGAATATTTGGCAAAAAACACGTTTAAAATACTATGTCGCACGTGTGTTAGACAAAAAACAGAAAATCACAGTATCGAATCCCCTTAAGGAGTTTAGAATCACACCATATCTAAGAAGTATTCGAAAAGCAATATTTATAGTGGTTAGTTTTATGTTGTCCGGTGTTTAGCTTCAGGCCAATCAATATGTGAACAAAAATCAAGTGCGGTATAGGGTTAAACTTGCTATATTTATTTAAATTATTTTTAGACTTCAAACAGATTCTGAGATTTAAATAAGTCAAAAGTTTTTAAGATCAATATTGAAAAAAACAAAATGATGGTGGCCAATACCGTTTTTGTTATCACCAGTGTGGATCTGTAACGCAAACGATGTTCTGTCCCATCAACTGGAGAGTTCCATTCTAGTAGGTATATAATGTTTAACATATTATTATACTAGAAATATAATAGTTTGTATTTATATAGAGCATATGACTTGCGAATAGAACGAATGGTGACTACCATGTAAATCTTATATAATGACCGAATTATTTATGTTGTACCCAGTTGCCTACAGAAAACGGACAAAAAACCGTTTATACAATTATTCATTTAACGCACTAAACGTAATTACCGATATAAATTAATGCATACAATACAATTTGGCTAACGTATACATTTTACACTTAACCTATTCCTACCTACTGTTTCGATATGAATTGACTTGTATTAATTCATATATAGGTAGAACATCGCCGATAAATACTTTGACATTAATATAATATAAATTATATAACATAATATATCATGTAAGTATTTACGACCCAGAATACAAAACGAACGCCTATTTTTTATACCAGACAATATTTTTGTACTTAGGTAGGTGTTGCTTTTTTGTTAATGTTACAATATCAATAAATACCTAAATATATGTACATCAAATATCAAATTAAAAATATTATTAAAAAAAATTACATTGGTGTTTAATAAGAAATCTCGATTTATATTGAGTATCTACTTTAGTGATAAGATAACATCGATAATAATGATATAGTTGACTTGCGTCCCTGGAACGTGACGCAAGTTTCTGGGCATGTATACTAAGAATGTACCAGTAAAATATAATTTTTTGGAGACGAAAACAGTAAACAGCCATAATTTGCTCGCTGGCATATGAATTCCTGTTGCAAAGTTTTAGCGTTGCTTTCCGTCCACTTAAGCAACCAATACAGTCATAAGTAGGTACCATAGTTGTACATTAGTAAGTTTATAGTGGTTTTGTAAAGAGAATGATATTTAAAATTTAAAAAGTCCGGCTTTGAAAGTAACGCGTCACGAAATTATTTCTAGGTCGTCGCAATATTTATCGCGTTGGACTTATTGCTATTGACTCAAAACCTGGAAAATAGATAAATTCCATTTCCTTTTTTTTTTCAAGTTCCTGACAGCAACACGTCATCGCAGTCAACCGATAAACAAAAATAAAACAATAAAAACACGATCAGTTAAATTTTATAAATAACAAATGGAAGGTTTTATTTAAAATTTACACGTACAGTAGTAGTTGAAATACAAAATATACATTGGCACTATTATAGATTTACATAAACGCGTCGGGGTCTAATAACCGGCACAATATTCCGTCGTATACGCGCGTAAATTGTGTAATAACATTGTTTTTAAATTTTTTTTCATTACATTATATAATAATAATAATAATAATATAATAATAATACAGGTAATCATAATAATATATAATAATAGTAATACAATATTAAACCGTCGACGACGGGTATCATAGCACGGCAATAAAAAATATCATATCGTTCGGAAACCGCAGTAAGTTGTCGTACGACAGTAATAATAACAATGATTGTTATTGTTACGACGCCGAAAGTGGAGACTCGTATGATATTTATGTGTATATGTCGGCAACGGGCGAAATGATATAATGATATGTTTCGCTCTCGGGGCCCTGGGTGTACGTGAATCAGTGCCCGGGTTGGGGGGGAGGAGGAGTGTGTCTGATGGGGTGGTGGGTGTCAATGAGTCGAGTACAACACGACGGTTTACACTATTCGCCAAGGTATGTAAGAGGCGGTCACAAAACGAGGTAACCATACACTTCGGACCGGCGTCATAATAATATAATATTATTGTTATTATAACGGTCGTCGGAATCACCACCGCTGGACGACACCGGTCGACGGCGAGCGTGACAAGCACACATTACATACAGAGGTATTATTTTTTTCAAATTTTTTCTCTGTTAATACTTTTATTATATCGTGTGAACGCGACTCGTCGTACGGCGATGGGGTTACGGACACACCCTGCTGCCGGGGGTCGGCGGCGGCGGCGGCCGAGGTCGTCTGCGGAGTTATAGTTTTCTATTTAAAACGAAAAATCGGTCGGAAAAAACGTTCACGAGATGTTTTGATTGCTCCCGACGGCGCCCGCCTCGGTGTAGCACGGCGACCTTTGCTGCTGACCGACCACGTCTGGTGGCGCACAGTCTCGGCCGTAGCCGTTGGTGTAGCTGTTGCTCATCGGCCCGATGATCGTAGGGTCCACGTAGTGATAGCCGTTGGACGAACAAGTGGTGCGCATCTGAAACGACGACAATACTTTAGGTTGTGCCAACATTTTTAAGGGTGGAGTTGCAGTGAGGGGAGTGGAACTGGGAGTGGGTCCCCTGAACCTGAGTAATTTGTTTGTTGTGTATATTGTATTATAATATAGTTATAAATTGTGAAAATATTATATTATATGACACTGATATTGTCGTTAGTGCAATTTCCCCATCACATTTTTTTTCATTCGCTTAATAAGCGTCATATACATACGTTTTTTGTGTCATTTTGCAATGGATATAACATGTTCTATTACTTTTATATAAAAAAAAGAATGATATGTAGTCACGGACGGGCCACATTGTTTTGAGCTCGCAGAGAAATAAGGTATATATTTTTTTTGTTTTGATGAAATGTTAGTGCTCGGGAGTCTTACCTGTTCGCACAACATGGTAGATGTAATAGATGTATAGTGTCCGTCGCAGACTTTTGTAAAGTTTTACTACAGTTATTGTATTTTATACCTATTTCAAAGTTCTTTGTACTTATTTAATGTAGATAAAATAAATAGCTATGATCAGGATTGGGGAAAAAAAGGTTCAGTGAATTGGCTTTACTGCAGGCACACAGAAACATCAAAATACATTTTGAGCAAATAATCGATGCATTTTCAAATTGAAAAAAAAAATATATTGAATTCATTGTTATGCAGAGTAATGATATTAGTATATTATTACTCTATCGTGATCATATGATTTCACGACTATTTATATTAGTATTTTATTTACATATATATTACATCATACGATACAATAAATTCAAAATTAGTCGATAGTTAATATTATTCTCGACAAAGTTTTAAACTCAAATACCTACCCAAGTCAGACCTAAACGATTTTAGTCAAAAAATCTTAGTAAAATTCAGTCTGAACTCATATGATTTCAATATAACACGAACACTATTTATTTTTTACATTTTAAGATCTTCTTAATTCTTTTATCATCCAGTAAAAATGCTTTTGAAGGCTTTTAAAGCTCAATAATTTGATGTTTGTACAGTTTTAATTTGAATATATTTTAGTTGTTAATTTATCGTCGTGTATTATATGAATATTAATATGTGAAATTCACACATCCGTTAGATAATATGTGCTTTCGAGAATATTTTAGTGACCTGTGTGTAGAAAGCTTACCAGGGCTCGCTGCCTAGACGAATATGGTGGATAATTATTGAACCTCGAACCGCTTTTGTTGCTGTGGTGAGACACTTCGCTGAACGTTTTCCGGCCACAACCACTCAGAACGACTGACACAGGAACGCCTTGCATGCTCCCACAATCGTCTACAGACAGAAATATAAAATATTATTGTAGTTAGGTATACGAAAACCATTCTTCAGAATTTTACCGTAGCATAATAACATAACAGTTCTATAATTATTTTATGAGTTATGTCTCCTCGTCACACGACGCAGTTGCTAATATAAATATTTAAAATTTTAATTTTTAAATCTACGAACTCAGGTATACGTCGCGCAAACAAAATATAACTTTAATACATTATGCACAAGTAGGTACTGTTTGATTTTAAACTTTCGAAATCTTATTTTATTCTACATTTTTTTTTTTTCGTTATCCAATGTTTTTATATTATATTTTTAATTTAATAATTTTTCAACGCTATTATAATGTATATACTTGAATAGCTGGTTGCACACTCTTGCCGTTATTATAGGCGTTTTACAAAAGTAATTTAGTTTTATATTTTTTTTACTAGAAATTTATTTTCATAATATTCATAATCTCATTTCAAGTTCTTAGAAGTACATTTCTATAGAGACGAGTAAAATTATTTCTTTTAATTTTTCGTTCAATTTGCGTTCGAAGTATTTTACAATAGTATAATATACATATATATTATATTCAATATATCCACCATTGTGTCTTAAGTACATAATACATTATGAGTTACTAGCACATAATATAGTATACTTAGTAAATAATATTTTATATTGAGTTTATTTAATTAAATAATTAATAATATTTGTTTTTATAATTATTCATCATAATATACACTTAAAATAATATAATCATATACCTGCACAGCCCTGGCAGTCGTTATTACTCGAACAACAGCTATACCCACTTTCAGAATATACGTTCTGATTACGGTTATAAATATTGGCCGAAGCGTAAGCTGTATCATCGGAGTTACGTCTCATCTGAAAAAAAAATATGTTTATCAACTCTTCACATTTGTCAATTGCGTAGTTTTTAAAAAATGTAACAAGTTATTATGTTATAATAGTATAATTAATTTCAAAATGATTTTTTTTTTTTTACATTTCTAGAACTCGAGTTTGACACCAACGTAGTCGTCGCGTAAGGGGCCGGAGACGACAGTTCACGATCCTTTAAAAATGTACTCATTGTGTTCGGATTCACTTCGGCATAGTCGGCGATTTCCGGTAAGAGCTGTTGGCTAGAATCTTTTTCGTTACTATCAATATCATGATGCATCCTGGAATATTTGTAGATTAATGATGTTATTATTACAAAAAAATATTCGAAACAACATTATATATGAATACAAATATTATGATAAATACCAATTGGGTTTGTGACACGAGTTCGCGTCGATGAATAGACACCGTTGACTGTTCGACACGCTGTGTTCGGACTGCAAAAACGACGCTACCTGTCCTCGGTGTGACACGTCCAGAGTAGTTTTGAAACCAGACGAATAGGATAGTTTGTTGGCAGGGTTTAACGAATCTAAACAGACGCGCGTGGTTAGTCAATTTTCTGAAAAGCGGATAGCGTGCACAGCGCACTGAAAAATACCGAAAACATAGTTACCTCCTAAGTGCGACTTTTTAGCACCTAACTGACGGTATCTGACGAAGAGTACGGCGGCGAGTAGTATGACCATTAACGTGATGACTCCGGCCAACAACAGGATGAACCATGGTTCAGCAACGAATTCTTTGATTTCTTCGTGATCAATGACCGCGTCGTTAAATTGACTAAACAATCGAACAATATGTAACGGTTGAGTTGTTATTTTAAACGAAATAATAGAGAAGGTCTTTGATAAAAAAAAAACCAAGTCAACAGTGATCATACTTTATTTGGTTCATAGAATCCGTTGGCAGTATGATCGAATCCGTGTACGGGCCGAAACCGATTTTCGTCGCAGCCGCGATCATGACCTTATACCGCACACCCGACGTGAGGTTGGTCAGGAGCAGAGTGGGTGTACTGGCACTGACCGTCACGTTGCTCAGCACGTCCCAACTGGCACCGCCTTGTATGACTACCTGGTAACTGGTGATGACGCCGTTGTGCGAGTTGTCCGGAGGTGGATCCCACTTCAGGTACACCGCACTGGAGTTGTACGCAGTTGGTTCGACGTGTTGAGGTGCTCGAGACGGGCCTACAGCGACGAAAATATGTTAGTTGACGAATGCTCGAACAATAAATAAAAACACTCCGATAAAATATAATAATTTTGTGTTGTCCTTACAGTCCTCGTGAGTTTTTGCGGTCCTTGAATTCGACGGTCGACCTTTGATGTGTCTGTAGTACGGCACCAAGAAAAACAGATATGTGACCGACGGCTGTAGCGAGTTGATCACGTACGCTCCCGACAGTTCAGTGGCGTTTGACAAGAGTTTCATGAACGTGGCATTTCGGCCGGTCGTGGTCTTGCTGCGGTAGTATAGATAAAAACCTTCCAAAAACTCTCCGTTGAGAATCTGAAACGATGACGGTATTATTATATAGTATATTAATGGCATTACGTTTGCTGATTATTATAGTGGGTAACGTATGCGGTTTCTGGACGTATCGACCCGACGCGCCGGACTGGCTGACCACTTACCTCCCAGAAAAGTTTTATCGAAGTCGAGCTGACCGTCTTTATATCGATGAGGTCTACGATATGGCCGCCGAACAGAGTTGACTTGGCGATGGACATATCGTGAGAAAACGATATGCTCTGACGATACTCCGTAGGCAACGAGATGCGATTGGACAGGTGGCTAGGCGCGGAGAGGCCGTGCGAGTTTTCGGCACGCACCACGAACAAGTAGGACTGGCCAGGTTTTAAGAACGACTGCGTGTAGTGAGTCGAGTGAAGTCTCCGGACCAACGTCACCCATCCGACGTTCTCGACGCAAGAGAACATTTCCACCTGGAAGATCAAAATACGCCAATGAAAAACGGACGAATCGCATCACCTATATATTCCACATCATTTCGTTTTGAAATTCGTATTACTCCCGCGGCGTCCTACATTCCTAGGACATCGATACCTAAAGTTATATACCAGGACCAAGTGGTACATTGTGCACCGGGAATATTAAACCTCGGTCGTCGTGCACCACGCCCTGGGAATGCAGTATACCTACCTCCATGGATTATTAATAACATCCATATAGGAATACCACATCGAAAGCGGTTAGAAGAATGCGTCACGTACCTGATAGCCGAGAAGTGGTGATGATCCGACCTTGCTGCTACGACCCCACGACAGGGTGACTGCCGTGTCCGTGTGGTTGACGACAACAGGCGTGCTCGGGGCACTGGGGAACGTCGACGTGTCCGGCGACCTGAAAAAGCCCACGTTGGGGTTTTTCGGCGATTCCATCTTTAGTTCGGCGCTCCACGTGGCCTTGCCGTTGACAGAAGACGCCACGCATGTGTAAACGCCGTTGTCGCTCTTTTGCAAATCTAAAAGCAAACGATGGCTTTAAATTTGTTTTTTTTCTTCACGAACACGACCCGTGTATATAATATACCAATATTATATAAATGACGTCATATTATATAAGCAAAGAGTTTCGCCTCGTCTATTTTCCTCATCGCCCACACGCCTATGAATTTACTCAATACTCGCTATCCTCACTATAACTGCATCGAATTTTGAAAGTTTATAGTTAAAATAACTTTATAAATACTAAAATTAAAAACCTTTTAACGTGTTATACTCGAGAATTTAATAATTGTTTTTATGTCGGTGTAAATCAAATAAATGCTTCAAGTTTAAATAGATTGCTTTAGGTAGCTAATAGCACTCGATGATGCACTTAAAAAAAATGTATTCAACAAATGTCAACAAGTTATTGACAAGGACACAATACACGATGACGTTTTTCGTGCACGCATGTGTGAGTGAGGATACTCACTCATTATTTGGAGTGTGCCGGATTCGGTGATGTTGATCCTGGCGATTTCCGTCGACAGCGGTGAATCGTCCTTGTACCACGTGATCACGGGCTGCGGGTTTCCGATTGCTTTGCATACGAGATTACCAATCGAACTGTAAGGCAGCGTCTGATTGGCGGGTCCGTACTCGATGATCGGCGGTAAGGACTCGTCGTACGCGGCCGCCGCCACCGTCAACGTGGCTCGCCACTCGTCCGAGCCCGCCTCGTTGATTGCCGAACACATGACGACCAGCTGGTCGTGTTGTTCTTTCCTGACGTTCTGCGTGACAATAACGGTAATCGTGAAAAAATATTTAATATCGCCCAAGTTTGGCGTAGGTAGGTACCGAAAGTCCGGACATAACTTCCGAAATCCCGGAGAAGGCCGATTGGCTAGATTAGTAGAGTCTAGGTGGCTAGACGCAACTACGGTATCATAAATGTTTATAAACTTACGTGTACGACCAGCGTGGACACGGAATCTTTAGTGTCTTCGGCGTGAAATTCGTTCCAGCTCTCCTCGGGGAATAGCACGGTGTCGTTGTCCTGCAAGGACCAGAAAATCGTCGGTATGGGATTACCCCGGACACCGCACTCGAACACCGCATTGCTGCCGGCCGATACGTGTGTATCTGCAGGCCTTTGGGCGATTAACGGGACAGCTGGAATGGGACGAAACAAAATGTTTTTATTGCAACGAATAAAGGCAAATAAGTGTACGATAAACTAGGTATATAGAGTTATATCGGCATATCGCTGTTAAAAAAACTGTAGTATACGACATGATCTATATTAAAATTTACTACCTATGAAAAATACTTCTAAACGATTTAAATGTGAATTTTGAACTATTAATAATATCCATATAGGTACTAAAAAAAAAAAATATCTGCTCACTAATCTATATCCAATCGCTTTATTTAATATCGTTTGTGTACTCCCTACAGTCAGATTATTTCATCGAGTAACCCGCATCAATCAATAAATTAATTATTTTATAAAATCGTCGAATTAAAAAACAATTTCTAGCACAACTCACAAGTCAAACAGGAAATTTGGTTTGCTTCTACTTCCCGATAAAGGGATTTCAAGTTGTTTGATTGGGGTGAATGCGCATGTATTCAGTGTTTTGTAGTATTCAGGGCAAAGGGTAAATACTTATTTGAAACAAATTAATCAAACATCCTTTGATACATACATAATATATAATTTTAACTATATATAGTATTTACTTATTGGTGGGATCGATGCGTAGGCACTAGGAAAAATTTCCATCATTTGCAATTATTTAATAGTTTTTAATACAACTCGCGTGTTGTGTACGATATAAGCTAAAATTAATAATTCGTGATTCCATCAAATAATAACATTTAAAAAAATTGTATGGAGGGATAAATAATTGTTAAAAAAAAAATGCCAAACACATTATACTTATGCTGCTGGAGTATTTCAGTGTGCCATTATATAATACATTACATAAGAGCATTACATGTGAAATGTTTGATTATTGTCATTGCCATACTTTTGTCGTGAGAAATAAATCTGTAGCTGTTGGGATGCTGGATAAAAGCATTTCAGCGTTTTATAGAGTTATATAGAACGAAAAACTTTGATTCTATCATCGGGTCTAGACATTTTATAAAAGTTGTTAAAAAAGATTTTATTTTATTTTTTACAATATATGTAATAGTATCAAATGCATTTTTCATAATATAGTTTAACTTGCATAAAGCAAAATTGTGTGGTTTTAAATTAATATACAAGTATATTAAATTATTTTAACGTCATAGAATATAATGTCTCCATGCGTGTCAATTTATAGTTATTTTATTATTGGGAATATATACTTCGTAATCGTATTTAATATAAAAATACTGTGTGCTTTAATTATAATATAACGCTGTACAATAAATAATAATTCAAACGCAATAGTACCTATCTACATAATATTAAAGGTGTTACACACTGATTTCGAGTTGAACAAATGTGTTTAATGTATGTAGATAATTAGAAATGATTATAAAATGGAAAACGTCATTTTCGAATAATTTACCAAATAAATAATAAATTAGATGTAAAGCAATATATGATGTTTCGAACAATTTAACAAGTATTCGGAATATCCACCACATTACGTAGTTATTCAACATGACAAGGGTAAAGCTGTTAATGTTTATATGAAAAGCGAAATTGCCACGGGAACATTCAAATGCGACGAAACAAACATATGTTCAATTCGAATGTTCACCGACCGCCGCGTTTTCGGCGACATCCTCTGTGGATTGTAAAACAACTAACGGCCGATCCTAACCGTGGTAATAGTAATAATTATAATTAAACAATATTAAATTGTCTCTAGAAATTTAAAACGAATAATATATAAATATAAACCTATAATCGGTTTTCATTTCAAACGGCATATTACATTACTACGTTCATGATCGTTTTAATAATATTAGGTGTCATCAGATGAATAATAAATATTTTAAACCGTTATGACCACGTGTCATCACGATCACACTGTATGCACAGCTGTGCACAGCACTTGACCGCCATACAAATCGTCGTCATAGTACGCAAAACATGGTTATTTCGTTAAAATAAAATAATTATTAACGACCGTGGTACCATCTATACCACGGTACACGTACGAAACATTCCGCAGTCATGCGTCAAAACGACATTATTACAAACGCACACGAGTCGCTACGAATCGTGGCAAATGTACGTTAGCTGCTGTTTATTTCGACATTCGTCGGACGACTTACTCGAGCACCTACGACCCACAACACTCGTATAAGGTTTGCTATCAAATTTTTTC
Source organism: Sitobion miscanthi (assembly GCA_008086715.1). NCBI lineage: Eukaryota > Metazoa > Arthropoda > Insecta > Hemiptera > Aphididae > Sitobion > Sitobion miscanthi. The sequence continues at coordinate 24,007,945 of CM017800.1, forward strand.
CGTCTTTCGGACAAAATGTGCACCATTTCCGGCAGCTTTTCGTTTTATTCGTCTTGCACGACGGTCGTGCTAGGAGATTGACTTTTCGACCGCTTTTCGCCCTCGGACGACCGCCCCGCGCAGCGGGGGTAGTAAATAACAACAGTATTACTATCGACGGGCGTATTATATTATTCGAGTGGCTTGCGATGCCAAACAAACTTTTCGGTTTGCCCGGACCGAAGTCCTCCGATAGTCCTGCGGCGGCCCTGGGCGTGGACCGCGGAGGACAAACCCGAACGGTTCACCGATATTATGGTGCAACCCTCCCCTTCGGGGACGTTCACGTTCACATTTCGCCCACCCGGTCGCCCGCGCGAGTATTATTATCGGCTGATTAAATCGGCGGCGTTAACAACAATTAATACCGTGGTAGTAGTAGTAGTAGTAGTACTTTGGGCGGTGGTTGTTTTGCAAGAGTCAAAGATTTCCGTCCGTTTGGCAATGCGTTCGGTATCGAAAACCGTATTGCCGTAATATTTCGTATTTATGCGTGTGAGTGGGAACCAAACAATGTCATACTATAGTCACTAGAAAAATGCGACAAGCCTACGTTTGCATTTTTTACCGACATTATTATTGGACGACTTGCTGCTCGAGTACCTACACGTATAATATAATTGTTTATACTATAGATACATTTTTTCCGGCCGAAATAATGTGAGCGTTGTCGGGGTAGAGAAATGTCCGTGGATTTCCGGCCTCGTTTCTTTTTGTTCCGTCTTGCGGGACGGTTGTGCCAGGAGATTGACTTTTCGACCGCTTTCCTCCCTCGGACGACCGCCCCACGCAGCGGGGGTAGTAAATAACAACAGTATTATTATCGACGATCGTATTATTATATTGCATTATTTGCGAGGCTCACAGTGCCAAACAAACTTTTCGGTTTACCCTGAACGATGTCCTCCGATAGTCCTGCGGCGGCCCTGGGCGTGGACCGCGGAGGACAAACCCGAACGGCTCGCCGAAATTATCGCGCAGCCGTCTTCAGGGAAGTCCACGAGCAAATTTCGCGCTCACCCCACACCGCCCGCGAACGCGATACTTCTTTCAGCGGCAGTAAATCCTATTGCAGGCTGATTAAATCGGCGTAAACAACGCGGTAGTATAGTGGTAGCAGAAGTCAGTCGGACGGCGCGGCGGTGGGAGAAAAAGCGGTTTATCAATTCACCCGAGGACGATACTTGGGCAGAGCGTAGAGGCGGTGGTCGTTTTGGAAAAGTCGAAGATTTTCGCGTCCTTTTGGCAAATGATTTTACAATAGAGGACTCGCGTTCGGTCGCGAAAAGTGTATTCGCAAGAGTGTTACGCATTTCACACACACACACACATATATGGTGACGGGGGTCGTTTGATTAATGCGCGCGCCGCGATCTAGACCGTCTGTGCGCGAAAACGGGGCTCTGGACGACTGGCGGGTGGGTGGGTGACGAGGAGGACGCGCGCGAAACAAAGGCCGCAAGAGATAATGGGCGAAGCTCGAGAATAGAAGTTGCCGAATTGTTTATATCATTGTAGTGCGAGCGGTGGATATACGACACGAGAGAGGTGTGGCTGTATATACTTATAAAGGCCCCCCGAGCCCTATTTATATGTGTACGTACATATTATGTATATACACATATACAATATAGCTATATACGGGTGTAGCTATATAAGCTCCCTGCTATTGCAGTTGTGTGTATATATATATAGAAGTGTATTTATAAATGTTTTCTTGGCGGTTTCTAGACGGCAACCGTTGCCCGCGGCGGGTCGGTATACGCGCGAGGACGCTCGAGACGCGTATAGGTATATATTATACGTGACCGCCGTCGCGGTGGGTGGAAGGGTTGAAAAAAACCCGTCGAAAGTTTTAACTGAGAAAATAATTAAAAGCTTAAGACCACCATCACCACCGTCGCCGTCGACCCAAACCCTCCCACCCAGCGGATCGAGGAGAAAATTGTCGGGTGAGGGCCACCGACCGTCTGCGGTGTATATAGGTAGAGCTGCGCATCATTATAGGTGCGTGGCGGCTGCGGCAGAAAATAAGGTGCTTCCGCGAGCGAGATAATCGCGGCAAAAAGTTTGCACTTAAAATTCACGTTTATGTACACTGCACACGCACGGCGCAGTGCTGCGGATAAAAGAAAAATCTAGTGTAAGTGTATTATATATATTTTTATCCGTCCGAGGTGCCTTGTCGCGGCGCTGAAAACCGTATTATCCGCTTGAAACGCTGCAAAAGATATTATTTAACGCGTCTTCCGTATAATATTATTATTGTTACACGGTTCTGCGTATATGTATAATACAAAATTCACGATCATGCGTACATTTTTCCAGCCCGGTGTTTCTGCGGGTTTAGGTCGTCGTTTCGCGTCCAAAACAACGAGCTAAATAGACATTCTCGTTCGGCGCAGCTAATAATATATATCATATGACGACGGGACAAACTCAATATCTATCGTATCGTATTGTCATGTAAACGATAAACGGGTCTATTCTGCGAAGAAAATTACCGTTATGATGATCCCATAAATTATTATACCCCGTGAAGTGGCCATCAAATAAAATTTTCCAAAATTGTATCGCCCTCGCAACACATGGGGTTTCAATTCGTATTTTCCAATAACGGATCGAATCTAAATCTATATATTAAGTCACGGTAGGTATTCCACGAAAATTCCTAATGTTGCGAAATGACAGGTCACGCGGTTTTTGCCACTTTTTGCTCACTAATATTGTGTTACACTTACAGCGGTTGAATTAAATAATGATGTGATCCAAAGTTGCATCGTTTGATGCTACGACTCTGCAGGGTGCAATCTCACCGTAATAATTACGACACAACGATGTACAGTAAGAACGGCGTACGGAATACTGTACAATAGATATGTATTATACTTTTATATGTTTTTTTTTTAAAATTTCGATTGTGTCTTCGACCAGATTGTTTCATCCCAACATGTTAACGTTCGTTGTAGAAACAGCCTGTATACTGGCAATATAATAACTGTTGCGCGGAAGTTTTGAAATTACGATGTCGAACGGACCGGAGCGTTTCACCTCTGACTTTACCGAACTTCGAAATTATTATTATTACTATCGAACACGAAAGTTTTAAAATCGCTCACGAATAATAAACACATCCGCACCCTATTTCCGACTAACGACTTTGCGATAGTATTATCGTGTTTATCTTTGGCCGTATTAGTTTGTTTTGCGTTCGCGTTAAAGCTCAAGATGAAAATATATAAATCGAAAAGCAGCAGTGTGCGACGCAGATTGTTCACACCTACGATATTGTGTAAACATATTGTTACCACGGTCATCGGGTTCTCCGGTTATTATATTATTAACACGTCGCCGAGTATATTTTGACGGTGATAGTGTTATCAGTCGTGTTTCCACCGCTCAAAAAAGTTACGAGAGTTCAACCAAAGTTACTTTACCACAGTATTGCGTAGGTACACCAACAAAAACACAACTCCTATTCATAATTTAGTCGATTGAATAATTTAAGGAGTATAAAATTTAGTTCAAAATGAGATAACCACTGTGTATTATCCTAAGGGATTGTTCTTCTTCGTAAAGTTTTGTTTGACAAAGTGAGCTCTAATTTTGGATACCTTTAATTATTGATCGAAATACACGTCGAGGTTTTATTTACGGAAATGTTAAAGCTTAAAACATTGTACTGAGTAGTTGCGTTATTTCTTGTTATACGATTAAATAATTGATGATGGTTTCGTGAAACAGACGAAATTTCGTTTGAATGGCGCAGCGGTACAGCGGCGATTTCATAACACTATATACACCATTTGGGGCTATGAAAAATCGCAGTTGCATGTCAGATTCGAGATTTTCGTTTTCGTATTCCCCGAGAGCAAACAACACCGCTATATATATTCGTTTTATATATTATTATTATTATTATGATCTCGTTATATTATACAACGAATTTAAATTACTATATTTATACTGTAAAACGGTTAGCTACTCACAGTGCACAGTGAGGGAAGACGCGGCGTTTACTTTGCCCTGGTGATTTTCTGCGTGACACACGTACTTCCCCTCGTCTTCCGGACTCACGTTGTCTAATCTCAAACTGCCGTCTTGCGTTATGTAAACGTGCTCGAACGTGTCCCTGTCCCCGGAAAGCTTCTCATTCCTGAAACATCCATCATTTTTATCGTATTAGTATCTCGAGATTATTTTTTGAATTTTTCAAAACCATAATGCCATAATATTGTGAACTATGATAAAGCTTATACTTAAGTGAGATAAAGAAAAATCCACCGGAAAGTCCAATGTTTCATTGACTAATATTTGTTCAACCCGACGATTCGCGTCTGGTCGCGTTGTTTTAAGTACGATGGTTGGAAATAATTGATTTTTTTTGGTGTACGAAAAAATTATTGGGTTGTGATCGGTCTATTAAGAGCCACATGTCAGTACACCAGACTTGAGAGAAATTATTACGTCTGTCAATGTTATTCACACACCAACGTGAACTCACTATATGGGCTCAAAAATTCAAAACTAAAGTTAATTAACATAAAATTAAGTGTAAACTAATTAGGCCGTCACACTGATGTATTATATTTTTAGTTTACAATAAATGTACGAAATATAATATTAAAATAATTAATTTTAAAATCGTGGTACCTGTCAAAAAAATCTAAACGCTGCAACACGAATAATTTATACATATTAAATTAACAGTATATGGCTAGGGTGTAACAGGAAGATTTCACAGATGAAATAACTTTTGCTCTAATAAATATTTTAAAATTTGTTTTTTATATATAACTTATAATCATTTTCACTACATATAATGCACGCATAATAAAAAAAAAATTTTATTTTTAATAGTGAAAATAAATAATAGCCAATTTATAAATCTGATTAAAAAAACCATTTTGGTAATAAAATATTTATCTAAGTGATGTAGTTTATTTTTTAGAATTTTTTTAAATATCGATATTTTGTTGAGTAAATTAATTTATAAAACGTAATTAATTTTTTCAAAATGTTTTATTTTTGGGAATTTCCTGGCGTAAGTAAAGAGTATGTATCTTAAATTATTTATTAACCATATAATTTTCACAATTCTTGTCATATGGTTGTGTAGTATAATTTTTTTTCACCCTGTATATTATATTTGTTGACAGTATGCTAATTATCTATAATATTGACGCAGACCCAACAGTGTGGGTCCAACAAAAAGTAAATTTGCTGTTGTTATATGAAAAAAAAGCAAAAACAAATCAATGGGGCGTCCTACAAAAAAATAAAATCAGTAAGCGTGATCAAAACCTCGTTTGACAGAATAAATTCCGTAGAATGAAATATCCATTACGACCGCATATCGGATAAGACGACTGCCCCTGGACTCGTCAATATCGTTACAAACGGTTTTCACAAATAGGTAAATTTTGCATTTTACAGTTGCATTGGATTGAACAAATCCAATTTATTAGGTAGTTAAAAACGAACAATACGATCCGAAATATTTATTCAGAAGTTTTGTCGTGCAGGTATTATACTGTTAAGTTTAAATAACTATAAATGTATTTTTTTTTTTAAATTTAACGAATATTAGACTCTCTTCATTAATAATAATAATACCCGAAAAATGAAGAAAAAAAACAAAATCAAAAAATATTACATTGTAATATTCTATATATTTTGAGCAACATCAGCTGCCTATCGATCATAACTACATTAATTACCTATAATGGCTTGTCCTTATGTGTTGCGCGACCCCAGTGTTCGATATTCTTTTCCAGAACACTTCCGGTTGAGGAGTTCCGCCGATTTTACACTGCAACTGTACACTGGAACCAGCCATGGCTATAGTGTCCTTCGGGGCTTGTATCATGTACGGACGTACTATAATAATATATATAAATACACGAGGAGTATAGAAAACGGTTAGTAAATGAGTTTGAAAATGAATTTCCATGAATTAGTACTCACTCTGAGTCGCCAACAAAATCGGTTTGGATTTCCGGACTCCGGCCAAATTGCTAGCCACACATGTATAAGAACCGTCATCCTCGGAGTTCACGTCACGAATGATCAAATTTCCATTATCTTCAATGAACCATCTAAAATTTCAAATTGTTATAAAATAATATTCATTTTTTTTTTGAAAATTGAATCTTTTACAGCACGCATTTTGATAAATTCAATCATACCGATGGAATATTGAATACCGTATTTGTTATAAGAAAGCATATAACAATATATTACATTACACTTGCTTAGAATTCGATTTAATGTAATCGACGTCCATAAAATACTAAATAACCAAATTAAATTTAAATATTCTAGCTGTTTATAAGTGTGAATATCATTTAGGTAACGTTTTCTCTATTACGATTTGAATCGATATTCCCTTAACGATTCCGTTCGCTTTGTTTGAAATCCTATTTCGTAGTTAAGTGCATTTTATTTTATATTCAAGAAGATTTGGATCTACAGTTTCAAGGATTTAATACGCAATTATTGTTCTTTTTTGATTTAATTCACTTAAACAGTTCATTAGTGCGAAAAGATTAATTAATAGATTGCCGATTATAAGCTGTAACTGAAATTCAAAGATACAAACTTAAAACAATGGCTGTTTTTCCTGTATATAATTTTAACAAATTAATAAAAATGATTTATAATAAATTATTATAACAATATAATATGACCTATACACCTACACTTTTCAGACAAAAATGCAGAATATTTGAATATACACTGTAGATAGGTATAAAAAGTCGAATATATTATACAAGATACAAATTAATTGTAACTTCAATTGACATAAATACATAATGTAAAATTATATTTATAAACGTTATGTCAGTATTTGCGTCAAACCCAATCGGATTAAAAAAAAAAAAAATTTTAATGGTAAAATGGTCTGAAAATTAACAACAATAATAATGGCAGGTTACCTTTTTTTGCTGTCGGCCGGCATGGCTTGACCGTTTTTGTGCCACACCACCGATGGTTCGGGATGTCCTTTGGGCGGGTCGCATTCCATGATCGCTGTGTCACCGGACGCCGGATTCACGTCTTTGGGCTGCACTCGAAAGTCCTGTTTCAGGTCTGCAAAAATAATAACCGAGTGGTGAATTTCGAGCAAACTTTTTGGCTTGCCGACATTATGCGCGGGGAGAGAGAGTAAAAAAAAAAAATAACAAAAATAAAAATAATAACCGTAATAAGAAAAACAACATTTTCAGCGTACGTGCCCTGCTTAATGCGCAAAAAACAGGTGCAAACGTTAATACTCGCGCGCCCAAGTCGTCGCCCTCCCTCCCGAAGCTGCAGCGTTTTCTGCGGGGCCATAAAAGTTTAGTGCCGCTTTGTTTTCGGTGGCGGCGATGGCGGTGATGCAAATGAGACGAGGGGGTTTCGCCAAGTGCCTAATAAAACAACGTCCCTCCGACCCCCTGCCCCCCACCATCACTTCCACAAGAAACTCCGGTGAGCACGTTGAAATATCGTTGTGATCTGAAATGATCATTTTTTTTTTCATCCCTCAGTTTCTTTAACCCCGTTATTCCACCTCCACTCCCCGCCAACTCATCCCATAACGTCATTGCTCTTATTTAGCTCACACACACACATACACATACACCCATACGTATATATTGCACACTAGTATATTATACCACTACCGAGGTTACCGAGAGGTTTTCTTGCCGTGAGCTGTACGGGGCGTGGTCACGATTTTCTTGCGGGGCACCTATAAAACCTGCTCCTCACCACACCCACCCGACTTTCTTACTACCTCACCACCATACACTTACACGTCAACCTGCTCCTAGTGGGTATATATTATTATTATTATCATAAGAAGTGATGTTATGCGCGTGTGTCGGTGTGGTGTGTTCGTGCAGACGTCGTAACTTTGTTCGTATGCGGTGTTCGCGTGAGGGAGTATAGTTCGGTGGAGCGGTGCTGGGGGTGAGGGTTTTGACAACAACAAAAAAAAAAGTGCCGCCGAAAGCTTTCTTCGACTTAACGATAATGAAGCGCACTGGAATAAAGTGTGTATAATATAATATATAGTATACCTACTACACAATATCCACCCCTCCATGCCGCGGCTACCCACTTTGAATATCTATAAGTTATGATTATCGCCACTCGTGGGCTTTACAACTTCGATGCATGCAAATGCCAAATTATCAACGTCGTCGACGTACCTACGTACCGATTTACGTGCGACGGCGTAAGTACAAAATATATTATATTATTTTACAACGCCAAAGCCGGCCCGTTTGTTTTACGACAAGTTATTCTTTCCGAAACTCTCCGGTCGCACTGCACCACCTCGGCGGCTCACTTAGATTTTACATCTTAAAGGAAACGATTTAATCTGTTCGAGAATAGCGGCGGCGAGGTGACGGACTTTTTTAACTTTATTTTCAGCTGTAACCCAAACTTTAGAATAAAGTCGCCCGCCTCCGACACTGCGTTTGGCATAAATATTTGTGGCTTTTGATGTTCACACGATCATCTCTCTGTATAATATAATATATTATTATATCTACACAAAAGTTGGTTTTAATTATTCTTTTGACGATATTTAAATACGAAATCATTCACACTTCGTTTTTTTATTCGTATAATATTATCGTCGGACTATGCTAAATTTACATTATTCAGCTTTTTTTTCTCAAATCACCTGACACGTGCCCAAATGCAATACGTAGGTAACTATATAAACTGACCCAGTACGATTTGTGTCGGTTATATTATTGACTTATGTTCTTCCATCCGAAGAATACGTCGCAATTATCAAATACAAAAGTAGTCTCAGTACGTACGACAAACTATAATTGTCTTATAATTTGTATTCATATGTATTGCACGGCGCTGTCAAATGCACACACCTGCACGTGTGTCAGATATTCAGAGGTTTTAATATAATATAACTGTTTGGTAAATTTTCGATATTACCTAATAATATAATTATTCTCAAAAGAACAAAATAATAATATGTATTCCGTCACTTTTTTTTTAACGGCGACTACATTATATTATACTACGGTCGTCCCTTTTTTTTTTTTTTGTTTCCGTTTGTACGTCTTGTCCCCGAAACGAATTACATTAGATCTCGCGGACACCTATTGCGAGACAGACATCGTGAGAGACATCGTAGAGGCGCAGGTCCGAGGGGTTGCAGCTACGAAAATTCCACGGCCCGACCGCATTGAACGCGTATCGCTCGCAATATAAATTCTCAGCCAGCCAAACGGACGTCTTCGTAGTATATTTAATTTTCGTCTTTGCGGCGAGTAATAAGCCTTGTCCGGCGGGCGACGTACATGTACGTCGTCGTGTATATTACATAATATATACCGTATACCACGGAAACCATGGAACGCGGTAACGATTTCGGGATTCCAGTTGTCGGCGTCGTCCGGGTTTGTGTACATATAGATTACACGCGTGTGTATTTCGCTGTTTTTCAATTTTGACAAAGTAAGACAGATCTATATAGTCGTCGTAGCGGCGGCAGCGGTGTACAGCAGAACCTGCCCGATACAAACACGAATAATAGTCATGTATGTGTAGAACGCCGCCGCTACACACATCGTCGGTACAATATCCACAGTCTAGTTAATTTGTTAAAACGCGGTCGTCCCCGGTGAAATGTAAGCGCGGCGGAATTACACGCGTTCCCGGCGGACGCTAATTGATGGATGTTTGCCTCGTACTCGACTCGAGTTTTATGTTTCGCGCTCACACACACCCACACCCACACACGCAGTCACCCACACATCCGACACCCACCCACACTGGCTGTCACCGCCGCGGACTTCCCCCCCCCGGCCGTCTCGCGCCAAGACGGATGGGCAATCGATTTTCGACTGAAAAACTCGCGCCGCCGCTCGTCCAAAGTCCGCCGCCGCCACCACCACCACCTCCACCGCTGACACCGTTGTACACACGCCGCGGCGGTGTGCTCATACGAGTGACAGATGACGTGCGATGAAAGGTGGCCCGAGAAAATTTATCTCTCCTCCCCCCGCCGCGCCGCGGCTAATGCGAAAAGTTTTCGAGCCCGCCGTCGTCTACGATTTCCACCGCCGCCGCCGCCGCCTCTTTAATAATTATTACTGGCCGGGCGGACACACGTGGTTAAACGTGGTTTTAACCACGCCGATCACTGTGCGTTATGAGCCCCGCGCGGGGAAGGCGGCGCATCGGTCCGCTCCGAACTGTATATCTCGGAGGTACCGGTTTGACGAGACCGTAACCATAATTTCGCCGATCGACCATCGCGTGGATGATGTACGGTACTAAATATTATTATATTATAATATAATACTATAAAAGTGAATTTGCAGTCTGACGACGACGCGATTTCTCGCTTGTAATTTGTTTTGAATATAATATATATATATATTATTCCACTTTACGGTCATCACGGCGACTACGCGTTACGCTCGTTTCGAATTTATTATCGTACTTACGGGCTAAGGATTTATACATTTTTCTGGGTAAACATAAAATGTTTATTATCCATAAAAATTAATACACTTTTACCGTCAAAAGACGCACGTAATAGCACCAGAGACAATAATAATAATAATAATGCAGTAAAATCGGTATACGCGATACGCGAGTATTTAGCCCCAAATACCTGTGGGTAATGACGTTACCCTAACGTGGGCATCACTCTTGGCCATCACTACTTGAGATATAAATCATGATAGGATTTAACTGGCTAGCGACGCCGGTTTGGGTGTAGGGTTAACCCCGGCTCAGGCTGTACGGCGTGACTAGATAAGTCGTGGGTTAAGCGGTCAATGTATCGGGATATATCGACGGAATAATTGATTAGCTCAATTGTAGTTGGAAACCCGCCGTTTGCAGGAGTGTGTGTTGCAAACGACCGGAGAAAAAAGGTTTGAGGTTAATATTATCATATTATAGTAGCTATTGAATAATTTATAAAAAATACGCGTTGAGGTGATGAAATTCAGTACAAATATTAAAACTAGTTATTTATATTACTATGCTATACTATTCTGTTTTCAGTATTTCTCACACGATATGGATTTAAACCAAACCACAAATAGTAGGTATACGCATATCAATATATCATTATTATTATTATAATATTATCTGAAGACGGGAAAAATCTCGATGTAGCTGAATTGCCTATGCAAGACGCCGTGTTACTATATAGGTAATCATTTTGCACTAGGCAATCATTTAAAAGAAAATATCGTAATAATGAAATACTGCGAAATGGACTTAAATACTGATACAAACGCCGGAACAAAATAACATCGAAATTTCATGTCAAAATCCTGGACATAATAAATCGGTGTACACGGATAATATTTTAATTTTGTTCTATAAGATCGCAATCATAACGTATTATAATATAATTATAATAGGTAGGTAATATTAAATACTATGATGAAGTATTGATAATGTTATGCATTTGAAACGTTAGTAGATAAATACTCAATTTATTATAAATAATATGAACAATAGTATGATATGCACCGGATTTGAAATTGAAAAAAAAATATATTAACATTTTACAATCATTTGAATGAATTGTTGAGATACATTTTACGTTTAATTCATTCAATCGTAAAATTCTGTTGAATGTTGTATTTTTTCCTAAATTTTATTTTTAAAGAAAATAATAATTTCCACTTACATTTCTTTGTTTCTGTTTGTAAAACAAACATGAACTACATACTACGTATAATTAATTATTTTGAACAGATTTTTTTTTTTTTTTTTTGAGCTCGTGAAGTATGAGCGACTTGGAAAGCAATTTTTCTTCGGACTCTTGCAAAACGTCAAGTGGTGTTATTCGACTTGAAGCTGTGCTAAAGTTTGGTCACGTTTTTGTGACGTGTCCCTGAAATCTATAGTACATCTTGTTCTACAACTGTCGTGTATCACCGTGGATAATTAAAGTACGTTTCTCTCTCGTGAAAACTAGGACAACGTTTGGTTTTGCGACGCAAAATATAAAAATAATAAATTTTATTACCACCCACGTGGATTTTCAACACTCCGTTTCGCATCCGTCGTTGTACATTATACGACTCGTGGAAATCATAATTTTTTATAACAAGAATGCAGTGGCTGGTGACATACATATTTTTTAAACTCATTTTGTAGCCACTAAAACGCCGAGTGTGTGTATGGGATCTAAATAATAATATAATTATTCGATATACCCGAACGTCCCGAAATGTGATTATTATCGTTATCACTACAATGCGATTCTGGTGAATTTCGTTATCCACATAATAATATCACGTTGTATTCGATCTATAAACCGTATTTATATATTTTTACTAGCGAGTGCGCCATTGCTGCGTCGTATAATAATAATAATAATAATGTTCATAGCACATCAATATTCACGAGAGACGAGTACATAAGTTTTAGTCGAAACTGATTCCGCCTGCCTATATATATATATATAGTATGATATAGGCCGTACCTTGCGCGCATATAATAATCTTTCCGTGAAACTGTGTAAAACCGAGAATGTTTCCGTAACGGCGTTCACGATAGTATTTGTAATAAACAAACGCCTCGTGGATGGAAGTAAAAGAGAAAAAGTAAAACGTGAGGAGCAGTTGACTCGTCGATAAGGAAGGTGATAAAAAGTCGCAGTGCGCTCCAAGAGCACTCTCTCAAATGGATTGGACTGAAGCGATAAAATCGAGCGCGGAACAAAGACGCGGCAGCAAAGGCGGAGGATATTTTTTTGATCTTTTGTCGTATTCACGATATTACAGTCATGTCTGTCGATTTTGCGCTATATCTTTCGAGTCGTGTACTCGTGTACATAATTCCGCTGATCGACGAGACACAGTCGACAAATATTTATTTTGAAAATCAAGAAATGGAAAAAAAGAGGATCGCCCTCGTATTTGCACCGAAACATTAATTTCCGAAAAACGCATTCGTATACGCTGCACACGGTGCAGGGAGTGCATATAGCTGTTTAAGTACTGCACCTGAACACTGTACAAGTCGTGTTTGTAGAGTATTATGGTTTTTATTGATTTTCCGCGGTGACGGGGAAACGAATTTAATTATAAATATTAAACTTTCAAACTGAAATTGATTTGTTGCGTTCGGCCTGTATGATGTTTGTTTGGGTTCGGTCGAAACGGTTTAGTGTTGTCGCGGCGGCGGCGGCGGGGGTGGTCTAAAATGACAGATCGGTGATCGCATTATATAAATAATATTGCTATTATTATTATATCGCGGGGTGGTTATTTTTTTCGCTTTCCCAATCCCGGCCCGCAGCACCGCGACCTTTGCCCGTATCGGCTCATATATGAGAGAGCGAGTCTAATAGATTGCCTCGTCGAGAGCTTTTCGGCCAAATTGATATCAATAATCCTGTACGCCGCGCGTATCCGATAAATATATATATATAATATATATGTGTGTATGTGTGTGTGTGTGTGTGTGTGTGTGTGTGTGTGTATACACACATGAGTACTCTCACAACTACAGTGTGCCAATAATATTATTGCGTTCGGCCACTTTCCAATAAAGTCGACAACAGGTAATCTCATTAGTGTTTTTCCGTCCACCCCATGAAACGGCGGCTCGTAAGCCATTCCCCCACCTCCGCCAATCACTATTGACGCTTTTATTATTATTTTTTCTCTTTTCGATTCCAATACAATATTAACTACACCTTTGTATATAATGTTATATATATATATTTGACACCTTGACGTCGACGTTGACACAAAACGGATAAAAGTCAATACCGCGTGCGCAATATAATATTATACAGCTCACGCGTATTGTATATGTACGCCGTCATTACCACGTATAGTTATGTACGTGTAGGTACCTATTGGTTCTTATATTATTATATAGATACGTAATATGTAGTATGTACACAATAACACGACAAACAACTTTTTTGAAGAACCGTTCGGCCCCCGTTCACTCTCAATCGTCGTATAAATAAACCCTTCACGAAATTAAATTACGAATAATTGCGTTCCGGGAGCTTCGTCAAAGACTCTATATCCGTCACTCTCTCTCTTGTCATCCTCTCCCTTACCCTCTCTAACTCTCTCTCTCTCTCTCTCTCTCTGCACACACACTGTATCTATATACACCCTCACTCCCTCAACACACTCGTGTAGGCACTACCACCCACCCTTTCTGGGATAAAAGTAATTACGACGTGGTGCACCGATACACCAATCGTCCTCCACCGCCTAGCCCGCATCGCTCGGGACAGTTCAAAAACAAAAGCCACTGGGCGCTCAAAGGAACTCCCCCTCATCGTGGAACACCAATCCGACCCCCCTCCCGCGACCCCCAGGAATAGGAACGACTAATATACTCAAATATACAATGAATAATATATTCAAATTGGCGGCTAATGCGGTTTATATTGGCCAATACATCCCGTCGGGCTGCAAATTTCGCAACTCGTATATTATTATAATTTATATAACAATATATATAATACAATATCAAATATACGATCCGAGTGCTGTAGGCCCAAGTGCCCTATTACGCGAGTTCCCGGCACAGTGATAAACGGCTCTACACAATATTATTAATACGATACTGTACGTGGATAAGGTGGATATCGGATTAGTTCTTTTGCTTTTATGGCGCAGACACAGACAGCTATAATGCGTATCGTCGTCCTCACGTATTTCGTAATTATTTCACCGTATGGAGTAGGAAAAACAATGAGTTGGTGTAAGTCGTTTTCGTCTACCTATTTAGAATTCCAGAGGCAAGATGTTGCGTTATTAGGTATGTACGATGTACCGGTCAGCTATAAATTTCTAAATTAACTTTTTCAGAAATGCATGTAAAGTTTACAGACACTAATATGTAAACTCTTGTAATTTTTTTTTTTATATTCAATGATGCATTCGACACAACCGAAAATACAATATGAAAGTGCACTGATATATTATAATATGCGCTCACGACCATATTAACGCGTTAAGATTTCTAGATCAGAGCTTAATAATTTGTGAAAGTATTCATTTTTTTTGTACAAGATTGTTGCTATAATGATTTTTATACTCGAATTATCGAGTGTATAATAACATATATTTACTTAAATATATGTAATTTCCATTACTATTATTACTACTGTTACTATTATTTCTAATAATAACTAATAATTGAAGCCAGCTAAAAAAATCATTAACTATGTTTGTGTTTAAAATTAAATGTATTTAATTGTATAAAAAAAATGATTTTATGATTTATTTCATGATATTATATGAATCGTTCTTTGTAAGAAGAGTTTAATTTTTTAAGCTTAAGAAAACTCCATATATGATAAAATATTTTAAATATTATGTATAGGTATAGGAAGTTACTATTTAAAAGCGTACATGGCCAGTATTTATTTAGCCATAATTAAAAAGTTCAAACCATACCCACTATATTATGTTTTAATTAATTACTTTCCGTCGTCGAAATCAAACTACATAATAATCAAAACATATTGTGGTTGTTCGAAAACAAAGTATAGAAGTTATTTCATATGCTTATAATAATAAAGTGCGCGTAGTTTATAAATCGCAGTAAAATATGGAGTTTTTTCATCTCGTGCGTATCCTTTGATGGTTGCGCGTACATTAATAGCGCTTCGATGTCAATACGACCGTGGGTACTACAAATAGCCGGTAGCAAATACAAAATATGTGCATCGGAACAAACGTATATTATGATTTATGAGTAAGCAAAGTTTTTTTTTTTAATCGGACACCGTGTACGCAACCTTTTAAGTTATGTAAATCAAACTAGATCAAGCGAAAAAAAAAATTCCATACAATTCACCGAACAATATTATGTTTGCGCGTTTGATTAACGATGTATATCCGTCAATGATATTTTACAAATACTCTAGACGCATACAACACAGACGAATATAATAAAGTGTGTATGAGGACGATGTTGGCAAAATTTCTGTACACATCACACGTTTGAAAATGATAAAAATGAATTAAAATCACAAAACGGGAGAGATATCATTAATAATACATTATTAAGCGATGAGATATCAGAGAACATGTTATTAATTTGGAGCATTAAACCTGTTAATCTTTACGGAATCCTACTCATTTTGTTGGACATAATAATATTACAAGTAGATAGAACTACTGAATAAACGACAAAAATAATGCCTTTATATATGAGTAAAACATAATTCTGCAATATAATGTTGCCACTTGTTTCATCGAACATTTTGTTTTGGTATTTAAATTTTCGATTTTTGGTATTGAAGAAGACAAAGCATCTTCAATCTAATGAACGTTATTAAAAATGCCGCGTAGAGTGAATTAAAATTATTTGGATATCGTAAAGTTTTCAGACCAACGGAACGAACACTGATCGTCGGCAATGTATAATAATATACGTTAAATTTAATTTAGATACCAACAAATTTAGAGTCGTGAACTATCGGATCTCACGAGATTAATCATCATACTCCAATAGTAGATGAGATCGCATTCGTGAATAACAAAGCCAAAACTACGCTACGGAGCTTAGAACGTTCTATGTAATTAAAGCTTTCAGCGAAGATCGACGGACGAGATGAAATTAAAAGTTCGAACGAGCGTCTGAGAATTTCTCACCACTGTGACATCGACGGCGATTGATTCACCTTTATGATCCAAACGGTTTTTCACGACCATCCGCACATAATATTTGTATAGTTCAGATTCTTAATTAATAACAAAGCAAAAACTACGCTGCGATTAAAGCTCATCGCGAACATCGAAGGACGAGATGAAATTAAAAGTTCAGACGGGCGGCGTCTAAGAATTTATCGGAAATTTGATTGTTTGGTTGAAAAGGTTCGTTCGAGCGATATATATTATATTACCTTGGCGGTTATCTTCCAGTTACCAGCCAAGATGAACGTAAAACAAAAATAAAATAGGGCCGCTAAAAATTTTGCATACACGTCACCGCAACACCGATTTGCCCTCATAATTCATATTATTTTTTTTGCGACCCTCAGTACGTATATTATAATAGCATAGTTCAGATAGAATTCGTAAAATTTAACAAAGCCAAAACTATTCTCCGAAGCTTAAATTTCTCGCTTCTTGCGAACATCGAAGGACGATACTATATATGACGTTTAAAAGTACAGATGGGCGTCGCAGAATTTCTCGATGACATCGGCGGCGATCGATCGAAAACGTGATTTTTCGGTTCGAAAGGTTCTTCCGTGCAATATATTTTTATTATTATATTTTATATTGGCGGCTGTGCAGGTTTTCAGCCATCGTTCAGACGAGGTGAACGTAAAAAAAATAAATAAAATCGGTCCGCAGGGCTTCTGAAAATTTTGCATACACGTCAACGCAACATCGATTCGCCCTCATGATTTATACTGTTTTTGGCGACCACCTGCATATAATATTAGTACAGTTCTTATCGCATTCACAAACAACAGAGCAAAAACTACGCTGCGGGACACGTAAAAATATCGCTGTGATTAAAGCTCCTCGTGACCATCGAATTATTACGACGTTATGATGACGTTTAAAATTTCAGACGGGCGTCGGAAAATTTCTCGTTGACATCGGCGGCGACGACGCGTTTCCCCGATCGATCGAAAACGTGATTTTTCGGTTCGAAAGGTTCTTCCGTGCAATATATTTTTATTATTATATTTTATATTGGCGGCTGTGCAGGTTTTCAGCCATCGTTCAGACGAGGTGAACGTAAAAAAAATAAATAAAATCGGTCCGCAGGGCCTCTGAAAATTTTGCATACATGTCACCGCAGCATCGATTCGCCCTCGTGATTTACACTGTTTTTTGCGACCATCTGCACGTCGTCGGTCGTCGCGTCGCCGCGGTTTCCCGATTTCCGCACAACAATGCTCGGTGGCCGGTTATTTTATCTGTCATTGTCGTCCAGTTCCCGGGTTGCCATTGTGTTACCCCATGCAAATCGTGGGATGCGTTATTATTATTACCGTAATCACCATTATTGTTATCATCGACATTAAAATATTATATTATTACTTTCGCGATTATTGTTATAATAATGTATAATATTATTTCCACGAGACCTCCCATCGAACTGGAGCGGCGTCCGACGACGACGACGACGACAAATTATTTATACGAAGGGTCGGCGGCACGTAACGTTTATATTATTATAATAATATTATTAAAATATTACCGAGAAAGGTGCGCGCGCACACATCTAACGAATAATAACTATCACTCGCGTTACTGCTCGACGACGAAGTTTCCCTGTCCCGATGAAGCCGATTTGAAAAATGTTTTAATTCTTACCCTTGGCCTCGGTGGGACCTTAACGGAGACACCGTTTAAATTACCTACACATTATTGTCATAACGTATACCTGCAGTGTGCCCGAACGAAAATAAAATAAACAAACGATGCTCTGCTTTTTTTTTTTTTTTTTAATTAAACCAAAACTTCATCATAACACCGAAAGCCAAATATAAATTGCGTTATTATACACGTTTATACTTTAAAGTTTACGACTCCAAAGCTTAAAGACACGGTTCTTTAGTCGTTCACATAATAATTTAATTAATTTTACTTTCAGCACTTTTTACATTTTTCATTATGGGAACGGCCGCGCAGTTTATATTTTTCTAATGTTTAATTGTCGTCGTATCATTCCGTTTAAATACAATATAATAAAACTCACAACAGCGAGCGTGGAGGGAATTATTATTTTTATATTTTTATTATTCCAATCAATTCGGTTTAAATTATTGTTATTACGATCACGATGACGTTATCGACTAAACAATGAAAAACGTTTATAACTCGCGTGACACAATATCAAAAAACAGTTGTTGTTTCAAACCCTAACTCGATACCTTAATTGCACTCTTGCTATTTATTAGGTACTACACGAAAGTTTTTTTTCGATTTTACGTTAACATTTTCATTTCTGTACCTACTACCACACAAAGCAAACTAACGAAGTGTACCTAATGGTTATGATGATGTCTATACGAATGCCGACGTCTGATATTATGCTTAACTGTTATTTTGACTCGCTGTGGTTTGCACGAATTATTATGAAATGTTGTTTGAAAAACCGTATCTATCATAGTCGGATTTTGAGTGCTATCGAAAAAATAATAGTCATAATAATTAAATGTTATTATATTATATTATAGTTATAAGCGTGAAACATTTCATTTGATTTTCGTCCTTCAGAACTTTTGTACGAAAATAAAAACGACGCTTTTCAGAGTGTCGTACGTACGTTTTTTTGCCAAACAAATAACTTCGCAGTGAGATAAAATTATCCGATTAACACTTATATTATCTGCAGAGAGCTATAACACAGTGTTCGAAAAGTGTTACATGTCGTTGCCGAGCCTCGTGTATACATAGACCCGTACTCAACGTCATCACATTTTTTTAATTGGCCATTTCTTCTGGTCTAAAAATACACGATACACATCGATCGAATTCGTGAAATACCGAGCGAAACGTCGTTTGGTTGCCAAAACGATATCGGCGGTGGCGGCGGCGGCAGTAACGGCTAACTATATAACAATAATATGATATTATAATATATATACGCGACACAATGAGATACGACGTCGTGTCGCACATTGCAATTATTATTACTATTATTAGTCTATACTACGAGTTTATCTCGTTCTGTCTTTCAATTTTTTTTTTTTTTTTTAAACGAATAAAGCGATAAAAACGCTCTCATTATATAGACTGTTCCCGGCGACCAATCGAGAGCCGTGCTGCAACACACCGCGACTGCGGGCGGGCGGACGCGTAGAGGTGGCGCTTTGGTTGTGAATATTTCCGATAAAAGCAATAATTTACAAACGTTTCTCCGGGCGACAAAACCCAAACGTTATATATATATAAGTAAATGTCGCGTGTATAAGCGTGTCGGAGAGATGGGAAAAATCGGCTGTCAAAGAGAAAATGACAACGGAATCCAATCCGCACGATAATGGATTGCATTTGTTTGCGGCACGACTCGGTATATAAATATATTATAGGTCTGGAGCGAGAGGTGTACCCCGCGCGCAGAAAGAGCGTTTCGCTGTATGGCGCTCGTTTTATTATTATTATTATTATTATTTTTTTTTTATCTCTCTTTTTCCCCACACACACACACTTCACGGTTATATCTCTCGTTCGTCTCGTTTCTTTACGTATCGACGAAATCCATATATTATAGATGTGGCGCCTCGCGGGTGTTTTATTTAATTTCTGCCGTACAGTTGCGGTTCGTCCGTCGCTTGCGCCACGGCCATAATATAATATTATAATACGATTACGCGATACGGTGACTACACTTAGGTATACGCGGTTACGACTGGTATATCGTGGTTTAAATCTCACTGCAACGACAATTATAATACAGTCATTATTATATTATTATTATTATTATACCGAACTCGCGAGATCACGTTCTGCAGTGGTTGTAGTACGCGGTGTGCGCGTTAATAACAATGTGTGATTTCTTATTAAACGAACAGCATTTTGATTTTGGTGTCGTTATATTTCTCATTTGAAAAAAAAAAAATATAATGTAGTGGAAATTGTTATTTAAAACTCTACATCTGAGTGAGATACTCGAATGATGTCTTGATATACCACATATTCGTTAAACGACTAGAGTAGATTATTTTATGTTTTTTACTTCTTTTTTTTTTACATTTTTCGTTTTAAGCTCTGGTAATGTTTAATGTACACGATCAATATATTATTCGACTTGTTGGAAATCATTTCAAGTACCAACCGATAAAATAAGCGAAATGGCAAAAACCGTAAAATACATTTTGTGCATTAATCCGCTCGTCAAAATTCTAAATAGTTAAATAAATAAACAAAAGCTATCGATTCAATTATTCTGCTTCAAGCATTAGTGATGCCGGTGAACGTTGTTTATATATCATTTCAAAAATTCAACGAATAGCAAAAATATTGTTATTTGAACTGGAAATATTTGAAAAAAAAACATAATATTTCATCAAAAACCCAAGTAGGTATTGATTTAGACGATACACGTTACACGGTTCTCAAATTGTATTCTAACCATGCCTGAATTTTGCGTCTAAAATACTCAATGATTTCGTAACTCCTACAGATGGAAAATACCAGTTTCTCCGTTCCTGTACCCACTCATCCAAGAATGTGTATCTCTTTTTTTTATTTTCTTTATCATTCGTTTTACGGTAAGTCAAAATTATACGGTGTCCGTCAACGGTTATTGGATTCGCGTCCATTAATTAGTGAAACCGTCCGACGTACTAAAAGTTTAGGGTTTTAAAGAGCTGCGCCGCTCGCCGAAGAGCAAAGAAAACCTTCGGACGTTTCCCCGGGGAACATCAAACAAGACCGTTTTTCCGGCCGATGTTTGTCTTCGCTTCTATAACCTCCCCCCTCCCACCCACGACTACTACCACAACCTACTGAAGTCGTCTCCGATCACCCACTCTAGCCTTCCTTCTCTCTCTGTGCACAGCTACAGCCACCGCCACCACCATCGCCCCCGCCACGGAAAAAGCCCCTTATTTTCACTCAATTCCAGTGTGTCTAAAGAAAACGGCTTCCGGCCGTTTGTTTTGCGCTTCAATAAGCCCCTTATATTCCGCCACGCGCGTGTTGACCGACCGAACCGTGTCCTCCACCCTGCCGCCCCCCACCCGGCAACACCACTTTTGGCGGCCATCAAACGTTTTTGTCAAATTCAAACACGCGTGCGAATTAAAGAGCTGTAGGCGGATTGAATAGTACAGTATATAATAATAATAATATCATATTATTTTATTGTCGATGACGACGACGACGACCGTCCTAGGGGGCGTGAGGCGCGCAATAAATATTATATAATACAACGCGTGCACCACTCGACGCGATTGTGTTAGGAGGACGATAATAATACTCAAAATTATCGTTCGCGGTTGTCCGGTCTCCTCCTCGGCTGCAGGATACGCATTCGCGATGAGAACCGTCTGCGCGACCGTTGACGATGTATTATAATGTACTATTATTATGTTACCTACGATTGTTACTAGAATATTATATTTTATAGCGTTTTCGTGCGTCTCGGATGGGGTAGGATACCGTGGATACCGTGGTCGCGTGGTGGGAAACGCACTGCAGTCGCGGGTCGGCAGCTGACTGCGTCATTATACGCGGACGGATCCGATCGCGACACGACAACACTGCTGCGACGCTCCTCGCCGTCGTCACGCGATTCGGTTCCGGTATTTTATGTGCCGGAACAGATTGTAATTATTGCTAACAAACGGGGCCGACCGATAAAGGTCAATCGCGACGTGTTCAACGACGTGTGCGCATCGTGTGTGTGTGTGCGTGTGTGTGTGCCGAAATCGTATATTATACATTTTAGAAAAAAAAAATGAGACGCGTACAGAATGAGCCAAGTCGACCGGAAGTCGCGGGTCGATAACGTGTTTCGATAGTCGGAGTAGGCAATATGCGTATAATTCGGTAGCGGTGTAAAATATACCGAAGAACAAAATATGATAGGCCCGCGCCGGTGTGACGCGAACATTAATTTACGATTTTTAATTCGATTCGGTCAGATGTAATGATATATGTTGTTATCATACACCTGCGGCCCGATCTCAGCTGAGCGGGTACCTACGGGTATGCGTAAAAAAATACCTAATGGACTTTAATCACCGGCTATTAAACGTTGTTAATTAATTGACTGTTTAATTAATAGCAGTGCGCGACGATCGAATCGACAAAAAATAAATTATATATACCTAAACATATTGTGTAAATATATATTTAATACATTCACGCGGGTGCGTCGATTTCCCCAAAGTCTCGTTCTTTTTTTTTTTATCGGACGCGTGACTGCAGTGCCTCGACAATGCCGGAAATGTATTATGTAATAATAATATATTATATATAGTATTAAAAGGAAAAATTGTCAATGAGCTCTTATACACTCGAAACTTTTGAAACAATATTGAATCGATTAAATCGTTAAAGTTTCGGCTCTTACGCATAGACATTTTTCCCCTCGGGGCGTTTGCTCTTTGATTAATGATGCCATCACGCCGCACAGACGTGTACTTAAAACCGTATTCTATAATAAGAACGGGGACCACTAAAGATGACCGATCATTTGAAGTTTCGTCTGTTTCTAACGTGCACTCGGTCAAGATGTTTTTACTGTTTTCGTCTTATACTACATTCTGTTTGCACTTACAGAAGGTTCAATGTTCTCGATGAGATTATAATAACGTTTTGCTCTCGAACATAATAGGCGCATGCACCTGGTCATTACAAAAGCTTTTTTTTAATTCGACGTGATAACAACACTACGCCATACTAATGAAACATAAATAATATAGGTATCCCGCGTAGTTGATAGTTTTAATCATGCGATATATTGTGATATCTCAACGATGGTTTTGAAGTCTTTAATAAATTAAACTATCAAACATTTTACTTTCAAGCCGCCTACCCTTAAAAAATATGTTCTTTTTGTCCTCTGATAAAAATGAAACTGAAATTTTCAATGACTAGGTATAAGGCTTGATCATATTAGTCATTACAACAACTACAACAGTTGACATATTTGATTGATCGAAAAAAACGTTAACAACAATATTATTATGAAGCACTGTGTTAGATCTCGCGATCGTACATACATCTGCAGCTGGTATCATCAAATGATGGTCGGCTTTTTCTATCCCTCGGACGAGAAATTTGCTTCTTAAAATCATTATTAACGGTGAATTAAATAGATATACGTTAGTTTACATTTTAGTTTTTGATTTTGTCTTTGCTCTTCCCGATCGACCTATAGCTCCCGAAATTTCCCCGATTCCCAATGTCGCGATGCTTATCGGCGATGGTCCTATATAAGGTTGGTGGTATATATTATAAACCGTGTGATAAAATATCAGCTGACTCTTAGGTGTAGGCAAGGTACTTACATGTGACGACTAGGTTGGCTTTTCTGCTGACGGCCTCGCCGAAAGCGTTGTGGGCGATGCACCAGTACGTGCCGGAGTCCGAGTCGCGCTTGCCCTGCGATGCCTCCAGGAACAAAAGCGACCCGTCCGGCAACAGGGCCTTGCGGACGCTGGTGGCCACGTCCACGGGACGGCCGTCCCGGTACCACCGGACTTCCGGTTGCGGATGACCGTCGGACTTGCAGTTGAGCGTGGCCGGTTCGTGGAGTCCGACCGACATGTCGGTGGGATGTTCGACGATCCGCGGGGCCTGTCCGCACAGGACGTCTGTGAACAAACGAAGAGCACCGTTGAAAATTTTTGTAATTTCGAGCGTGTGCCGATCATAATGTAATATTCGTACGACATCGTTGTCGGTTACGTCTGTGTGTGGGTGGTATTATAACGCGCACATGCTGCGCACGTTATTGGCAAAGTTTAACCACTCCAGGACCGCGGATGTTTTCCCGAAGAGAAAATATCGCGGAAAACAGCATCCTCGAGTCGTAAAATCAATAGCGAAAACTCTAGACGGCGGGCGAGACCGCATACCTACCAGTTGTGCTGCCGTGAATGTTAATACGCGCGTAGCGAGCGAAGAGCATAACATAATAATATATTATAATATATATAATATATATATAACGCCGTGCAATATACGTATTATGCGCATATTATTACGAACGAAAATCGCCCCGCGTTTAAATTGCATAATAATATGTTTGGGAAGTTCGACGATGGCGACGACGACGACGACGACGCGTGAGGTGGAAATCATTAGCAGCCCTATATAATACGACGAGAACTGGACGAGGTAGTGGGTGTGTGGGTGTGTGTAATGCACGTGCTGGTCTGCTGTGCAATATTCGTTTGCCATAATATTTTAATAATACATAACATATATGCTATTGTATTTTACTAATGACCCCGGAGGGGTGAATTTTGGATTAAAAAAAAATTGTTAAAACTTTCGTTTATGACAGCCGACAATTCTGTGAACCGTGTATATGAGGCGGCGTATTAATAATATCATAATAATATAATATGATATAATATTGTTTATTATTCCGGGCGCGGACCTTTCGGTTTGATTAAAAATAACCTCAGCGGCGACGAGCAGATCGCGCGGTACACGCACGAGTGTGTTGACACTGTGACGTGTATGATGCGCACGCGGAGGCACTTGTAAAAACAAAAATCGTGAAAACATTTTTGTGTTCTGACATTATTTTTTTTCTATTTTTCATTTATGCGGCCAATGCAATAATAATAATAATAATCCCCGCCGCCGTCGTAGAAGGGCGCTCGGTGGGTGGGTGCGTGGGTGGAGGGGTCGTTCGTGTTTTGCTTCGCCGGTCAAGTGGCAATATCACAAAATACGCGTTCACTTGTACAGAGCGACGCTCGCGGTATATAGGACTGAACATAATACCCACACACACACATATATATATACGCCAAACATCATATTGTATATACGTATGATATTTATTTATTTGTATACATATATAATGTAAGCGCTTCCGTAGCTCATCTCTGCCGCAGTGCAGCCGGCGGGCGCGTTTTAAATTAACATCTCTCTCCCCTCCATCGCCGACGGCTTTCATTGTCGTCGTCGTCGTAGTTATTACTATTACTATTATTATTATTATTATTATAGTTGTTATTGTTGTTGTTATATATATTATATATGTATATATGCCGTGCAGTGTTGTACGCGTACGTGTTGTAGTGGATCACAGGCACCCGTGTCGTATGCGCGTGTGCACACGTATACGTATAGTATAATATCCCACTAGAACGTCTTTTGTCGGCGCGGTAAGGGAGGGTAGAGGGCGTAGAGGGATGAAAAAAAAAATAAAAAATAAAAAAAACTTCGGCCGTGCGCCGGAGGACGACTGACGACGACGACGACGACTGCGACGAGAGTAGAGTGCGTTTCGAAACGTCCCCGCGGGGCGGGGAACACATGAATTCGCAATCGCGGAAAGTTACATTATAAAACAACACGCCGCCGACGAGTGCACACACACACACACACAGCATCAGTGTCTTCGCATCATTTGCACAAGTGCTTTTCTGTTTAAGTTTTTTTTATTCGACCCCCCCCCCCTCCCAACCAGCCACCGACGGCGAAACGTATATTATACAAATAAAGAGTTGTCGCGCACTGCACGTTCTGATGATATATAATAATATGTACAGCGTGCATGTATGTATATACCTACTGCAGCAGCAGTGTTTTCGCGTATACATTATTATTATTATTATTATTATTATTATATTGTGTTACGACAGCGAGAGTGGCGGAACGAAGGGACAAAAATATGCGTTAAATATTTAGACAAAGTCACGGGAAATAAATCATTTTATTCGCATAATATTATAACGATCCGTCGTCAGCGACGGTTTACGAGTGCGCTTTATGTTGTGTCTAAACGTAGATAATTCACACGCGGGTTTTGTGCTGCTGCAGATACCGTTCACAGGCCGATATTATGTACGCGAAGAGTCGGTCGATGGAAACGCGGAGATGATAATAATAATGTCTTATCACTGGCAAATCGTACAGACCAATTGAAGCGAAACTACTACCTATACTGCAGTTATATGGGTTGTTGACGAAAGAAAAATCAAATTCAACTATAATGTCTGCTCGTTTTGGTCGTTAAAAACTTCGCACATTATTTACGGTTTTTCGAAAGTTATTTGGACATTCTTCTGTAAACGCCCGATAAAACTTTCGTTTGAAACTTTTTGAAAAACACGTATTGAATGAATGCTTCTGGAAAACCACTGTTTATCATCGGCGAGATAAAAATATTTTTAATACAATTATATAGTTTTAAAACGTAACAATTTGGTTGAATCAAAGTTTCGAGATGATGCAGGCAAATTTAAAAAAAAAACTGTACACATTATATAGGTACTCGAACAACAAATTTCAACAATCATCCAAACACTAATTTGATGAAATAATTGTTGAAAAAGTTGAAGCAGTGGAATCCCGATGTATTATACAAAGACGGATCACGGTCGAGTGTCACAGAAACAGAATGCATGCGAAAAAAACACATTTTAATTGAATGCAAATTAAAATTAACGCAGTCGTGAACAACAGTATTATATAAAAATATATCGCTGCTAACGACTTTTTTTTAACAATACGTACGTGCGGTAAAAAATGGAATTTTATTTTTAATTTCAAGCAGGCAATCTGTGTGTGATTTTACAACAAACTTGTAAAGCGTGTTTTTTCTCTTTTATTATTAGGGGTAGTAATCTTGGTAGAACGACGTTTTGAAATCGGGTCACCCGTAATGGAAATATCGGATAAACGAAGAAGGGAGAGTTGAAAAAAAATATATAAAATAATAATAATAATAATAATAATGGAAGAGACGAAAGACGAAAGACGAAAAATATTAATTATGTACTTGTCGCCGCCGGGGGAGTTGACAGCCACAGTCGGTGGCTTTTAACCGATTAAATATTTCACGGGCTCACGGTTCTTGAAGACCTAGGCCTGTGTGTAGTGTCGAGAGGACGTCTATACGCGTCGCCGTCAGAATGAGAAAAGCGCGAACTCCTCGGGGTTGGGCCCTTCAGTTTAATAAAATGTACACATTTCAGACGCATAACGTCTGACGAGCGGCAGATACTCTCTTTGGAAATCAGAAGTCTCGCGGGTAAACCTCTTACCCGGTCGACTGGCAAATATTCCGTGTTATTTTAAATAGCCGTGATTTTAATAAAACAGCGAACAGCGGCGAAAAGTGATGATTTAAGATTCCGAATAACGCGCGACGAAGACACTCTCCTCCGGTGGTTTCGCAGTACTTTACTTTACTTTACTATACTCCGCGTAAAGTTCTTTACTTATACTTTACATTATACAAATGAGTAACGATTTCGTTATTATTATTACGATTGTTAATAATATAATAACCATATTATACTCGCGCGTTAACAGCAGCGGATATCGTCGATTTCATTCCCGTTCGTGATTTTCTGAATAGGAATTAATAGGTATATCGTGTGCCACGTAAATAATAATGTGAATGAACTTTGAGACGTATATTAATCATTGCCCGTACTTTAGTTGTGTGGAAGTTATTGAGCAATGGCCGCGCAATAAACGAACTCGCGCACACGTTTTCTGTGATCGATTATACGCTGTTCTGGGCAAAAGGTATTTTTATTTTGTTAATTCGATAAGTCTCCATGTATGCGATTTGGAATTATTACCCGAAAATATCAATGCCTACATGTATGCATACTATATTGCTGTTAATTAATACAGCTGTAACCGCGACTTGTATGATACAATAAAAACGAAATTAATCACAAAAAGGTATAACTAATGTCTTATAAGATACACGCAATAATTCATGCCATAATTACATATTATTATATTATTCCAATGTCAGAAGTAATAAAATAATAAAAAAAAACCATTATTGAGTTCACTCTAATTTTTACTTTTCGATTCAATCGTACTACGTCGTTTGATGTAATTTATTAGAGGACTTACATCTTTGTAAACGTATAAAATATAAAGCAAATTCACAAGATGTAGTGCAAACCAAAGTTGTGTTTAAGTTATTACGTTTTACTTGGAAAATTCAACTACACGACTGAGTGCCTATTAAAATAGGGGATATAATCGAAACAAACAATTTGGCTGGCACGAATCCAAAATAGAGGGTAAAGGTATTGTTTTTGTTTTCTTTTGACCAAAAGTTCTCGATACACGGGATCGGTATAACGGCCAAGACGACAAATTGGGTTCTCCAAATCGGACACAACAAATAAAAACCACTGACAATCAATTCGAGTAAATAACCAAACTCCTTAATTTATTAATGAAACATTGCGGGGAGCTATTTCGTGAGGGAAGAAAATATAAATCAAGGTACGTATACCGGCGAACGAGACGCTAAAGCAATATAATATAACAAATATCGGTTACTTAATATCGTGTAGTTAAGTCTGTGGCGTAATTATAGTGTCGTATGAAATCTTTAGTAATATCTAAATATTATTATCTATAATGAGCATAATACGTCTTATTATTATTATCAATTTTATACACACGAATGAAAAAAATTAAAAAAATAAAATCGCTACTTAGAAAAAATCATAGCACACCACTCGTTATTATTCCACTACAAGGAAAATCTGTGAATCATAAAATATTATACTATGTTTTTGTTAACAAGTAATAATCGTGAAAAATCTGTCGGAAACCAAATATCTTGTCTACTATTCAGCCAAACAACATATATTTATGTTAAACGAGAAATAAAATATATTATTCGGATCTATATAATAATTGGTGAACAACGAAGAAAATATTATATCGCACAGTAAATATTGTATTCGTCGTCGTGCGATTCAGACGACGTTAATCGGTTTTAAAACTTCGGCAGTATTATAGGTGGGGTATAGTGACTCTATAATGTCCGGGGATTGGGCTCGGCGTAAATGATATGCACCTGTATAAGTTAATATATTTTTTATTATATACTACCTATATATTATTATATTAGTGTGTTTGGGTGCAAAAACACGACGAGAACTAAAACGATTTCTCCCACCCCCTCCACCAAGCGACAATGACGGTAATATATCCCATCGGGAAGTTTTCGAATGAAATTTCCGACGGAGGTACAAAAAAAAAAAACGAAAAACGACCTACACTGCACAATAATCGTACGAAATACGTGCTCGGTGTTTTTTTTTTTTGTTCCACCAACCTTGTCCCCGGCTCTGTCGACTCGGCGAACGTGGCGGCCGGGAGGAATCCCAAAGTTTCAGGTCCCTCTGCACCCGGAAGCGTTTAATTATATATACGCGAAGCTCCGCTCCCGTCAATAGAAAATATAGGGCAATTAATCACGGACCTGGACACGCGCCCGAGATAACGTGTAACACACACGCGTAACACGCACACCCACACCACCCGCACAGGTAGAAAACTTCGGGACGCGCTAGACGAACGGCAGCGGCAGTGGGGGACACGGCACCGAGACACAACTTTTCAGGTCGGTTCCCCTGCAAGCCCGGGGCGGGTGTACGCGTATATTATTATATAATATGTGCATAGGCGTTCGCCTTTTACATACTAATTACCGAAACCGCGTTTGAAAACAACGCTGCGTATAGTGACTGGTATATACCAGAACAACCCTTAGGCTCGACGCGGACTGCTGCCAAAAAAATCGATCGGCTCCGAATGAGAAAAAAGCCGGAAACGGAAAAAAAATGTATATGGTCTGTGGTTCTACGGCTATCTATGCACTGCGATCGCCTGTTCAATATTACAGTCCGTCTAAATTTTAGCAACAATACAATAAAATACATTCGGTAAAACTCATAGTGAAACCAGAAATCGCGAATCGCATAATCTTTTGGGAAAAACGGAAATAATAATTTTTTAGACTTTAACCGTCGGGTGAAAAAAAAGGCACAGACGTATATTATAATATATTATGTATATCGCGGGAACGTATGTGGGTAGTGCGTGTGGTTACCACGAAATTACCCTTCACATAAAAATGAATGTTCACCGTACGTTATCGACACATCGTATTTTGTTTATGATCATCTGAATAATATATTATTGGCTGCATAATGCATTAATTGCACGTTCGTTTTTTACAATTTTTCCACTCCAAGTAATATTAACCTGTGCGGTTTTAACATGTTAGAGTCTTCATTTGCTATCTACCGGATTTATTTCATTAAGAAAAAAAATACTTCAATAGGAAAATTGTAGTTTCCTTTTTCGTTCTGTTAACAAACCTTTAAAAACAAAAAAAATTATTTAAAGGTTGAAAAGGAGACGTAGTTGGGTAAATAATAGTGATTAATTATTTTTGCTCTCATTTTAGATTCTCAACGAAGATTGTAAGCATATTGGTGTAACAATGATGAGTTTCTTTTTTTTAGTTTCTTTTGTGTTTCGTGTTTTCTAGTAGACAAACTAATTTCAAGATTAATGCAGCCGTTCGATTATATTTTTTTTTTGATTCATCAGACAGCATATTGTATTGTCGAATAAATATTGAAAATACAATAACTTTGGGAATGCTTTTTTTTCAACAAAATCAATTTTGGTTGCTGTTCAAAAACTATACAATGACCCTAAAAACAAGGAATTTTCAAAATCCTTTGCGCGGTAATATTCGTTATCATTTATTAAACGAAATCGTTGATCAGTTTTGGACAGAATATACGAATAACGTAGCACATAAAAAAAACGATTTGTTTTTTTCTCGGTTCATCGTTATAATAAATACATATGTGTCATTTAATATTTAATTCTATAACCCGAAGAATACGCGCGGGGTTCGAGGAAATAGACTTTTTTTTTTTTTGCGAGCCTCGGGACGTTTTCATTATTAATCCCCGGCCGCCCGCCGACAGTAAATATCTTAATTTTAAGTGAACTCTAAAAGCGCGCAAGACCTTAGAAATAGATTATAATGATATATTATTATACCGTGTCTGACATTTTATTTTTCCGAAAAGACAAACGTCCCGCACGGAGCACCGTCTCCCGGACGCCGGAGGAGCGGCAAAGGCCTACGTTCAGAATATTATTTACCGAGGTACGTCGTCCCGTAAGAATCGTGTTTGGACATAAATTACGACGTGTAACAAACGCGTTGCCCGCTCGTGTGCGCGTTTGTGTCGACGGGACGGACAATAATCCGCTGCGGTGCAGTAGCTACATAATAATATGCCTTTGCCGTGAAAACCGTATTGTCATCGTCGAACTATATGTGCCGACGACCGAACGTCGGACAGAGACCCGACTGAGATCGATAATAATGGCAAATAATACGCGTTCGTCGTCGTACCTCGTGAGCCTCCGGTCAGCGCCACGTGTGTCCGTTCCCGCGGGAGGGTAGCGGCGGCTGCGGCTGCGGTCGTACGTCCGGGGAAAAAAAAAATAATAATAATAATAACGTCATAATTGTATTATATTTCGTCGAAACGGAAAACGACACGTTTTTTTTCCCTGTTTATTTTCTATTGTTTTTCGGGAAGTTTTTTTAATTTTTTTTTTTGTCCAGAATTTTCCGGCCCCGCGACGCCGTCGTCCGGGGGGGGGGAGGGGGACGGCAGAGGGTTTGTAACCGTTTCACGTTGTTTTAATATGTTAATATGCGCTGCGACGCAACTGACCGCCGCTTTGGGGTCGCGGGCCTCGCGTATATACCTAAACGTCCGCCGCCGCGGTCCGCAGCATACGGTCCGCCGTATAATTCACTAAACGAAGGTTGGGTCGACATGCCGAAACGCGATTTGATCATATTATAATACGACTTGCCGCTCCTATTGTAGTCGAGTTCCAAATTTTCGCAAAATATTATGGACGCGTTTTTTTATCCGCATAAAAATGCGTATTCGTGTCTGATCGGATATTAATAGTTTTTCTTATAGCGGAATAAAGGCGCGTCGGTACGACTATAGACTGCGCCGTTTCTTTACAATTTCATTATAACTCATATACTATAATAAAAGCGACTAAGATCTATAGATCTTTATAAATATCTTTTTCGTAAAAGATTTAATAAAACGGAATCGGTAAAAAAAAAACGCATCTTCTGAAACTGCTGTAAAGACAAAAGGCGATAGTACAATAGCTTCTGATATAATAGTATTAAAAAATATTAATAATACGTATAATCCGATGAAAAACTTGAAATAATAAAATTTTAAATTTGTGAATATAAGACGTGTATAGGTGTGGAGATATCTTTATTGACCAATGAATCAAAACTTTTGAGCGCGATAAAAGTAATCTAATACAACTCGAACTTTGTGTTTTATAATCTCTATATAGGTAAAGGCACCTACAAACCGTACAGCGGTAATGAGCTGTAATTTTCTAAAGAGAAATCCAAAATGAAAAAGGTTAACGCCGTCGCATAAAAACACGAAATCCGTCATCGCCTGAAAAAAAGTTGCGACGAATTTGGGGTGGAAAAAAAACGTTTAATAAAAAAATAATGTTACATAATATAATATTATAAAAAACTACACACGATGTTTCAATTTTCCAGGAAAAGCAACACCACTTGTCCGTGTGCCTAATAATAATATTATTTAACGTTTAACTTCATTTATTAATATTAAGGACTTACAACGTTTGAAAACCTATACATAATATTAGATAATATTAATATAATAGATGTCCGTTTATTATTAATTTAATTTATCATTTTATACGCGTCCCAATATTTGAGGTAAGGCTGATTATGTAATATTATAGACATCCTCAAATGCGACAAGTTTATTGTTTAGCATACTTAATGAATCTCATCTCGAGAGTATACAAAAACATAATAATTCGATTTGTTATTTTTTTTTCTTTGGCTGTCGGATAAAAATTCTCTTATTATATTTGTGATTAGTTGAGATATTATAATAATAAATCGTCCTAGAACCTTGGTATAACATCTGTTTGGGCGGTTATCACGGCAACAATATTTCGAAAATTGTCGGTTTAAAATGAGTACTAGAAAAAGGTAAAAATATTATTTTTTTTTAAATTCTCATCAAAAAGGTCTATACAAGAAACATTATATTTTTTATTTTTCTTCAACAAAGGATATATTTTTTTCAATACACGCGGCACACCTGCAGGCTGAAACTACTGCTTTCTGATATAGAAAAATAAAATATGTCTTTATATATTATGCGTTATTTTCAATGACAAACAAAAAGGTATAATACGTCATGAATTTAATTTTATTCGGTAGGTCAGCCGAAATCATGTTTTATGAAAAAAAATAAAATATGGAAACGGTATTATGAACAAACTCTTATTTTTTAATGTTTTCCCAGACTTAATGTTTATACTGTTATGTAAATTATGATGGTATTCTGTTTTGCAACATAAACCCTCATTTTCTATTTATTTACATTTTAACAAATTGCACTGACACAGGACATTTTACTTATAAAAGCTGGTTCATTAATTAGGGCGTAGATCCCATAATATATGTTAAGTTTTAATCTGACTTTCATTAATATGAAAATGAAATGCACCCGATATTTTGGAAACTAAAATGCAAATTAGATTTGCGGAATTTATAATATTTTAAAAGTTTTGTAAATTATTGCTTTTATAGTAAGAAGACATAATAATGTATAAAAATAGAGTTTTTAGTAGTATTACTTGATTAAAAAACAAGATACATTGTAAGATAACACCACGGTTGTCATGGTAGTTAAGTTACTCGAATTACATTTTTTTTTTTTTTTTAATCTTACATATTGGATTTCATTATAGTAATGTATCCAAAGTTCAAAATACTTCGATCTCCTCCAAAAGTTTTAAGTATTTTCAAATTGGGACTTTTATGTGATATACTTTTTTGCCTTTACGACCCCGGAAAACGTTGAAAATATATTACGTTGAAAACACGCTATTAGAGTTTTATTATTTACGTTCGCTTATTCCATAGAATAGTTTACAAAATCTAATAAAAAATGAATTCGTCAGACCACTGTTGAATTCAAGTGCCTATAACAAACAGTCACTTGAAATGTTCACTCGGGTTTCATTTATCAATAATGGTCAAGCTTTATTTCGTTATACGTCTATTGGATACATACATTTTTACTGTCTTATTGGGTACGATTATAAAAAAAAAAAAGAAATACATTGAAAGTCGAATAACTGTTTAGAATATTAACTACAATTAACATCCGTGATACACCGCAAATAATTGTTTATTTATACACCTTTAAAAAAACAAAAAAATATGCTAATGCACAAACTTGTTACAAAATATTTTAATTTACTAAATTATGTGCATAATAATAAAATATTATATTGTTAAATATGATATGTTTGAACATACATAATATTACGTTTTTGTTATTTGATATTTAATTTTCTCCTTTAAAACAACTAATTTTACGTAAGTATCCTTTTAAGAAAAAAAATATCCTGGGACACGATGTTAGTGTAATGGCTTTATAGAATCGTCGGTTTTGATGATCGCGTGTGTAAATTATATTGTGCTCTAATAGGTTTTCACAGGGGAAATTCATCATCATTTTAACGTTACCAAAAGTTGAATTTGTCATTTGCAATTGTGCGCGCGTTCATGTCATTAACATTCGAGTTTTAATTATGATTAACGATCCGACGATGTGACTACCGTGAGAAAAAGAAAGCGTGTTTTGAAAATCACTTTTTCCGACTAAGAGTGATTAAAAAAAAACACACACACAACCCTTTCCTGTAGGGGAGCGTTTCCCCTGTAATGCTGCTTGCGCGTCACGAACAGTGCGACGACATCTGATTCTCCGGGAGTTTCGGGTGCCTGTTGGAGCAAAGCTTTTGTCCCGGACCCCACTCCCGTCAGTGGCTTTCCACCCGGAGCGATTCGGCGACAACAGTTGGAGGGAGGAAAAACGGTGAGAAAAATACGAAGAAAACTGAGTAGAATATAATGTAATTTAGAATAATAAGACGGCCTGGCGTTTTGGGGAAAAAATGGGTTTTCTAAAAACTCAGAGTCACCACCGCCGCCGCCGCCGTCAAATCAAACGCCTCCTCTTTGGGAGATTAAAGGCAGATTTTTTTTTCCCCCATCAGTGTATTTTGCCATTTTCAGCCCCCCTAGGCGCACTACCGGCGGGGAAAGGAATGAAAGAAAAAAATAAATTAATAGCCTGTCGATCGGCGATGCCGTCCCGTCCGCCGCCCTCCGGTCGGGCGCGCACACCGGCGGTGAAGGATGACGACGACGACATCGAGGACGATGAGGAGGAGAAGGACGACGAGGAGGAGGAGTCGAAATCCCGATTTAATCATCAATAATTGCGGCGCGCGTGACGCCCGTGGCGGTGGTGGCGGTGGGGAGCGGTGAAAACACGGTCTCGTGACAGATGCGCATGTATATAAGAAGGGTATATAACGCTCAATATATGATATATAAGCATAATATATATGATGTCACCGACTACGGTATATTATAATAATATATAGGACACTCCGCGGCGGTTCCATTTACGACCGCGGTATATGATGAGTACGGCGGTGTAATAATATTATGCATTATGCGTATACATTGTACTCGTCTAATGGGTCGGCGAAGGTCCGTAAACACACGTTTTCGGGCGTTTTGCCGGCCCCAGCAGAGGATGACGCAAAAAGCGCACGCTCCGATAACATATATTATATGAATAAGACCGTAATATATGTAAGCGAGCGAGTGTGAGTTTGCGCGCGTGTGTGTGTGTATGCTTATGTGCGAGTGAGTGAGTGTGCGTGTAGTACATTACGTATATATTATAATCTGCGAACGTCGGGGGGGCGAACGAGGAAAACGAATGAAGAACGTGCGTCGGGCCCGACTACCCCCCTGAGATAAGCCGCAAATCCTCGGCCGTCGGCGGTGCCAGAAATCGGAATCCGCGATAATGGCGGAGGCATAGTTACACGGTATAGTTGTAGGTACTTCTTCCTTTTTCCTTATCCGTTTCATAAACTCGGCCGACGAGCGAGATGTGTTATCAAACTGCCGGGGCAGACGATCCGTGCACATGCACAGCGCATGTGTGTTGTAATAATCGTAATATATTATACGC
Source organism: Sitobion miscanthi (assembly GCA_008086715.1). Classification (NCBI taxonomy): domain Eukaryota; kingdom Metazoa; phylum Arthropoda; class Insecta; order Hemiptera; family Aphididae; genus Sitobion; species Sitobion miscanthi. The sequence continues at coordinate 24,044,591 of CM017800.1, forward strand.
AATTATAATATCGTAATGTACAGCGCCGATCCGCCGCTTAAGGACTATATAGTCTGTTTCTCCAGCAGGCCGATAACCCGACCGAATGCGATAACGAAAAATCGCGGTTTTACTTTTGTATCTGCGTTGGATTTTCAGTGACTTGTATAATATACAACCGTTAGTAAGACACGTGTCGTCGGCTCGGGAGGGGAAAAACGCACGTCCGTAGCCATCGAATTATGCAAATGCGTTCGGCAAGAGTGTGGGCTTGTTTCCGGGAAGAGCGGAGAAAAGCTGATTTTTTTACACCGAAAGCCTTTCTGTACACTCGACCATGCAACGATAGATGGCGATTCAAAGAATAGTTTTTTGTTCTTTCCCTGGTGAACATAATATATTATGGACATTTTCTTTTAAAATAACCGTTGTTAATAACGATACAATATTATAATCATCGTTCTTTCTTCTAACCTAATTTTTACTAACCTAATCGACATTTTATATTTTTAATTTTTGTTTTATTTCGTTTTTAAAACAAACTCGAATTTTGTACATTGGTAAAGTAATTACATCAATTTTTATAAAAAATTAAATAACATAAACCAAAATATTAATTTAAATTTAGTTGAAGTATCTGTGTACAGTTCACAGGATTTTCACCACTTTTGGGGGAGTTAAATTTGATTTATTTTTATACGTTACCATTTCGTCAAAACTAATTTATAAAATGTTCACAGGTCAGTGCTTGGTTCATGGGAAGAAATATTTTATATTAGAATTTATTGTAAGACTACTTAAATTATTCATTTGTTATCATATTTTATGAGGCGACTGCTGTTACCCGTTTTAACATAAATATATACACGTTATATAAATAAATATATTAAAAAATATTAAGTAAAAAACGATTATCTAAGAATAGTACATTATAATTTTATAAAATAATCGAAAACGGTGCAAATGTATATTAAAAACTTTTACTCTTTTCAAAAAAGTAATCCATTATTGTTTCTGGTACATAACGTTTGGAAATTTATTGTTTTGTAATTGAAATAATGTGTTGTACGAGTTCGTCGATTGCAGATAATATTATATTGATCGAGTTCGGCAGAGCAGTTTAGAACCTTTTGATTGCACGTGTAGAATAAAATATCTGTTAAGCAAGTGCCAGCTCTGTTCAAACAAAACGTTTCGAATAATTGAATACGAAGCGAGACTAAATTTAAATTTGTTTACACGGCGAGTGTACATTCCGTTTTTTTTCAGTCAAGAGTGCCATAAAATTGCATCACGCGATGGATTTTCATCGTAATCTCTGGTAAAAATAATAGTTATAGTAATAATAATAATACCAATAATAATAAAATGTTTGAGTGCGTCTTGGAGCGGTGTCGGTGCAGGAATAGCGTAACGAATAAAAATTCAACAGAGTAATAATAATAACAATAATGCGTGCGTACAACATTTCGAATACATGCATAACATAATATATTATAATAATAACGAGTGAACAAAACACGACGGAAATAATAATATCGACACCTGAACATATTTCAGACGACCCCTTTTTACTTCACTTTTTTTTTCCTTTATCATAATAATATATGCCCACAAGTTTTTTAGCCTCATCATCCCTCGTGTTTTGATACGGAGTTACTACAATATGTGTTTTGACAGCGAATGATGGAATTCCGTATTAATAAAGTCGTCGCGCGCCGCGTAAGGTATCTCGCTGATGTATATATCCAACACAATGTTGACGTTCAGACCATGTCTCCCATCCGACATTTTTCCCCCCTTTTCGCATAATATAATATTAAATAAAGAGCTATTTAATAACAATAGGCGGGCATAACATTTTTAATAAATCTGCCGCCGAAATATTTGGTTGCCCCAAAGCTACTCGGAAGCGAAACTATGTAAGCCAATTATTTTTGGAAAACCAAAAGGGATTATATAATATTTTGATTAAATACTATGGGAGCAGAGGTTATTTTCAAATAAATATAGTAAAACAATATTATTATGGTACTGTATACAAATACATTATTTTATTTTATTTATTTTTTTTAATATTTCTCATGAAAACTGGAATGAAGAATTTTGATTAAAATAAAAAAAAATGGAACCGAAGGACGCCGCAGCAGATAGTACGTTTTTCTACAATAAGTATCGAGACAGATTTGACGTGCACGAAGGTCACTCGACATAATATTATCGTCATTATATTGTCTAGAAATCGTTTTCGATTTTATTATGTTATATATTATACTATATTATAGCCAACGCGTTTTCTATTACGATATTCTCATTATATTTATAGTACAATACGTCGATCGCCGACACCGTAAATCAGTGCGTTAACACCTCTCGTGCGCGATCATAATATTATATTTATTTATATATATACCTCCATAAAAAGTACAGTGTAATAATACACCGGGTATCTACATTATGTATTTATGTGTACCGGACAATACAACGGCGAGGTCGACATAATATCATGTTGAACACGGACGAGCATTTTTTATTTATTTTTTTCTCGGCGACGCCATACGTTCTAAATAATTTTGTGTTTATCCCCGCAGTACCACGATACTATATGTATATTATACCAAGGCTGAGCGAGTTAACATATTTTTTCAACTCGTTAACAGTGTTAAGTTGACACACACAAATGTACGTTAAAGTTTAAATTCACTTATCATGTTTTTAACTCGAAAAATTAAATAAACAATTGTTTTTAACACAAAATTAATTACCAATAATAAATGATGATAAATAAAAGTAGGTAACTTAAATGTTAAAATACACAAAAACGAATTACTTATTATGTGACAAGGTTGATTTTTGATAATTTAATAATTATTATTCAACGGCACCTACCATCCAAACATCGAACCCAGTTATCTGCAGTTATATTTTATGGAAATTCTAAAATAACGCGTAAGAATATAATTGTCTGTGACCTTCACATTAAATCGTATTTATAAAATAATATTCGTTTAACACTTTGACAGTCTACAATATTCAGTATTTATATTAGATATATCGCATAACATTACAATTTATAATCACCTAATATTTCAAATTTTTTCCATAAGAAAACAATAATTCGTCCAAAACAAAACATGTCTTAAGCTTTTAGGGTTTATATTGGGAAATGATTGGTAACTGCAGTAACTGCATATCGCGGAACAAATTTTAACTCGTCAAGTTAAAAGTTACCTACTTAAACACAGAGTAATGCTCATTAATAATGTGTACAACTTTGTCGAGAATGACTTAACACCAAACTTCTTAACTCGTCAACGCCTAGCCAGCCATGTACGACACTTAGCATATTATATAGGTACCCACTGCGCTGCACACAAAACAGGTAGGTTATATTTATCCACGCTTGTGCGGTCACAAAAAGACGGTAAACCGTACGCATAATGTCATCATAATAATATACTTCGTACACAATAATATCGCGTAATATATTATATTTCGTACACGAATACAGCGGCGATGGTTGCGGTCGTAAATCACAATAGTATTTTTAAAATTATTATAATGATATTTTGAGTGTATATTATTATCGTTTTGGCGTGTGCCGTTCGCTCGCGGCGCAGAACAGTTTTCCGTGGATCGCGCGGTGTGAGTGGCATTAAAAATCGTTTAACCCTAAAACGGAATTTAAAAATATCAGCCTCACTGCAACAGAAGAGGCACTCACACACACGAGTGCACTTGGCATCGCGATCTCACGTATTGTGCACATAACGATAACAATATTTCGGATATATATTATAGAAAAGCCTGCACCGATGAAGTCGCCGAGGAACCATCAAAAATGCAAGCACGCTTCATTGTTGTATACCGTGGTTACGGCTTAGCGGATAATCTGACCATGATACCGCGATATTTCATACAATGTTGTAGGTTGTTACCCATTATATTGTTGTATACGAATCTCGCGGTCGAAAAAGTCATATCACGCGCCGTTTACGACCGTGCCACAGCCAAAGTCCAACGGCACCCATACAATATTATTACACACGTCATTAGCATTATCCTGTAGCTCTGCAGTTACGACGATGGGTAAATATTATTTTTAGAGGACGTACCGTTTTCACAAGAGTGTCAAATTTCACGCACAGAATAATCCATTTCGCTTTGATGTTTCTGTATAATACACTATAGAGTCAATATTGGCTTATTATCGATTAATATTTATAGGTAAGCAAATCGTACCGTGTGTTGGCCATTTACCGACGATGAATGCGAGCAGTCGTGAGTATTTCAAAATTGTAAATTTTTTTTATACATTTTGAAATGATCGTAACTTGCCCTTGTGTTCGTATAATATTTTGAATACGTTATTCCGATATAGGTAGGTACAGATATTTCAGGGAACACGGTTATTATAATAATAAAGCTGTCGTGAGGCCATTGAATACTCCCAAAATTCGAATGACTGCCGTATGTTGTTGTTATAGCTGGCCGTGGGTACTATATATTATATTATCATGTACAAAATAATATTATATTATGCTATTATTATTATTATTGTTATTATTATTATATACTGTCATTGTGTCCGCTTTGTCAAAATCGGGTCCTTTGAGGCTTCGGTTCATATACCCAATACGAACAGTTCGACAAAATAAGTACATTAAATTTATATTTCAAACGCATACGCGCATTATACCTAGGTGCCTATTCATGTTTATATATTTTCATTATCCGTCTGCAGGACTGTGCAGCTGTTGATCCGAAATTGTTGTCTGATGGTTATCACCATCGAAAATGGCCGTGTTAACCCCAAACGTGATACCTATCGCGCACCTAATTCGAACGAGTGAATAATATTCGCGTTTATTTACGCGGTGTTCGCATCCGAGAGACATGATGCAGGGTGTATGAATAAAATATGTTTTTCATTGCATTTGAAAAATAAAAATTATTACTAAAATATGCATTCTATATACATATATTCTATGCATGGCAAAAATTAATGAAAACGTTTGATTAGGGCTTATGAAAACGCGTATACTTCAGTCGTGCTCCCCTCTAAATAGCTGTCGAATTTGCATCTGAACGGCGCTTGGGGGGTATATGCGTATAATTGCATTTATTAAAAACATTTTGAATAATTGAGTTTTGAATTAATAAACTGCATTCTCGGTTGCCCTCCAAAATGTCCAGTAAGACTGTTTCTGGAACGCGGTACTATGCAAAGTCAAAAGTCACACATGCGTTCGTGTTACAAAAGGTACACAAAACAGGTAATATGTGATTTAAAATGTTATAGTATTGCAGGATTCCAGATCAACCCCAAGTTCACGAGGTCCGTTATGTACGCATGGTATATAATATGCGCTACGGTATATGAGATATGGGGGGAGGGAGCCGGTCTGACGATGGGCAATAAAAAATTTACGATTTCTCTCGGCGCGGGGAGGGTACATAAATTGCGGGGCATTAAAGATTCAGCGAAAACGGACGCCTCCGATGTTTTTGTACGTACATATTTAATGAGCAGCGCGGACGGGCCCGTGTGGTGCCCGATTTAGAGTTTTCGAGTCGTCCACGAACACGCGAGACAATAATAATATAATACGTATAATATACATATTATACCTATACCCACCTGCGTAATAATAACGATAATAATAATAATAATACACTTTGGCCGGCTATAATATTATATTATAATACGCGCGTATTGGGTGCAAAATATTATTGTGACTGCGTCGTAAAAAAAATAATTGCTTATTGTTATATTCCGTAAGGTTATGTTTTTTTATTCTTGCGGTTTCTTCGACCGACGTCTAACCGTCTGTCCCGGACACAAGTAGCTACCTCATAGCATATTATTATTATTATTATTATTGTTGTTATTACTACTACTCATAGCTATAACTACGCTACTAGGTTGGATTATTATTATGAGCGCGTATTATGACGGACGCTACTAATAATAGCTTTACGCACGTGGACCTGGTCGTGTATATAATATTCTAATGTATTTAAATAGTATATTATTATATAATATTTTCGTAGTGAATATATTACAGTAATAATATGGATAACGATGAGATATTTTGTGTTAAGACTACATTTTAATAAAACACAATGACTATACAATATAATATAATGCGCGGAAATACGGCGAAGCGGCATTTTACGATTTCAACTAAATTATTTTATATTTTTTTCCGAACCTGCCAGTTGCATGATATCCAATTATCGTTTAAAATAAAAATATAATACAATAACTATAGGTGCTTAAAATAACATGATTTATTAGAATTAAAAATGATTTATATATCTATTTATATTCGTCGTTTTTACTTTATTTTTATTAACGAATCCGTCACGCATGCGTTTCGATTATATTATATTATAATCTAAAATGTAGCGACGTCGAATTTAAAGACTATAATTCAGGAATTTTAAATTGGAGAAAAATAATGATAAAAAAAAAAAAGAACACTTCCAATAAAAATATTGAAAAATTGTTTTGGCATAACAATAAGACATATTTTTACAATGTTTTAATAATAAAACGCTGTTTAGAACATTACTGGCAACGGTTAATGCAACTTAAAAAATAAAAATAATTTCGTAAACTATTGTTGTTATTTTTTAACATTTATTTTTAAAATATAAATACAAAATAATATTTGTACAGCGAATTGCGTGAAACTCCACTGGATAAATAAACGACGCGCTTCCATTAAAATTATATATATATATATAAACATATTATATACAGGTAATAGTCTCAGGATAATTATTTACAAGCAAATTGCTTGCAGCAGTGCACGTTTTCTTGAAGTATACGCGCTCGTAAGTATAGAGTTATTAATAATTGCATACCAAGTAAATGTTGTGATCACGACCACGCTGCCAAACTTATGCCTCCAAACTTGGTAAAGTTAAGTGCGTTCGGAGGGGTGTGTGATAAGAGGAGTTGGCGCTGCAGGTTCCGGAAACCGACTAAATTATCATAAATCGATGGAATCGCGGGTCTTATGTACGACAATAATTGCAGCCAATTTATCAAAACGCAGTTGTATAATATATATTATATTACTATAATATAGTTGTCGCACTCGGGCGCGTGCGATTCGATGCAAATATAATATAATTGTGAAACTCGACGAAGCCAAATCGACCACGACGAGTTATTTGTCATCGTCGCCGTTGTCGTCGTACGGAATCGATGATTTGCTCTTGCTGTATTTTTTCTCGTCATTATTATTATTTATAAGCACCGAAAGCTTTTAGATTGGTATATATACCCAACAACTACTGATATATACCTACAACTACTGATAAAGCGATTTGATTATCCGTCACTATCGTAGTTTAATTAACAGCAAGGTAAACCGGGAGTAAAAGTGCATTGAATCGGATAAGGGAACACACTGTTTGATCAGTTAAAAGGGGACTTGATACGGAATTGCTAATCAGAACGCGTTTCTCATTCTTGAGTGACAACAAGTCGATATCGCGGGGATGCCGACAAAAGCGCGTCGTTCTCAATTCATTGGCCAACGAAATTGTAAGTCATTAAATTATACAAATTCCGAAATATTACAATATTATATTGTATTATTGCATTATTATGAAACAGTGGCAAATATTATAAATCAAATCGAATTAATTCTGATACGTCTCCGAGTGCCGCGTTTGTAAATGTCATTCTGGGCGATTACCAAGACCCCGCCGTGACATACCGCGCCGGGTATGAATAATTCTCGATGAAATTAGTTTTCAGATCGGTTAATAAAATATAATAATTATAGTCTGACAGCATTTTACCGCGCTAAAGGCCTAATATTATCGTATTATACCGTTTATGCGTGTATGATATCATATTATTTCGCATTATACGCGGATACTATATTATATAGGTACAGTGGAACTTCGGGAAATTCGAAATTCAATGGAAATTAAATTTGTTCGATTTGTCGAGGTTTTCGACATATTAAGGTTATATATTATAGGTTAGGTTTATAATTAGGCAAATATTTCGACTCAATAAGGTTTTTGACTCATCGAGGTTCGACTGTATATTATATTATTATTGCACGCCTATACATAATATATTATGCGTGTATTGTTTATTGCTATCGTTTTTTAAAAAATCGCTTCCCCCCCCCCACACCACTGCAGCTGTGGGAGTCGTCAGAAAGGTATTTTTTTATACGAATTATGTATGAAAAAATACATCGGTCGTTCGTTCGACCACTTTTGATCGACCAAACGTGAAAACCGTCATAATATTATTATGTTCACCCTTCGCACGCAAATACATAAATACGCAATAATCCGATATTCCGCGGTCGCAATTATTATTTCCCGGGACGGAATCGTTCGCATTCCGCACACATGTACATCTGATAAAATAATAATATCGTCGTCGGACAAAGACGTGAGCAAACTATTTTATCTTTTTCCGTATGCAAATGACGGGCACCGCGCACACTATATTATATTATTATTATTATTATTATTACAATGTGTATAATATATAGGTACCAACTATCATATATATATATAATGTTCCGGTGTTGGCGGACGATGCGGTTGCGGCGAAACGAGATCGAGCGACCCGCATCACGTTCTGTGCTGTAAAAGGATGCACGCAAGAGTAAGTACTGCGCGATCAGTGATCCGAAAATTTCAAACAGCAAATACAATACATAATAATATTATTATGTAGGTACCTATATTATTATTATATAATATAGTATACGTACGCGAATGTTTATAATTTTAATGCAGCGGCGGACGAATCGACTACTACAACAACGACAACTATCGATTCGAATGCAAAACAATAATTGACCGACTTAAACACGACTAACCTATATATTATATTATCTTAGTGGGTACTATAATATAAAAGCTGTTTGAGGTCCTTATACGTCGTGCGTAAAAGACGCAAATGTTAATCGACTTTGTTCGATCAGATTATCAGGCAGGTATTGTAGAAAATAAAATATAAAAAAGAAAATAGTTTGCAGTACGACTGCCGCGTTTGTCAACTCCGCTGAACAATTATTCTGAGTTTAGCTTAGACTACAAACCGAATTAATATCGTAGGTACGCCAACTATATAGTATTATTATTAAAACGTTGATTATCCGAGTATGAAATTGCAGATAAGTAAAAAGTTTGTACCTAAGCACTTTGCAGGAGTGGCACATTTATAGGTAAGTAGCATGTTATCACAGAAACATTTCAAATGGAGTTTTATAGTGTGAAGATTATATTGTGCTCATATTTAGTATTTTTTATGAGTTGTGTTTTTTTTTGTACAAATCGTGTATCTTACTTTACCGCGGTCTGTGCGATTGATGTACGATCCTTCTTATCCTTAACAATTTCCGCCACCCACCATAACTTGTGGAGTTGTTGGTGAGAAAACCACACCTGCAGCTACATGACGAGATACGTTTTCGCCGGGTCACGTGATAGCGGTACGGATGAAAACGAGATGACTTTTGCTAGGGATTATCATTATAAATTGTAATAATGCGCGGGACAACTTAAGTAGATAATATAATATTGTTTTATTAGCGTACAGCATATTTGTCGTCTGCGTGGCTAGGTAAGAAATACGACTACCTGCTGTAATTCTCACGTCATACGCGTATGTCTATTTATATAATAATATTAAATCATGTTGTTCGCACACGAGTGTTTTACGCGAGTCGAGTTTGCACACTTGACTCGAATCGCGTAGTCCGCGCCCTAAGGTGGGCATACCGTATACATGGTATGCGTTTTATTTTAACACCGAGAGCGAAACGCAAGTCATTGAAATCCGAGCTCTAACGCAGCTCATAATATAAGTGACACAGGATTGTCGCATGTGGCCGAGTGTCGAGTGTACAACTACACACGTTAAAGTAATAATTAAATAATAATAATATAATATGAATATTTTCGTTACACGTGTTGTCCCTGCCGTCCGTCCGAGCGTGGGTTGTCAAAGCTCAATAATTATAGAGTATAATTTTAGCAGTATAGGTTTAGTAACGTCATGGATACTTTGTGGACTGTACACCAGGTTTTGAAGCGTCCCGGAGTCCGGATAAGTGTTTTGAGACGGCCGATGTTATCGAAATTATGTTGATTTCATCGTAAAATATTTTGTTTTTCACTACAGAGTATAAAAACTATATCTCAATTTGACTAGATAAAGATGCTAAATATATCTGCAGGAAACTCGATATAAGTGAACTCGAATCCCATGTAGACTAGATGAGTGGTAAGATTTTATCCATGTTCAAACCGAGCAAAAAAATGTTTGTCCCGGTTTTAAATATAAGTTAAAATATGGAAACTCTATATTATTATACTCTGTAACCTCAACGATTTACTCCTCGTTTTCGTTTAATATTATCTTTTCGAGCACCGTTTCGTCACAAGGCGCCAATAACTTAACGTATAATTTACAGTAGTAGCGCGAATTAGTCCGTTGCAATATATTATATCGGCGTGGAATTTATATCGTGGCACTCTTGATGGATCGGTATTTGAAAAAAAAACTTATGTGTACATATGGCCGGATAGTAATTAACAAATAATAATATAATTGCGCACAACTAGCCTTGAAATCAAACAGGCATTACCCATATAGCGAGTATTCTGTCTCGACGGAAAAAAAAACACACATCGACTCGATAGAGTGGGAATTCAATAATAATATTATGTTTGGTACTCGAACGAAATCGATCGGTCGTTCTTCAGTGCATGCGATGTTTAATCGATACGATAATGATATAAATTATAAGCTGTCCCCGCCGATACCTTATGCCTTTAATATCGTTTCGACGAATTCGACACGCGTCTTCTTCAGTCTTTTTCGTTATTAATATGTTATCGTAACACAATTTTACTAACGAACATTTTCCGTGCGCTTTCAATCGATTCCTCATATTATACTCTCCCGTCGTACGAGTGATGGTGTGCATTAGGGCCCGTTACGATGATATTACGACACGCAAAGTTTTTCGATCGACGGCCGCCGTCGTATTATTGATACGTTTATAACGCTCGTCAATGGCGTAGAAATAAAAACGCGTCGCGCGCGGGACGTTAGCAGTTTTCTGCCGCCGAGCCCACAACAATGAGATATAATATTACGCGTTATATATATATTATATAGTATACATAATAGTTCTTATATACGTATTATATATTATGCGCGCGCGCACACACACAAACGCGCACACGCGGTGTATCCCTTCTGCGTTCACAAAACCAATATAATGTTAGCTTATGATTTATACGGCGTGGAGGGCGATTCGAGATGTCGGGGTCACGATTAATATTTTCGGCGTTGGAATGAGAGAGAGAGAGAGAGAGAGAGAGATAGAGCACGAGGGGGGCCGAGAGAGGGACGGAGACAGAGAGAAGTATCACCGGCGCACACAAAAGCCCCTAGGAATGCCTTATGCACCGCCGATCGTCCAAAGTCGTCGAGGAAGGGTGACGGCGGTGGGGAGGGGAGACGAAAAGGCCCGCTGTTTATCACCAGTTTTAATAATGTCCCGAAGAGTAAATCACGAGCCGCCGCCGCCGCCGGACAGCAGATGTTTTGTCGCCTCCTCGCGGGTTACGCTCCGCTCAACCTTTTGACTTACATATTATATATGTATATATATATATTACATAGTATACTGTATATACGCTTACTATAAAATATCTTTATGTATATATTTTATATTATAATATTATTATATATACCTGCCGTGTATTCTGTCCGACCGACAACGGTGAGTTTCGCACCGGAGGGGGAGGGGGGCCGCGGTGTATAGAAATATCGTCGCCGTATATTATAATGTAATGCGTGTGACAATATACACATTTTTACGGGATGAAGAGGTCTTTTAATATACACGCAGTATCTTTCGTACGCGTATCCGTTTCTTTGTGAAAATAAAAAAAAAAATAATATTATAATAACAGTAACAATAATAAAGGAAAAATATACTCCCTCAGGTATATTATATACGAGTCAGCTGCTGCTGTCTCTTGCTCCGCGTCGCGCAGTTGGCCAGCACTCCCGCTGAGAAGGTGACTATGTGGTGTGTGTGTGTGTGTGTGTGTGTGTCGGGCTACCGGCGAGGAGGAGGAAAAAAAAAGCATTTATAATAACAATATTATATTGTTGTACGTTCGTTTTCGGGTTTATGTTTTTAATGAAGTATATAAAATATTATTATTATATACCCCGAGCATATTATCGAACAGGACGGCGAAGCGACGACGAGAAAAAGGCAATGCCGGGTCGGGTGGGTATGGTGATTTCGTCTCCCGAATACGATTTCGACCCGACGTTCCAGATATGGACAAGTGGGCGGCCGTTGCAGTGGTGCAGGCTGTATTATATTCTTCCGATTTTTACGAGTCTACAAATAATAGATTTTTTTTTTTTACTTTTCAACGGCTAACCGGAATTTTAAATATTTTCTATGTCACCGTGCGACCGTATAGATGTAGGTAACGTCTTTTTTTTTCGAGCGTGTAGTTTGATTTTACTTTAATTTATTCGTAATTGATTTGCCGTCGCCGACGAAGTCGTAATAAAAATATTATCAATGAAAACCAATTAAAACAACGGTTAAACGGAATATTAAATTCGTTATAACATAAATGTTATTTTAGAATATAAATAAATATGTGCGTACGACTGTCGTTTGCCAGACGTAAATCAATGCAAACCAAATTACTCGTACTCCCCTTTGAAGATTATAGTATTAAAGCTACTCAGTATCCATTATGGTTATTGCCATTATATTATGTGCGCAATTTAGATACAGTTGCCCTAAAAGAGGTCTAGAAAATTCCCATTTGACTTAAAAGGTTTAAATGTGACACACAAATTAAATTACATCATGTGTCTATATACATATTTGTGTACACAATTTTAAGCACACATTATAAATAATTCATAGGACTGCTATAAAAATACAAACTTTTTCTAAACCGTAATATATTTATCATTATTCTTCCCCTCATTCAGCACGGAGTTTATTTCGTATGATTATATATTTAATTATTATCATCTATTATTATTATTATATTGTTATTCAAATCATATGAAACCTGTTCGTTAGAATTATTATATTTTCATTATTTGTATTTTTTTTTTTTTTTGGTTTATGCGTTTGTGTTACATAAGTAAAGGAAATTCAAAAAGTTTTGGAAAAACTAATTATAGACGTCACCAGTTATTATAAAATTATACGAAAATAAATAACAAAATGCTAACAAAATGTTTAAAATAAATGTAAAATGCACACATGAGTGGTACGAAAATTATTAAATTAAATGTAGCTAACTAATGTACCTTGTTATGCTTGGGTGGATGTAACAATTATTTAAAGTAGTTTATGTACAAGCTAGTTTTAGTATTTTGTAAATAGTCGGGTTACACTTGAACTCGGCTTAGATAGAACTGTATACATTTTAACATTACTTTGCTTTTATTGTGATTTAATTGTTGAAATATTTTAATTTAATTAATTTAAAATTAGGTCACGTTCTCATTGTTTCCTCGTTTAATTGTGCAAATTGAATGGCTTTAGCAGTATTATAGATACATTCTAGAAATATACAATACGGTGCAGTCGATTTTTTGTTATTAATTTCAATAGAACAAATTGTGTTACAAAAAGTTATCGATATCATCAATCGTAGTCTTTCTATATTACTTTTACAAAATACAAAAAACTTGTGTAGTACAGATAGTAATATTGTGTATAATACACCAGAATCATCGAGAATGTCTATAATAATTATTAAATTATTATGTGATTTAAGTTCACTCCTAGGCGTTTTGTTAACACGCATTAGTATTAAAATATTTTCTTTTAAACGATAAATAAAATATAAGCGTGAAATGAGAGTTAATAGTGCATTCCGGTTTAACATTCGATGTTTTCAAAAATTAAAGAAGTTTTATACTATTTCTCGGTTACCAATTTATAAGAAACATTAACGGTCATAAAATCCGAAATAAATAAAAAAAACCTGTTTTTTTTTTTTTTTGTCATCCCATTGAACGGTTTTATCGATAAAATCGAATTCTTAAAAGAAAGGTAAATTTATGTGAATGGCTTATTTTTGTATCTCTGGGAAAAAAAAAATATATATATAAATATATTATACGAGTAGGTATTTATAATATATTTTCAGATGGCGTTTTACATCATTATAATAATAATAATAATATAATAATGCCCACCTACCCGCGTTGATCGCGGAAGATGCTTCCGTTTTCAAAGTTTTCCGTTCACCGCTCCCATCATCTACGGCACCCACCATCAATATTCTCACGCCGTTAATTACACAACGCTACTGCAGATTTCCACTACCCTCTGCCCGATTTTCCCTATAGTCAGCAGCGTTACGTAACGCCAAACACTGTCTATTTAATAGGTATACTATTGCGTATCATATTGTTAGGTATATATTATATGTCGGCGCCGCGGCTGTGTATATCCTTTTCGGGCGATTGTTATTATCTTAATTATTGTTATTATTACTATTATTGCAGCTGAAACAATAATATTATGCGCTTCTGTTCTTGTGATATTATCGTTGTGTAAGACGGCCGCGGAGAGTGAGCGAAAAAAAAATTAAGTCGTAAGAAATCATAGCTATCGATCCGCATAAAAATAAATAACTTAATCGTCTCCGGACTCGACGACTTACCTTAGATATATATGCGCGTATAATATGTATATAGGTACATAATATGATATTGCGATCATTTGAGTTTTCGGATCTCCCCATCGTATTTATCTCATACGCTATATGTTTTTTTCACCGCGTCCGTCTATGATCGTGCGGCGTTTGTGTCGAGCCGCCCCGGATTCCCGGCTAATACGATCTGGACATGTCTCCTGATCGATGTTATCGAATGCGTCATCGTCGTCTGGAGTATTCGGGTCTCGAGAAATAAAAAACAAACGGAAAACGCGTACACACACACACACCCGCGCCCTCTGCTCCGAAAAAACCGGACCGAGTGTAGCGAAATAATATGCCGGTGCGAGTCACCTGGTCAATATCCTACAACACGTCTTGTTATGTCATTATAGACACGCTCGGTTGTTGCTCTCTATAGTCCGACTATAACGTCGTCGTCGTCGTATTATATAGGCATTGTGTTGTAATAGGCATCTTCGTCGTCGTGGCAGAAGCGCAAAAACACACCGCTAAACTTCCGACGGAGGCTCCGAGAATATTATTATTATTATTATTATTATGCGACCGTCGGTGGCAGCAGCAGCAGCAGTTGTGTATATACGAGCGACAAACACGAGATTATAAATTATAAAAAAAAAATACAAAAAAATATCATACTCAAAAATTATAACGACGACGACGACGACGACGCACGGGTTCAGCCCTATTGTTCTGCGGTTGAAAATTCCTCTGGCCCGGTTTTTTTTAAATTTTTTTCTCGTCCGCATAGTCGGCTCCGTCACCGATCCGAATTTCATTTTTTGGCACCGGTTTTCGCATTGCCTTTCCGGTCGATCGACCCGCCGACGTCATAAATCAGTCAATTAAAAATTATATTTTCGGCGGCGTCGCTTAATAATTCTTCGTTATCAATCAACGTGAAAGGCAAAAGTGATCGTTCACATGTTCTCGGACACGTTCTGCGCAGTGTATCGTCTGATCTCAGATATGACCGAGGATAGGCACGATGGCCAAAAAAATAACATATCTCGGACAGCTGATAGAACCGTTAAGACATTATAGAAATAATTGCTTATTTTATTACTTATATATAATACGAGAGGACATATTTGATATTATTATAAGAATATAAGTGGTCTGTTAGCCTGTTAACTGTTACCGTCGAGTATAGACAAAATAAAATATTAAATATAACCAAAACGTTGTTTTATTTGTTATTTTATTATTTAAATAGTATGATGCAAGTGTTTGAACTACCGATTTTACTGAACATATTGTATAAACAAATAAAAAATAAACCAAAATATGTTGACTTAAAATAATTTTAATAAATCAAATAGAAAGTTTTTGTTAAAAATAAGGTATCAAATATAATAAATATAATATTATATTATATTTTAGTGAATTGAATTTATTTTTCAATGATCGTATTATATAAGAAGACGTTTTCTTTATTTTAGTTATTCTGAAAATATCGAGTACTTTGTTGTAGGTACTCACGGAAAAAAAAATGAGTTTTCCATATATTTTAAATCAGATTACTTCCAGTCAAGTATTTTGAATATTTTGGCAATAGTTCTGAAATACGGAGGCAATGCCATAACTTTGCGGAAACAATAAAATCGTATATAAAATATGATTTTATCGCATATGTTATTGTAATGTATTCTGTCTCTCTCTATACAACAATGTGGTTATTGATATATTCAACGGAGTTATAGCGCTGATCGACGAATTCGAAAACTTTCGGGACAGGGGTCATATAATATGTATTTTTTATTTTTATACGAATGCAAATTTTGAGGGGTGCACTGCAAAATGGTCACACACAAATAACGCGCGCATCGAAAACAATGGGTGTCCCAAAGGATTCATGATCCATAATACAACCGACAGCGAGAGTAGATATAATATATATATTGTGACACGACGAGAAAGGCTTGACGTTCGACTGCGGGATATTTATAATATATATATAGGTATATAACCGCGCGGTAGGTTTATATATTATTATTTTAGAATACCTCCAGAGCAGAGTTCTCGAACTCGCAATAATATAGGTATCCGCGGTAACTATACTGCAGAGAAAATGTATACCACCACGTGACGTGTATCCGTATTACCGTATATATATATATATAGGTCCTATACATTTTTTATTAGACTTCAGACTATTACACGCGCATAAAAATAATAATATATATAATTGAAAAAAAAATCTTTTCGTTTTTTCTGCTTTTTTTGTTTTTTTTTTTTTTATTTTACTCGCGTAAAATTAAATCGTTCATTCGTGCGAACATGACGATAAAAACAAATTACGGACACAGCCCAAGGTAATCGCGTGCCCGCGTAAAACTGAATAGGCAATAACAAAAACGCGGCGCTGGGCGGGCGGTCGGAGTGGAGAGAGTATAGGGTTTAGGGGTGCGTATATATATGGGAAAAGCCAGGAGGAACGCGCGCGTGCGCGCAGGATCGGCGGCGTGAAGGACTTCGGGGTGGGAGGGGGTGGGAAAAAAAACGAAGGGTTCTGTGGAAAACAAGAGGATTTCGGTAATATTCCGTCGAGCTGCAGAGCACCGCGGCTATCCCTCGCCGTCCGCACGCCGCCGCCGTCGCCGGCATCGGAATAGCCGAAAATTCCCCGGACGGGTCTCCGCGGTTGTAATTTCCAGAAATCCCCCTTTCGTACCTTTCCAGAAGATAATCCGTCACGACCCTCGTATATAATAATACCCACTGCGTAGAGGATGTTTTAAATCTTCTTCTCCTCCCCCTCCCGTTCCTCCGATTCAGCAGCCCTCCCCTCATCCCGTTGGAGGTACCTATGTGTCTATATACATGTATACACTATATTATTCTGTCTACTTCACCTCAACGCCGAGTCCGAAAGCCCCTAATAACACGGAAAGCCGTGTGTCAAGTTTTCAGCACGTCGGCGAGGGTGCAGGAGTCTATGGCGTATATTATGGCTGTGCCTACGCGAGCTGCGTTACAAATATCAATGCGGTTCAGTCGATGATTACGACCGTAATTATTATTGTTATACATTGGTTCGCCGCAGTAATTAAGACGATTCGTTTTTGAACGGTGGCTCTGCGTTTGATTGAATGGTATAATACATTGTTATATTATGCACACGCAAATAATATAGTAATAATAATGTTTTATAGTAAATAAATTGTGATATGAAAAACTATTAGGAAAAAAAAAACAAATCGAAGAGAAAAAACCTGAAATAAAAGGGGAAATAGTTTTAGTTTTTTTTTTAACGTAATATTATTACTGCTTTATAATATTCGTTTTTTTCCATAACATATTGTTGCTGTTGCTTTTTTTTTCTTTTTAATGAATATTTTTAATTTACCTAGTACGCATGTTATATTTTTTTCTTCGTCAATTATGTTTAGAAGATTCATTTAGAACACAATATCGCTTGAAAAAAAAATTGTTCGTCCTAAGTGTTATATTATACACTATATACACTCGTACAGTGCGAGGGGATTGAAAATTACGGTACGGATCACCACATATTACCACACGTGCGTCGTCTGAAACCGAGAATATAAAATTTAATATCCATTAAGACGTCGTGTGCGTGTGTATTATTATGTATATTATATTTTTTCGTATCTTTTTCCCTTAGAACAGAGCACACGTGTGACACGTCTTTCCGAGCGGCGGACTGTTATAATAGTTGTTCACATCGGCGGTATGCTCATTCAAAGGCGCCACCACACGCGCCTATGATGCATAAAACCTACACAACGCGCCACTGCTCCGTCGCAGGACGTATCCTTGACTACCCCGTTGTGGGACCGCGTGAGTTTCGATTTAATAAAATATTATACGGTATTCGTTTAAAGTTTTTTTTTTTTTGTTCCTCGTCAGCAATTCGAGCGCCGCAGAAAATCTATCGACAAAAGACAAACAGACCGCCGGAGACAAACTGAAAAATAACAACAAAAAAACAAAGCAAAAGAAAAGAAAAACAATTCATGCGATTCGACGTGACAGAGCACCTGTACCGTGTAAACTTTATCCCTCGTCGAATAAATCTCTCCGTTTGGACACTTTCATCATTCCCAATCGAACGGAAACTTTTATCTATATCATTGCGTATAATATGAAACGCGCGTACTCATTTATATATATATATATATTCGCGGCAAACGAGGAGATCCGTGAACCGTATAAAAGTTGGGCGGCCGGACGTTGTCGTTTCACGGCCGATACGCGTCGCAAAAGTTTTGCCCCGGTTTTTGTAGTTTTTTCTCCCCCCCCCGCCTAATCTATTGTCGTCCGATGGCCCGCAGTTACCGCTGCCGTCCGACCCCCTCCCTCCCCTAGTCGATTACAATTTCGGTAATGGCCGACCCCGAATAGAGAAGAGTTTTTCGAGATGCGCGTGGCACACGGTGGACAACCGCGCACCGCCCCACACCCTCTTCGTCCTCCGGAAATGGATGTCCGGTTAAACTTAAGTGGCAAACCGTTATTTATTAATAGGTCCCGCACGTTCGGTATAGGACAGTGCGCGCCACGGCGACAGTCGTGAGGGTCGTGGTTCCGGGGACAAGTGTCCTGTGTTCCGGGTCCTCCGTTCGCAGACGCCCCTGCAGCCATTCACCCCCCCCCCCAACCATCTGACCGTCACACGGTTATTTATCGCCGACTGTCCGACACCTTTGTTTTTCGTTTCTATTTCGATTAAGCGCCTCGCCGATTGCAGTGACCAGAAATATAATATATATATACCGTCCCTATAGGTGTATAATAGCTGGTACCTAGGTATAATACGCGTATACCTCTGAAAATATCCGATATCAGGAGCTGTAGTTATCTATCCGTATTGTATTGTTTACCTATATTTTTTTAAGGAATGTGCAGTTCTGTATGTCATAATTATATAATATTATGCTCGATCAATGTTAATTTCCAATTCAAATTTTCGAGTCATCAGGTTTCCGGCGTGAATAAATTCCAGCAAACCAGAACGCGCGTGGGTTTTGCCAACATTATCACGTCACGTGTAGGTCTGTGCGATTTCATCGTCATAATGATAAGTACACGTTTCTCCGCGACGTCCAAAACACTTTTGCAATCAGTTCCTCTCACGAACCACAAATAGGTATGTTTTTGTAATGAGTCACAAGTACTTTATAAGGTATTTAGGTATAGATAGTAGAATTGTGTTGAGTGTTGGTTTTAGTCATCGAGCCGTTTGCTGAGAATCGTCTTATAAACGTGACGCGTCAATATTTATACCCATTACTTAATATACATAATATTTCCAACATTGATGAAAAGTATACAGTTTTTTTTTATTTATATTTATATTTTTTTCAATCAACCACTTATACATTAATCTTTTTAATTGGGATTTACTTTGATTTATACTTCGGTTTCATATCTGACTATAGGTACCTTTATTATCATTAATAAACATTAATGATATTATTGATAGTATTACAAATAATATTATGTTTCAACTTTGTAGAATTTGTATTGGACATAAGATTATGACGTTTCTTGTTAAAATATAAATCTTAAAAATATTTAAGTCTATAACTTTTCACAAATTGATATATTTTTAAATATGAAAATGTATACGCTCCGCCGTAACTCGTAATACATGCTTAATGTTTTTAAATGATTAATGTACTATATTTACGAGTGTTATTTGTTTCAGTGTGTTGAATTACTTAATTTATATCGGACAAAACTCATATAAGAGTAATTTAAATTTAAATTTAAAAAATCAATACGTAATTTACTTTACCGATGACTTTTCCCTTTTTGTGTTTGGAATATTTTCTTAGTATCGTTCGCAGTATTAACAATTCCTCGTTTTTCATTCCTACCTGTCTGAGCCTTTCAATAGTCCTCACTAGAAGAAATGAAAAGGGGAGGGGTATTGCATTGGAGCTTTACGTTCCCCCTACTTTGTCTGCGACATTGGGAATTAATCTCAAGACCTTCCGATCTCTACATGTATATAATAATATAAACTACACTAGATGTCGGCCGTCCGAAGGGAGATTTATCATAGTTCACCCCCTTCAACCGTGAGGCCCACCTCCTTAACAGGTTAAGACTTTTAATACCCTGTATCATATATATTATAAAGCCCTTTTCTTACTATTTCTCTCTCTCTCTCTCTCTCTACCCCTCCCCTTCCACGAGGGTCGTCGTAGGTTAAGAGAAATACAATTTACTTATCTGTCACAGTGTACGGGTGACACGTTAATGGCAGCCACACTGTTACCTGCACGAGGTGAAGACGAGTTGGTCGGGAGGGGTGATTCTATCTCCCGGGGGCCTTCCGCGGGGACTATGCCGTGTACACCTTCTTATCGCGTGAATTACGTAGTTTCCTGGAAGATGTGAACCACGAGATTTATATATGGAGAAGCAACCGAACGGCGGTGGGCAGGCAGACAGACGGGCTTTGGGAGTTTAATTAAAGCGAACCAAAAGTTTTGCCATAGCTTATTTTAAGCCCCCGGGCCCACGCACACGGACCCCTCTACAATTATTTACTTATACGTGCTTACGTTTTAATACCCAACCATCATATGTGATAGTGTGTTAAGACATTTTTATTTCCATTCGAAACATCGTAAAATCTTGTAACCATACACTTTTCAACCAGACGGGTTTCAGTGTTAGGATATAATTTAGCGGTAGGTATATACACGATAATAATAAATATGTAAGCATGCAAACCGTGAATGTATACTAGCTATTTCTCTGATAAATATCCCGTTCGGTTTTTCCCCAATTATCCACCCTTCAATATTGTGTAGAGCGATTAATTATAACTGTCTGACTAAATAATATGGTACACTGTACGAGTTTGTTACATATTGGCTATTTCAATTTATTGTTCTTTTACAGAGTTTTAAATTACATTTGAATTCACATCGTATACGGTGCATCGTCTATATCACACGAATATATCAAAAAGTTTGCAGCCAACTTTAAAAACAAATTCAGAACTATAGTGACTGAAACTTTTACATAAAACGTATTGCATGGGTGAGACGACATTTTGTTCATTTATGAACTTAAGCATTTTAATAGTTGACATGAAGATCCAAAACAACGAAAAACCTGTTTGTAAATGAATCCCTAATTAGTAGTTTGTGTTACAGTTGTACCTTTTGGTTTTCAAGTATTTAGTAATTATAACGGCTAATTATACGACTCAACATATTATTAAATTATATATTTTGTGTTTTACATTTTTGTTGAAATATTACTTTAGTTTCAGTGGTAATTTATCTTTTTAATAAGTTGGTTTTAATGACATACTATTTCCGTAAAATATAAAGGTAAAAATCTAAATAGGTAGGTATCTACAATCTACATGTAATCTATTTTTTATTAAACTCCCTAAAATTAAAACTATTTTTATAACAGTTAAGTTGAATTGTACTATACTTCAACAATTTGATAAAAACGAAATTATTCCAGTGATATTATAATATTATTTTAAGTTCAGTATTTTTGTTTGTTAAACTGTATAATACTTAAATAATTTAATATAATAATAAAAAAAAAAAATAGATGTTTGACTTTAAGCTAATACAACATCTCATATATTATTAATATCCAGATAACTTGCGTATAAGATTGCTTAAAAATTTCTAAAACTTACCTATAAATATAGTTTTCAACATTTAATTTCTTCTCGGTGTATGGTAGGAAAAATCATACTTGAATTTGGCGTGAAAAGAGTATAAAATAATAAAAAAGATAAAATAAATTGCTCATTTTGAAATAAAAGCCTGCATAATGTTCCTTCGGGGAGAAGGCGTTTATTGCTGAAGTTTTTGCGAAGTTGCGGGACTTTTAATAAACGGATAGTCCAATATCTATGAGCCTTGTCATACCACAGTGAACTTTTATACAACTTTGTATACATTCTTTTCGTTTAATGCATTATAATAACATCGTATTTAGTTTGTACGTAATGCGTGTGCAAGTAGGTGCTATTATTTGCTGGGTAAAAAATGAAATATAGAACGGAGTCAAAACGAAATGTTGGAATATTAAAAATAAAGACTTAAAGGCAAGTTTTGTTTTTTCAAGTTTTTTTTTTCATTCTTGTTCTGGTTTTTGTATCGTATTTTATGCGTCCAAAAAAGAAACGTGTTTATTCGAAAAGAGCCCATTCTAAATTGTTTTGTAACCCACGATGATGACTTGTATGCGTATCATACCAAGTTTAATGACTAGTTTTGGTTCATTAAGCAATACGGTTTATGGGACAACTAACCGGAAAAAACATCAAACTTGTTTTAAAACGAGATGTATACTAATGGTATTTACCCAAAACTTAAATCGTGCAAGTTAATGCGAAAGTCCCTCGAGACAGCATAGTTGTCTTTTCTGTGACACTTTAAACTATTTGGGACCTTAATCATTCGCCTTCTGATTAATACTAATGAACTGAAAACATTAAACATCAAAATATATCTTTAGTTTATCGATGAATTCGATTAATCTTATAAGTTTTGTGAATTATTGAGAACATAGCAGTTTAATATAATGTTACCAAGTTAAAAATATTAGCATAAATGTAAAATAATATATATTTAACTGATGTAATTCGTTAAAAAATAGAACAATTTAAACAGGGTTCTTGCAATTAATCGAAATGTATATTATACTATTTATTATTTTTGTACTATAAACTAAACTTAATAGTGAGTACTATACATTCATAGTTCACCATAATATTATTATACTCGATTTGTTCTAAAATAAACTACGTCGCATTCAATAGTCTGTCCCATTGGTATAGAGTATTCGCTAAAATGTTCAATCGAATCAATATTTTATAACATTATACATTATATTATTATATTAATATTTTATATTCAATGTGCCTATAGAACTACGTTTCTCTTGGCGTTTCAGCCGATTGCGAAATACTATTAGGGTGGAAATAGTTCTATGATAATAAATATATATGTATAATGTACCACGGCATTAATGTCGGTGTATAATCACTATAATGTCTTCTCTATATCGGATGTTATCTGTTCGAGTTCAAAGGGAAATTTCAATTCAAATGGAATACGGAAAAGTCCAAAAGGACTCTTACTAAATAACACATCGGATTACAGCCAGCCGCGGAGACGGGACAGTGTCGCCCCCGTGCACCCCACCAGCACGACCGCGATTCTCGTTTTCCTAATTCGGTCAAAAGACCTTTGTGCGACTGGGCCGTATAGTGTGGGTGGCCCGCAGGTACTTTTCTATATGTCGTATAAGTAATATTGTTATTACAGCTGCGTAATTAATAATAAAATACTATATCGTTAATTAATATCCGCCGTTACGCATTCGGCAGCAGCAATATCGCGATAACCCCAACACCGCCTCCTGCCGGCTGCCACCCGGTTGTTCCATCTACCTCGTCTTCCTCCTCCTGCTCCTCTCACGAAACTTTTCTCCGCCCACTACTGCTCGGCACACACACCCGACCGCCGACCTAACCCCTTCCCGCCCCCCCTGGTACGCACCGCCAGCCGGAAGTGTTTTGCCTAACCGTGCGAAATCTCCGGTATTTGTACACCTGACAATACGAAAACACTAACCACGCCGCACCAGCCTCCACCCGCCGGTCGTGTGTATACATAATAACTCGCCGTGTAAACTCGCGACCGCCTTTAATGAGCGCAAACACGCGCGACGGGGATTACGGCGCGGCGGAAACGGCCGGGCGCGACGAAAAACTTCGACCGAACTGCAGCAGCAGTAATAATATTATTTCCGCCGGCCCACGGAAGCCGAATGCAATAATCTCGCGAAAAAAAAATGTATACTATCATTAATCGCTATTACAATTATTATTGTATTATTATCACGGTATCATAATATTATATAACTGTGACGCGCGTTCGTCGCACTCGGGTGCGTGAATTCAATCTATGTAAAAATCGATTGTTCACGATAATGATGGAGAAAAAATAATTTAAATCGACGGTTATTGTTGACGATACACTGTGGGTACTTTGTTTATAATATATTTTGAAATTCGTGTTTTAACACGATAGTGCCTATCTCGGATATACTAACTGTTAATAAAATATTTACACACACGTCATAATAATATATTCCGATATTCGTGCGAAAACACGAGATTAAAATTTCAACGAATATGTCCTTTTCATCCCGATAGAAAAGTACGTGCTTATATTATAATCGACAACATTGTTATATGTATATCCAATCTGAAATAAGGGATTATATGCCATTATTTTCAGCGAAAAACAAACATTTCGAAATAAACCGTATAATATTATATTATATGGAACGAACTAATATTTTTGTTTAATAAAAACACCTATAAAACAGACCCCCCAGCTGTTTATATACCTGCCTATTAGTTATACGTAGGTATATGTATGCGATGTGTACAACGCAAATGTCTATATGTTATTTCAAACCAGACGTAGGTACATATTATGTAATTTACCTTAAGTGAGATGGGTCAGTGTTCGTTGCTGCAGGTCTAATGAAAATATCACGAAATTTAATATTGATGCGTTTTGAACACGCTATAATAGAACACGATAAAAACTTGCAAAATGAACACCCTAATTGAGATATACTACCTACTCCACGAAGATAAAAAAAATAAAAACATCATTTTTTTCTCTGAAGGGCTAGTCCATTAATAATGATGTTGTCTACTGCAGCCTACAATCGTAAAAGTAATTTTTTATAAGTATAAATATTTTTCATTGGCAGATCATTACAATGATTGCAAATAAACAAAATGTCGAATAACACGTGTATATATATATTTGTACAGACAATTTATTGGTGACGTTGTGATTTTAAAAATTGATAAAATTCGTTACGTACCTACACGTATATTATAGTTGTCAGTTCGTAATTGTCAATTTATTGTTTTGATAATCATATGATGGAAAATGTATACAACTAAGTAATTTAAATGTAATGCAAATGTTAAAAAGAAGATCTAGTTAGAGTCAGTATGGTCGGCTAATAAAGTATAAATCCGGTCGACGCTGAATTATTATTAAATTCAAAGCTAGCACTATTAAATTATTTCTTTTGGTAATTTGATTGCACTGAACGAGAGGTATAAAAATGAAGTGGAGAGCAAAGCGCAGTGATGAAAAATAAGGGTGAAAAGTACGGACAAGGGTGGTGGAGGCAGTGGTAGTTCGAAGACGAGGACACTTCATTCGCGGCGCATAGGGGAGTGTAGAGGACTTAAGCCTCTGACGACGATATATGCTGCCGCGTTATGAAAGGTACACGTCAAAGGTCTTAAGGGACGGATGCGGGGGGTGGCTTTTTATCGGAGAGCCAAGGATCATGCATACGAGAAATACGGTCCGAAAAATTCCACGTCTGCAACGTTCCGGAGAAATCTGAGTCAAAATCCGCAAAAAAAAAAACAACAAACAAACAATGGAATAAAATATATGCTTTTAGAAGTTTAGTATTAAGCGATTATTGGCTTTAGGTCTCTGTCTTGTTCGGTGATTTTTACGTAGTAATTTTTTTGTATTAGTATTATAGCAGTATATCTATCCCTATCCGATATCGGAAACAAATGAATTCGCTAATTGCAGGAGTCATTAGCGAACTCGTTGGTATTATCAAAATGGATGAAATACACATAATTCATTATTAACGAACGCTCCGCAGTCGTGCGATACGTTTAGTTAACACCAGAGATGTATTTTAATATCCGTGTAATTAAATTTGAGTTTCCGCAAGTTGAACGCAAAAAACATTTTTTGATGAAAATAAAGAGAGAGAAAATAGTGTCCTCGAGAAACTCATTTCCGTGTGACTACCGAGGAAAAGAAAACGGGCGCCATTCGGAACAGAATTGTTTTTCGGATGCTGCACGATGACGAATCTACATAATAACAACATACGCCGCGGGGAAGAGGTGGAGTAAGATTTAAGTTGTTGTGACGTGCGACAGGTGCCGAGACGATACGCCTCACGAAGTGTCAGGTATATAATATTATTATCATTGTCATTAATATTATTATCAATTACACTCCGTGTACAATAGTGGACGAGTATATTGTTATAATCTGTTATCTAACCGATGCAAAACTTTATCTGGACCCCGTACAGGTACGACACATAAGATCACCTGAGCCTAACCTAACCCGGGGAGTCTAGTTAGAGTGTTACCACAGAATAGGTGAAATTTCACCTATTCTGAGGTGTAACAATCAGTGGAGTACGACGTATAATAATATAACGTTATCAGGTATTAAATATTATAGTGATAAGTCGTTATCCTCACCTGCGGGCGCGTAGACAGCCAGGGCGCAGACCGCGACGACGGCGGCGGCGATGCGGAGCCGGCGGTCTGGCGACGGTCGCATGGCAGCGGACCGTGTGGAGCAGACGAAAAAAATCAGCAGCGGCGGATAGTTCAACACGACGGTGGCCGGCGGTCGTCGGATGACGACGACGTGACGACAAAACTCCGCGGTGGCGAGTCTTCCGGCCACATGACGGCCGCGCGAATAAAAATGTCAACAGACGTTCACGCGATTCGACGTTATAAAATGTCTATAAAATATATATAATATTATTATACTTTTGCGAGATTTTATACGGCAGTCCGCGGAGGAAGAGGCGCGTTACAGAAGCGTTTGAGAAAACTCGAACGAAAATTTAATTCACTTGTACCGCGGCGGAAGTGGTGGTGTTCGACACTTCCGGTCACACACACCGGCCGCGATTGATAGTAAAATATTGTATTGTCAGTGCGTTGTTATGATGCGCGCGACACACAGTGGACGTTTTGTTCTGTACCGCGTGAGACGACGGACACTGCACCCGCGCACTTGCCGCACACGAACGCGCGACAGCTGCACGACGACGACGACGACCGACGGCGGCGATGACGATGAGGTCTGTACCGTAACGCGGACGGTCTTGTATTGACTGCCGCGGCGCCCGGCGCTCGTGATAGTTGACGCGCGGCGGCGGCGGCGTCGTTGTCGTCGTCGTCGTCGTCGTCGTCGTCGTCGTCCCCGACACCATCATCAACCGTGGTACACCCGTAGTCCCTCCCGCGCCCTTCGACCGTTCGCACCCCTAGCGCCCCAAGCGGACGTGTGCGTACACTCGGCGGGTTTTCGCGAGGGAAAATTATTGCACCCCTATTACGGCACACGGTTTTCTTTCGTAAAGTAAAACCTACACATATGTATATATATATATGTAATAATATGCTATTATAAAATATATTGTCCACTTGCGTAAGTTATAAAATATTGTATTATCGTAGACGAACACTATAAAACACTACGCCGCGTGTGACGAAATCGTTTTTTTCGAAACTCAAACCGCCGAACCCCGTCTGCATTGACTGTATTATTATTAAAATAATGTCTAACGGAATTAAAATATTAAAATACGGTCGATGTGGTATTGTTATAGGTATCGAAATTATCCACACCGATGTGATCACATTGAGCGGAACTTACAACTGTTTTATGACAGGTACATAATATTATGATATCGATGTATCTATCGTTTTTCCCGTCGTTCTCGCGGGCACATCGCAATATCGCATGCGCAATCTGCTAATACAGTGTCTACAACAGGAGACGCATATTATTATTACCTATAAATTATTATGATATGCAGGTACAGGAGACACGCTTGTTTTTCGCTATATTACAGTATCATTATTGTTTTATACTTAATATAAGCCATCTATACGTTTAGGTTTACTCCTTCCGCTGTTTGAAAATCTTGCCCCTTTCGGATCACCCAATATGTCTTATCATTTTTCTGTTTGTATATCATACACGTACAACAAAACTGTATTAAATTCGTTAAAATAAAATCCTGTTCGTTCCACAGATGTTGTCGGAACACATCCATCCAAAGACCATAGTATATTAATTTCACACGCATAGCGAAATAAATGATTAATTACCTAGGGTTTCTAAAGAATTTAAAATTGACCGTAAATACTTTATCCTGTTGACAAATCATGTGCTTAAATTAATATTATGCTCGAGTGTGGTATTGAGGT
Source organism: Sitobion miscanthi (assembly GCA_008086715.1). Lineage (NCBI taxonomy): Eukaryota > Metazoa > Arthropoda > Insecta > Hemiptera > Aphididae > Sitobion > Sitobion miscanthi. The sequence continues at coordinate 24,073,371 of CM017800.1, forward strand.
TACTACTTACTAATAACATCATTATACACCGCTGTATCTACGATATTTACAAGTCCGGATAATAAAGGGATTTTGGTAGCAACGGAAAACTTTTATTTGTAGCTATACTTCTCCGATTTCCTTTTAAAATAAAAAAGTTTCCGTAAAAAATAGTATTAACAAAAACCGAAAAGGCCTGATTTAGTGTGTATCGTAATAAGGCAGTATTGGTATTAGGTATACGCCAATACACAAGCAACAATAAAGAAAAGTGTAGCCCTCTTCTTACTAAAATTATATTATTTAAGTTTACAAACTTGTCGGTCTCCAATTATCATCTGTGCAACCCAATCATATTTTAAGGCTGATTCAATATTAGAAAACGATCTGCACAAAATATTTTTAAAACAAATTTTAAAAATATTTTATAACCCCGCTGTATACAACTGCATAATATGAGTACAATTATTTGTTTTACATTATTGAATAATATTAATTAATATGGTGTAGGTATGGCAAACAAAAATCAAGTGAAACGTTATAGCTTTGGTCCCAAGCATTTTCCAAAATAAATACCACCGACACAACCCGAATACTGATTATAATAATATCGAGTTGTAACCATACGCTTAAATAAGAAAATAATGTTTAAAATATTTATATTTTTTTTTCTTATTTACATTTAGCTGTATATCATTTTGTTTAAATACAATTAAAAAAAAACCCTTCATTTCGTTTGTATCGTACCGTCTTCCAATCTTCAAATTTGATAGTAACTCAATCAACCCTAATATCTAATTCAACCCACGGTGTTAGCTGTGCGGAACATCAATTCGTAGCGTTACACGGATGACGGACAAAGATAACAAATCGGAGTGTGGCGTCATGGCAATTACGTCTTAGAGGTACACCTTAATCTTCTTGATATATAACAGCTGTGTAGGTAGCATTGGTGGTTTTGCAGTTCATTGGAAAGATAAATATTAAACTAATAAGTCTCCTAGTACAGGTATAATAATATAATGTAGCAGTGCGAATTAAGGCGATGATACCGGTTTCCTTATATTCACGAATAACATATTTTGTTCACATATTATAATATAATATTATTATTGTAATTTATCTCACGAGACCGCATCAAACAGCTTTTAATACATTCGTGCATAGATGATATGCCTAATAATAGCAAGCTGCCATAGTAACTACTACTGTTCACACTTCGATGGCTTTCAGCGTCTTGCACTGAAATGTTTAGACTCGTTAACGTCAGTTTCTGCACATTTTTATCGAACTTTTGATATTCAATTAAGAAAAATGTGAGCTAAACAAAAACGTTTTAATTTAGAAATGTACAACCGTGAGTATTTATAATATATGGTTTTTAGATTATATATTGATCTACATCGGTCATCGACATGAATTATTGATAAAAGTGAAATGTTGAGTTCCTGTTTAGGTACGTACGCGTACGACTAATATCATCTATGATAGGTTTGCATGTGATTACACACGTCTTTCTATAGAAACAGGTATATATTAATACTAAATATTATTTTTATTAATAAATAAACTATCAAATATTTCATAAAACCAAAAACGTTATATTAGATTTATCAAAGCAAAAACTATTTAACGAATTATGCAATTTATTGTATTATTATTATTATTATTATTATCCTACTGTATAACTATTGACTGCGGATCACGTAGGTACCTTTTAGATATTATGATATCGTATGTACCTACTAACAGTTGGCAACTTTACAGTCAATATTGCCTATTTATCTGAATCGTTTATTTATATTTCACGAATAGATAAGATGTATTATATTTTTATATTAAAAATATAATATGCTTTCATTTTATAAACCGCGTTTATCATTCGTTCTGAAGGAATATAATAAATTATGTTCCGTTCTAAGTCAAAAATAGTAAATTCTACTCGCGTTCAGCATTTGAGATAAAGATATTTTGTATTAAATTTTGCCTGCGGGGTATTATCTTTGTGAAAAACGTTTGTAATAAATTCTTCGTGCATTGTACAGAATAGAATAAAAAACGATTTCTTCTTTCGAATCTATACTGATTATTGAATACAAAAATAAATAAATAAATGAAAATCCAACAGATTAAATAATAGATCGGCACCCATTATAACTACCTATTTACGTCAAACTTTGAATTGAATTTTATAATTAGTTAGCTTACGATACTTTGTTTCATTTAGCAAGGTTGCGTTTTATTTTTTATTTACAGCCAATTAGTGTTCACTTTGTAAACTTTTTCTTGCTTGGTTATTGTCAATTTTAAACTTTTTAATGTTGATTCATTTTTATATACAGATAAATCGATTTTATTTTTAAAACTCTTATGCACAACTATTTTATACATTTACATAATATTATGAATACACGAAACTATTTTTTTTTCTATGATTTATAACCAAACAAATGTAAGTATTTACATGTAAAAAATAACACAAGCCGATTATAAAACGGTTAGATTATGGAAAAAAATCAATAAATTAGAAATAATGTTTATCATTATGACACTTACAATAAAGTATTTATTCACATAAAACATTCAAAGTTTAATTTTCTCAATTAGTATTATTATGTAGTTATATGAATAAGAATCTGAAATTATTATTTATTTTCATTAGTCATTTTTAATAATAACACTTTCGATTGAAGTGGCTGGCGATATAGTAGGTATACTAGGTAGGTATCTACCTAAAAATAATAATGCGTTTTTAATATTATTATTTAAAACTATTTGACAAATGTGACTATAAATTATTAATATTTCGAAATAAAATGTTTTCGTTTTATAAAACCTGTAATGTTAAATTTGTTTTTAGCACGGAATAACAAAATAAATAAAGAAGAAGTTAAGAACAACATTTTAGACATATTGATTGATGTTGTAACATACTATGTAGTTACACACACGCTCACGGACAAACACACACACACATATATACATATATAGGCGTACACATTCGATTCCAAAACACCAGTGTGACAAACGGCCATCACTCAATGTCTGTAAGGAATAAAATAGGTAAACAAAATGGATTCTGTATGAAATCCTTATGATTAGATTTATGTTGTATAAAATTAGAGGGGAAAATTGTCTCTTATAAAAGTTGACTGGAATACTGAATATAATGTATTTTTTTGCAACTCAGACCGTACAAAAATAGTATCGAGAATGCTAAAACTGTTGATGACTTTTTTTTTCTTTTAGAGACGCAAAGAAAAAATAGAAATGAAAAATGCCAGCAATTGCGCGTTTTAAAAACAGTCTGCCTATACCTGTATCTATATAATATTATACCGAAGCAGTTGTACAGTTTTTTTTCCTTCATACTCCATGTTCCACATCGATAAACATTTATGGTTGATATTAATCTTTACCAGCTATCATAATTTATTCTTTGTTTATATTCGCTGTTAATCCATTATAGGTATATACTGTGTATGCTGTATTTGATATTTATTTTTTTTATGTCCAGTGACCGGGTAATTCAGATTTTTTGGACTGATTATACGAGATCAGCGATCCCGGCCGATTACAAACAACTGTCAGTAAACCGAATTCGCGTACTTTAAACGTTGAATATTCGTACCGATAATACATAATATACAATTATACCTGTGTTTTTACACGCGAGTTTTGTATAATATTATTTATATACAGCCTTCCCCGGCCTAGTTCATTATAAAATGATAAAAAAATCAACACACATAATAAAAACTTAGGTAGGTACTTTAAAGTAGTCCATATATATATATAGAGTAAGTGCATTGATCATTTATAATTTATGTATTTCGAATAATATTGTATTATAAAAACAAGAGCTGATGTTGATTTAAATTTTTAATTTTTTGGTAGGTAGTTGATTTAATTTAGAATCATTTCCTAAATGATCTCTATCTGATTTCGTTTGTATGTTACTTAAATTTCGTTATCTTGCATTTTATGGCCTCATCGTATTTCTGTATGTGTTATAGATATTATCATCTTAATGTTTATTATGTCATAAAAATAAGGTTAATCGAAAATAATTGTATAATGTAAAGGTATACCTATTAAATTATTTATTTTGTATTAAAAACCATGCCTCAATATTTTACAATAAGCCATCTAACAACATTTCTCGAATATAGAGCTAGACAAGTAGGTACTTAATCAAGTCACCCAATTACGTTTTACACAAAACTGTCTGTATACTGTTTTGACGATCATCATCATTTTCTCTCGTAATTATATAGTCTGAAAACCGTTCGAGTGGGGTGCTTATTTTTCTATTTATAAATTGAAAGGCCAACATTTATAAAAAAGAATTTTGTATAAATAATATATTTAAATTATTTTACTAATAATATTTAATTAAAAATATTGTAGTTTCGTTAGTAGAAATTAAAAATACTTAAAATAATAAACTCAACGATTACTTAAATTATATTACAACATGAATATCATATTTTCTTGCGATTTGAAATTAAAATTATTATTAATTAAAAGACAGAATAATTTATCTATACTTGGAATTATTCAGTTACCTCATGATTAAATTCTTTATTTAATTTTAGTGGATTCATTAAAATTAACTTAGTGTAGTAGTATATTCGTAACAAAATTGAAAAACACAATGTTGAAGCATTCTTTTTGGTCAAATTATGTTTGTTATGAAAATCACTCAATCGGGGAATGTTTATTTCGTTTTCATTGACCGAAGTGAAATCATACGATTAACAATAAGCAGGAACTAAGAAATGAGATAAATTAATGTAAACATTTCACTGCCGAATAATTGTGAAATCATCTCAGATTAATATCATTCGTTAATCCTAAAATCTTTTATGCACTTTTAGACATAAGGGTGGATTATAGAAGTTATTTATTAATGTTTTGTGTATTTTTTTTTTAGCAACATTTTTACTAAACCGTATTGTCTAATGATGCATAGTAAAAGAGATGATTTTATAATTTGGCAGAGTTAAAACCCATTAAAATAATTAGCTATAAAATCTATGTCCATAATAACACTACGTGTATAATATAATAATATAATTTTATCAGTGTTGGGAAAGTTCAATTCTAAAAGGATCTCGTTCCGTTCCCCGTTAATTTCTAACATAAGAACTCGCTCCAAATTCAGTTCCTGGCAGTAATAACTCGTTCCAATTATCATTCCTTTTTAACCAAGTTATTATCAAATGTGGTTTTAGAATAATACATTTTTTATTTATAATTTTAGGTAAAAATAACGATCAATGAATAAAAATAAAAATAAAAATACCTTCTAACTTATTAACGCGTAGAAACAAAGAAAACTATATTACAATTTGAAATATGTTGTAATATGTTAAAGGAACTATAGTTTTCGTTCACGTTCTTCAAAAAAAAAATAATTTGGTTATTTTATTTTTTTTTTAAGGAAGCAGTTCCATGCTTTGTTCCTACAAAAAAACTCGTTCCAGCACTCCGTTCCTGTTGGCACTAGATCCTTCTCATCACTGATATTTTTTTTATATATGTAATACAATAATAAACAATATATACTTTTAAAATTAAGATTTGTAGGTATTGGGTATTTGAATCAGTTAAAAATGTGTTCGTTTAAATTTATTTTAAATGACAATTATTGATGTACTTCTTTCTATCTCTGACACAATCTGTTAGCTTAAAAGAGATAGATAATCATGTAAATAAAATATGTAGAATATTTTTTATGATGATGACTTAAAATTAAAAAAAAAAATTATTAAACTAAATTAGGTTAGATTGGAATTAAATCATCAATACAGTTTCAAATATATACCTATATTATTTCTCGTTATTTTTCATAAATACGAGTAAAAGCACATATTGATTTATTATATCATACAATTTGAAACAGTATTTGAAAATTCTTTAAATATTACCAACAATAACTACATAAAGCATAAATATTATGTCATAACCTAATATTTTAAAGAATTTTATTTTCATTGTTTTTATGAATTCATAATAACAAATAAACCGAGTTTTTAATGAGCCACAATTCTGTAACAAAATGTATATTATGTAATTTTTCTTTTGAATTAATTTCTAAAAAATAACTTTTTTTTTATTTATTGAAACTTTTCATAAAAACAATGCGTAACAACTGGTATAGCCTTTGAAATTTAAAGCAGCTAAGTGCAATTCAAAAGTTTTTTTTTCAAGTATATCAAATAAAATATTATTTAAACTTAATTATTTTGTTCTAGAAAAATGTTTTTATTTCAATCACTAAATAGTGAATACGAAATATTCAATGAAACTTATTTGACATCACAAAGACTTTTTAAAAACTAAATGGTCACCAAAATTCACCAATTCAATTTTTATTTCCATTTCTACTAAACTATGGTTGGTTCTAAACACCCTAAACAAAATTCGTTTAAAATTTTCGTTTGATTTTCAAAAACCTACACGAATTACCAGTGGGTACGTTATAAATTATATGCTATATACTAGAGCACATCTGTTTTCGCTGTATTTTGAAACATTAGTTTCACCAGAAAAATATATTTATTGGTATTTTATGATTGTATAAAATAAAACAAACAGTTTTGATAGCAAGCAACCACCGCGACGGTTTATGTTAGACCGATGTACTAAACTCAATAGTAAAATGAATATTTGATATGACTCACTTCTGCGATAGTTGTTAAGATAATAGAAAACGCAATATCCATCCATTGAATATCGAACGTCTCAAATAAATTACCCCTGTACACTGCTGCAGTATACTATTAAATGTTCACTAAAGATAAACACGTTTTATTATGTACATTTAACGGTTCGACGTTAGTGCTCCAATATTATGTTCGTTAATTTGATCATTGAGATCGTTTAAAGGCTTTAAAAAAAATATAAATTGAAGACTGAATATTAGATTGAAGTGAAATTGGATAAAATGCTCATTTACATACCATTTACACTGTGTAGGACGTCGGTGTAGTATATTGAATACATTTTACGTTTTTAACAATTCGGGAAATCCTTAATTTGGTCGAAACGTTTTTTTTGGATTACGAAACGAGTATTAAACACCATACTTTATTGTTAAGTTATTAACACATTATTTTATTTAATTAACAACTACCTATCTACCTACCTACCTAGATATAAAATAATTGTTTTTATATCTCTCTAATGAACGCCATATAAATAACAAAAGACTATTATTATCATCACGTCACGCAACATTGTAGAGTTTTTGGATCACGATTTTGCATTAAGTCGTTTTTGGATCGTTCGAAGTTGCGCATGTTTAAATAGCTGTTGTTTCCATGGCTATTATACCGGTTAATTAATGAGAAGTCGTGAAACTGAACACGAAACCAATTAAAAATAGACAAAACTAATATCGCAGGTATTGTAGAATATAATATAATATTATTGTATAAATATTTTTTCACGTGACACATATTATTTATATTATACGAGTAATATAAGAAAAATACAAGTATTGTCCATACAATGTTTTTGTTTAAAGTAAAGAAAAGTGAAGTAGGTACCTAGACAAATCTGTATTTTTTTTATTCATTAAATAATTATTTAACAGCATACTAGGTTATTAGCCTGTCTTTGAGTTTTTAAACATAGCCTTTTTTTTTTCATAAACATTTTATAAACAAATTATAAAATAAAATTTTTTTTTTAGATATTATATTTATAATTTTTCAATAATGTTTGTGATATTTAAAATGTTTATAACTTTTGTGGTGGTTTGGTTCTTATCGAACGCTTCTGCTATGTATAAAAACTGTATTTTATAAGCATTAATTATACAGATTCGCTGCTACATTATTTTATGTTATTGAGTTATAATTATAACAAAACAATTTTAAACCATTTTTGTTGGTTAATTTTAAAAATAATAATATTATATTTGAAAGGTTGCCAATACTATAAAATATTATTATATAATTATTCGAATATCCACTAAAGTGTTATCTTATATAAAACACTTTAAAAAAAACAAAACAGTTCAGTAAAACATAGAAGTTTTTTATGTAGCTGTATTATCTGACATAGGTAATACGAATTGCATTTTTTGAAAAGGGTAGTTGAAACTTGAAAGGTGGGCATTTATTGAACTAACTTTGTCCCTAACTTTACTGTGACCTTTGGTCATAGCCTCATGACATTTTACAACACTATTGTCAAGCGTGCGTAAATATATTAAATCATTGATACTTTCCTTTGGTCATAAGTACCGAGGTACTTAACGATAATGCCTTTCAAAGTACATGACACGCATTCTATATCACTCAAAATTCTTAATGATTTAAAAAAAAAAATTGCTGATATTTTATACTTCACGGAAATTTATACAAGTAATTGAAAAATTTTAGCAAACGATACTTTTAATACAATATACAAGTGATATTTCTATAATACGATATACAACATAGCAGAGTCATAGCGAGTATTATTTCAGTGTTCAAACATTAGTAATAATAAATACTGTTCAAAAGAATAATTATTTTCAATATTAAGAATAAACATTATTTTACGAAAGTATTTCGTCGTAAACGGAATATTTCAAAACGTTAAAATATCGTCGATTTTTCGACGGGTAGTCGGGTGAGCGAACAACTCACACACACCACAAACGCCAATGGTCAGTTTGTATAGGGAAACCATTTGTGCCTAATTTGACACGTCCTGCTATAGGTACTCGTGAAATTTTTAATGTACTTCGGCTTTTACGCGATCCAATACAGAAAATAATAAAATGCATTAGAGTATTATGTATATTATTATAATAATATTAAATAGTATAAATTTACCGACGACTATTTTTAATTTTTAAAACAATATATTTCTATTCTTTAATAATTCACACCGACTTTCATGTCAAATCAAACTAAATATTTGTTCAAAATTAAAAAAAAAATTAAATACCTACCGCATATTAATATTATACCTATATTTATTCCTTTTTAGTTTTCATACCATACCGGTAGAGTAAATGTTATGATATTAATATTCATGCGACGATTCAACAGAAAATGTTGAATTAAAAATTTTATAATATTATCATTTATGGTAATTTATTATACCTATTTTAATAATGCAAATGAATATATCAATGTAAAATAACATAATAATAATAATTATTGTACTACCCGGTTATATTCATGTCGGGATGATGTCATATTTGAATTTATTTATACAATTTAGTTCATAATACGATAACTCGTCTAAAGTAAACAATTGTTTCACCATTATATTAAATTTAATTAAATCTTTCACACGCACAGTCAATATAAACAGTGTAAATACAAGTACCTATATGCATACGGATGTTCTACCATACGTTATTGTTATTAAATATTAAAGTCTGTGGTCATTTAAAATATTAAACGGAACAATCATTTTTTTTTTTTTTATAAATTATCATTGTAGTTTATCATCAGCACTGCATTTATTGTTGTGTGTTTGATTGTTCAACATTATATTTACCGACACTGCGTTGTCGTGGTAAAATTATTATAATAATTATATTTGCGAATACATTTTACATTGTTGCCATAAAATATATAATAATATGAGAGCGCGTATATACATTATGAATGCGTTTCTATACATAAATAAACATAATAATAATATCATCCGCAATCTCGATCAATCTAAATTTTAACTGTCTCCGGGTAATTATAAGAAAAACGAGTGTGCGAACAGATTACGTTTGTACAAACATAATAATATTGCAATATCGTGCACGACTATCAAACGTGGAGATATTTCCATAGCGTTTCGTCGCGTTTCGCCCAATAAATTTGGGTGTTTGACAAAAAAAAAAAAATAATAAATAATCCATAATATTATGGCCCGACGTGTAGTCGGTGTGTTACGATAGTAATTAAACGCGATCGCCGGAATAATAATTGCGAGGACTGAAATAAAAAACAGCTTCAGACATTATATTTCATAAAATTATGCACTACGCCTATACACTGAACACACGCTCGCCTTCCTCACAGCATTAGTCAAGACGTGCAGGTCGTCGCGTGCGAAGTTCGTCGATTTACATAATATTATCATCTCGTACGACTATCGGTGTTGCTGCGGTACCGCCACCGCGGTTTAAGATCAAAAAAAAAAAACCAAAAATAATAATAATAATAATAACAAAACAACGCGTACCCATTACGTTCGCCCAAATATTTATCCTCGCAAACAGTCGCGGCGGGTCGGCGTTTTTGTTCGTTAAAATACGACGTGTTGTCGACCGTGCCGAATCGGCCCGTGACGGCCCCCGAGAAGGAGCTGTGAAAACACATTATAATATTATCGTCTCCGCGTGGTTCGCAATAACATATTATATTATTATCATCATAACACGCGTGGCTAACATCCGTAACAGGCCGCCGAGTGGTAGGTAGCAGGATACCGCGAGTATGGTAACGCGCACGGCAGAGGATTTTCTTCGCGTTCGAGTATTTTTTTTTTTCGGTTAATCTTCCGAGTCCTAACACATAATATCATATACCTACACAGCACACACGGATCGCCGCGCGTCATTTCGTATAATATACATGCACAAGACGTATACCCCACGTATAAAATATTATGTTTTGTGCACACGCGCATTATACATGTATGTGGGTATGTAGGTACACACACGCCGTACAATATGGTATAATATAATGCCCGGCACCCCGAAAAGAGAGTGAAAACGGCCAAATCCGTGTCGGCCGCGCCTATATATAGACGTGACCGAATGTGTGTGTGTGTGTGTGTGTGTGTGTACCTTTACCGACGACCGACGTGTGGGTCGTGCACACTACCACTATACGCTCGAGGTTTTCTACTTCTTTTCTTCGATATTCCTCTCTTTAGATCCATCGCTGCAGCGCCGGCGACCGACCCCGACGAGCCCATTGATCATTGCTCGAAAATCCGAATTTATTCACACTCGGACGATCGCTTACACGACGCGCGCACACACACCCGCGCGTATGAAAAGGTTCTGGGAAAAAAAAAATTAACCCCCACCCCCCGAGCTCGCCATCATCCCTTTTCCGTCGCGGTGATGCTGTCGGTCCTCCGCGCCACAATGGGTACACCGCGCGGGACGCTTCGACAGAAAAGGAAAAAAAATTCCGTCTGTCCCGTACGAGGGCCGAGTCGAATCCGCAGCTGCCCCGGACCGTTGTGCGTGGACCCGATTCTTCTTCTTCTTTTTTCCCCCCCGTTTTTATGTATTCCGTTCCTCCTTTTCACGCGAACGACTACCGTAGGTAACGTATGAGCACCATAATATAATGGTGTCCGTATAGTGCAGGCCCTGGTGTGTACAATGGTTATTGTATAGTTGTTGTGCGGGCCGTGTATACAACAACACAAGCCGCGGTTCAATGTTGACGTTATACTTGATTAATTTTTCGAGACGTCATTTTTTATTTTTACCGAACGAACGAACGAAAAATACCATCGTTTTCTGTCTCTCTCTCTCTCCCTCACTACGATTTTTCCAAGCTTCCGACACACTCGGGTTTTGATGACGAAGACGTGCGACGATGGCAGTCCGCGTGTAAATTTGTTCTTGACGACGGTGTCGTCGGGCACGGGGAAGATTTTTGACGAGTACCGAGGGGTGGAAATTGCAAAAATATTTTGTATACGTTCAAATCTCACTTTGGGCACACGATGAGAAGTATATAATTTCACGTGCTACACACACTACATTTTATACCTAAATGATGTGTGATTTATAATAAATGTTTCGACGACTATAATATATAATGATTACCAGAGGCATTGCGTACTTACACATACCTTTTTTTGAGGGGGAGGCACTCTTTGCCCCCGTTAAGCCTCCACTGCTGGTTGCGTGGCGTATACGGATGACAAAATTATAATATGATGTATTATACTAGTCATTAACATATTATGTAGGTACATTGCAATTTTTTCGTAACCCAACGAACGTTGATTTAATCCGTTAAACGTTTACGACATTAAAATCGTCAAACGATTAACGAAAAGAATAGTAGTGGGCGCGTTGCAATTTTTTTGCGCTGTCCGGGCTCAGAAAAACTACAAATTCGCATTAAAATCCAGGACACCACACTGTCGTCCGTCGCAACAATATAATATTAATATGCTAATCAATATTCCGAGCATGATGATAGTGAATTTCGATATAAATCGGCGTAAGATAAACATGTTTTTGTATGCGCACACGTCATTTAAGATAAATGGTCTATTGATTGTAAATGCAGTCGTAACTCGTATGCCTAATATGATCCAAGACCAGATCGATCATCGATCGAGATAGATAAATACCAAAACTCGATAAATGTATACGGTTTAATATTATAATTTATATGCTTTTGAAAATACGGTGGATTTTATAGTTTTCGTCCGTTATAATACTATATAGATACTTACCTATAATTCTACTGAAATGTCTCCCGATTAAATACGCACATGAATATTATTGTGCTTTAAAGGATCGTTAGAATTTTAAATTTGTAACCAATTAAAAAAAATATACGTCATAATAAAATAACCGCGAGTGTCTGCCTTGCACGCAGCCGTGGTAATCATAATATTATAACACAAGTAGGTAGTCTCTACAGGTCTAGACATCTTTTTCATCCCATATACGATGCAATTTTTTTCGACACCAGTTCGTTATTCCTTCAATAACCGTCTGCGGATGTATTAAAAATATTAAACTGATACTTGCGTGTTATAATAATAATTGTCGGCATCCAAATTCCGTTCGATGTTAGATAATAACATTATCATAATAATATAGCACGCCGCTTTAACAGTAGAAGAACACTCGTTATAATAAAAATAATGACAATACGACGTCGATAAGTGTCGATAAAATAATAATAAAATGTGTTACTAAAATTATTACGATGCAGCTGCAGCTGTCGATGACTCGTTGGCTCAAATATAATGTTGTCATTATTCTGCAAAAATACGTAGGTACATAATATAATTTCGACGGATAAATAATGGAGATACTCAGGCGTATGCAAACCCTGTATAGTTTGATATGACAATACATTATAATATAATCAACTGCAGGTATATTGTTCTAAAACGTACTGTATTATGGATAAAAAAAAAGTATATTATAATAATAGCATATACTGTGGAGACTTCGGGAAGGCAACAAGTATTTTCGAACGACACAACTAAGCCACTAAAACTAAACCCTATTGTTTTTTAAAAAACGTAATTATCACAGACTTAAACCCATTGAATATTGTGTCTGTGGCTAGTGCACACCACGTCATCATGTAAACGTCGTATGCACCTACGTTAAAAAAATAATAATATTATATTTTAATCCATTGTAAGTTAAACTCATTCGTTTAATTTAATTTTCATTAAGTTAAAGTATTATTGTAAAACGTATATTGTTTATAATAACGGTTCGTTGATTTAATATAAAATTTTGAGGATAGTATTACAAACTGTATTACATTCTTTATATTTTTAATCACTCATCAGTGGTTATTTTTAAAACGTCTGTTTATACTGTTTATAGGCATGAGTAGAATAGTATATTCACACTCGTGTCGTTCAATATGAAAATTAAAAAGTACTCCAATTTAACAATAACACCAACTTCAACGATACACTTGGCGAGTTTATCATCCAAGTGCTTATACATAGCTGATCAATATGAAAATAGTTATTTTTCAGGTTATGAGTGATAATGTACAAAACAGATATTATTAATATTGTTATAAAAACTAATTACCACATGCATTAAATAATATTTATTTTTAAACTTTTTTTATTATTACCTTGGCCGAAGGCAATATTTTTCTTGGTTAAATTTGTCAGGTTACTAAGTTTATACTAAGTACCGATTCATATAAAAATATATTTTATTTATCATTTTAACTATTTGACAGATTTTGAAATTTTATCGAGCCTTCCAAATTAAACTTAAACATACAAAATATCGTAGATGTACATAATATGATATACAATTAAACTTACTAAAATACATAGTATCGTATAAATTAATATATTATTTTTAACAAAAATGTATAAACCCATACGTACACATTATAATGTAAAATTGATTTAAAGCTTAAACTAATTACTATTATTTACCAATATTTTTATCGAACATCCTTTGAAATATAATATTTTTAAAAAATAATAATAATATTAAAATATATTTCTACAAATTAATCTAGTACGCTGCCCATTTTTAAACATGGTGCAATCATTGAGATCTGAAAATAATATAATTATGTGTATCAGTTATCATAGTGCATAATAAATAATTATAATAATAATTTTTTAAAGATATTTAGCTTATGATTTTTAATTGTAAGCTATAAAAATTTAATTATTCAGATTTTCAATGATACTAAGTAGCTAGGTATCTAGTAATAAAACTTAAAAATACAATGTTTTTAAATTAGATGTCTGTAGTTGCATTTAAATGATTACAATAAAATATCTAAAAAAATATTGTATAGTTTACTTTAACTAAACTGGTATGGTAAATAAACCAAACATTGTTTACAAAACTTTTAAATAGTTTATGGCAATTTATTACATTGATATTTAAATTATATTTAAATGTGTGTTCCAAATTTAACGGTTTAGTCCGTAGATATTTTTTACAACTGATAAAACAAAATTAGAAATTGTATCGAACAGTCTGCGGATAAAAAAAAAAATATACGAAAACATAAAAAAGTCAAGTGCAAAACCTTTGGGAGCAGCAATAAATAATGCATGCCATTGGATTGAGATTCGAGAAAAAAACATATATCTCATCCCACCATTTTACTTTTTTATATAATTCATGAAAATTCAAATGTCATTCAATTTTCATAAAGTGTTTTCAAATTTAACCTTTACGATAATATAATAATTAAATTGAAATAATTAACAAAATCAGTGATATTAAATATGACGTATAAATTATCATACAAAACAAGACTGTAAGAGCATTATTATTCTTAATTAACGTTTTATTTGAATGCAAAATAGATACTTTCAAAAACGTCTTAAATTTTTGAATAATCAATCAATAAATTATATTTCTACTGTTACCTACATTATCTATTTTAAATATTAAAATATAAATAGTACATAAGTACATATTAAACATATTATTATGTTTATACTGGTGTATATGTATGGCAGTTAAATAATTTAAATGAAATATCATAATGTGAGTATACATTTTTCTTTTATAATTTTGATTATGAAAAAACTAGCAAGACGAAATAGCTTATCGTTTTAATCGTTCTTCGAGTTTTTAATGTTTACTACCTATCTTATTTTATAAAATATAACTGTACATAAGGAAAAACGGGAGCCCCGTAATTGCCATCATTTATAAGTTTTCCCCTAAAATGTAGTACCAAACAGGTAGTTTTAATCTGCATGTAATCGGTTGAAAAAAAAAACCGAGGAGCATAATTTTTTTTTTCACCCCCATTTTGAAAAAAGTTACAGTGAATTTTATCACAAGTAGTGCGTGGTTATCATAATTTTAAAAACATAAATTTTCAAAATGACCTGTGGTTTGTTCATCTCCGCGAACTTCGTAAATTTTTGTATGACTTTTTCTTCGTCTGGCGTTGGTTCGATGTTTGAATACACGATATCTTCAACCATATCTTGCAAATCTTCAGGTAAAAACCTAAAAACCATATAATATAGTTCAATACATTTTATATCGAATTACGTTTTTATCATATTATGAATAAAAAAAAAACACTAAAACAAAATAGCCATTTTAGTTTTTCACATCAGGTTTCTATTATAATACTTTACAAATACTATAATACTTAGTACATTCGTGTATTTTGTCTTGCTATTTCCAAAACTATAAAACAAACATATTTTAACATATTTAACACGAATTTTGTATTGTAAAACGGTTATATTTACTTTATTAATGGCAGCGCGTAAAAGTCATAATCTGGAATCGTAAAAACTCGTTCATTACGTAATATTCCTTCGATTATCATTGCGCAAGCGTCTTCAATTGGTATTTCTGGAAGTCTAAACAGTAAAAAATATTTATAAATGCATTTTACGCAATCGATAAAATCTTACTAGATCATATTACGGGTACCTCAATATTCGTCTTTTTGATTTGTCCGGACAGTTTGCGATAAAATATGGACAAACCGTTGTAGTGATCACGTCTGATTTCATTAATTTAAGTTCTTTAGTTAAACTTTCCATCATACCTGTCACAAAAAATGAGTACTAATAAGTTAAAAGTGCAACAAAAAAAAGAAATATCGATATATAGATAAACGCATTCATTTTAGTTTCAGACATTATTAAGAACCATCGAAAAATATTTATTATAATGTTGCCTTTAATTTTTTTTTTAAATCACATCGTTTATTCTAATTAATTTCCGCAGTCGACTCAATCTAATTTCTGTCATTTATTAAAAGTGTGACATTGGCTTGTTTTATACATCATATTATAATACGAAGATAACACGTGCAGCTTACCAGCTAGAGCAAATTTTGTCGCAGAATAAGTAAAAAGTAAAGGCAGCCCTTTAAATGACGTCAACGATGATATTGTAACGATATGGCCACTGTTCCTTTCCAACATCGATGGAAGTATTTCCCTGATTACCTGTGAAAACAGTTACCAAGTTAAACAGTGAGCGTGCGTAGTTTCCACACGCCTTGATGTTCAGTAAACAAAACGATAGGTAATATTTGTGTTCCATTCAAGATTTTATTTTTCGTGCAAACAATAATGTTTCCTCGACGTTCTGAATAAACAATTTTTTATAACTCGCCGGTCAAGAGAAACAAAAATTAAACGTGTGCACACAAAGCTCGTGTTTAGGTACATGCCTATCCGCAAAAGTAGGTAGTACAATAATAGTAAAACCATAGAGATGCGTACCCAAATTTGACCCAGTAAATTCGTGTTGACCATTTCCGATATGGTGTCGTCGGCTTCCGGATTGGCGAACATTGTCGTCTCGACCACGGCGGCATTGTTAACGAGAATGTCTACGGGACCCATTTGATCTCTCACGGCCGTGTGCATCATCATTACCTGCTCCTTGTCGGTAATATTCACTTTAAATCCCACCGCTTGGCCGCCTTCCGCCTTGATCCGATCGACCGTTTCATTATTGCCCACTTCGTCCTTATCAACGCACGCAATTTTCGCCCCCAACCTGTGAAATTGTATGGCCAGTTCACGGCCGTTTCCCCGGGCGGTCCCTGTAATCTAGAACGTAAATTATAGGCACAGCTACTCGGTATTATTTCTGAATACATTTAGCGATATTATTATAACGTCATCCCTAACGGTATAGTATATAATAGTATCATTGCTAAACAAAATAACACGAAAACAGCCACTGAGCGTGTTTGGTATAGACAAAAAAAAAGTGTACGTTATGAAACTCTAAACCGTTTTCTCTTGTGATGTAGTTTGTTATTTTTTTTATTATTATTATTATTAAAATGCAGAGACCAATCGTAACGGATCGTTCGTTTATTATGGCCCAATAACGATGTTAGAATAGTATTTGTCGAATAATTATTGTTTTCAATATATGTATTTATGATATCAAAATATAAAAGAGACGAATGAACCCCTAGCAGAGGTAGTTACGTAATTGGTTTAGTGGCATTACATTTGTATGCGATGAAAAATCATCACATTCAAAAAAATTCGAGAGCAGTTTGGTTTTAGGCAAGCAAACTTCTTAATTTCTTAAACGATTGTGCGTAAGATTTTTCGATAAGCAAAACTAAGGATAAAATAAAAAACTACTTTTTAATAGTATCATATAGACTCGATTTTTAGTAAACAGTTATTACTAATTGAAAATGTAAAATCCACTGTTATAAAATAACAATTTTTTCGTTTCTCTAAATCTATATTTAACCATTGGAAATTACACAATATAATACACAGTTTGGTTTAGTTGGTTATTTTATTTACGGAACGAAGTGTACATACCAAAATAAACTATAGCTTAGTTGTTTTTTTATCAACTTTAATTTATTAATTAAAAATATTTTGTATTTCACGTTTGGATTTAAAAATCGTTAATCGTTAAAACGTACAAATATTTTTTTCAGAGTTGGTGATTTGTATATTTTATATATTACAATATTACAATGAGAGATTATGGTTATATTTACATACCAAAATTAATTTTCCTTCGACATTTTTCGGTTCAGGTGGAAAATAAACATACGAAATGGTTGCTCCAATAATTTTTGGAATGCCACACAGTACAATTAACAGCATTTCAAAAATAAACTTTATCGGTTCCGAAGGTATATCGTACTCATTAAAAAAAATACTTAAAAATGTTAAAACAAAACCCATATTTATTCAGTATTATTTTAAAACCCCAAATCAATTGAGCCAAATTCACTACATTCAAGCTGTAATACTAGTACTGAGATAATGAGACTAAACAGAAACTGAATTTTGTCACTTGTGTCACGTTGTTAGTGTTCGGTTAAAAAATGAATATATACATCAACAAACATATAATTTTCAATTAAAACGTAAAGTTTAAAGTTTTGTGTTTTTTTCAAAAGTTTTAATCAGAAATATTTCCATTTTTATGATAATTAAAAACTTATTGAAATATTTTATTTTTATCGTTTGTATTTTTCTACTTATTTCAATTGCACGACACAACATTTATATGGATAACACAGTAAACTACGTCGACGTTTCAAAAACAGGAAAATTTATATTCTGACACAAAATTGTTACATTTCATCATACATATTATAAGGCACGTTAGTATGATATTATGGTAATTTAAATTTGTTCTTAAGTTATTCACAAAACTTATTTGTGCGTGTAAACAATCATTGAATATATTATTATCAAATTGTTCGTTGACAAAAATTAAATAGTGGGTACCTACGTGATTTTTGTGGTGTCTGTCATCACTTCTGAGTCAGAAAAATACTTATAAATACAATTTATAACTTTGAAAGTGCCTAGTTCTTAGTAGATTTAGTTAATACTTTGCGAGGTAAGAATAAAACATTTTCAAAAAAAAATAAATATCTAAAACGGAATATTTACGCAGCATTACATTATTCGAGAAAAAAACCATAAGAACTTGACATCTCCACCAAATTATCTATTTATATTAATATTTTCTAGAGACGTAATAAGTTTCAAAATATTTTTACTCTTTATGGATTATTTATATAAATTTCAATTTTAAATTTCTTAAATGTTTTAAATTTATGATGAAAACATTTTTTCCTTAGTTAATGAACTTGGAAAGTAATATGTAATAAAAGGTTTATCATATGTTTTTCTTACAAAAATAAAAAAATGTTGAAAATTCAGTCATTAATTTGTTTACAAGCGTTTTGAGTTCTAGTGTTGATTCATTAAAACTGTTGAGCATAAAGCCACAGTAATATAAACAAATTATAAAAAATCGTAAGAAATATAGCTGAGATACCATCCCCAAATCGATTTATCGCATACAATTATTTTTTTTCATTCATTTATATTTTCACATATTTAACACATTTATTACATTGACCTAGTCAATGACAAGATACACTCGACGCATACGTTACTTCACATAAGTGTTAGTTTACTGGTTTTATTGAACTTTTAATTTTATAATTTTGAAAAATATTTACATTTATAAGAATTTATGTATAATATGCAACGTAAATTAATTTAATTTACATGTTTGGTCCATACAATTGTTTCGAGAAGCATTTATAACATAAATGATGTAGATAATACGAGATATAATAGCTTTAAATGTAAAATCAATAATTAGGGTAATGTGAAATTTGAAAAGGTACCTGTTTAGTTTAGAATTGAGGAAGTGTCATATCAAGACAATGCCTTAATAAATTATCGAAGTTTTTTTAAATTTTTAATAAAAACCGTTAAAATATATATATTCATAATAATTGTAGTGCATTATTTTGTTTTAGAAAAATAATTAAGTTTAACGCAATAGTAAAAAACAAAGTGACGTGGAGGTACTGTCAACTGAACTCACCCGGTGCGTTCTTAATTAGACGCTCTTTATTTTAGGTCCATTATATCATAGTGAACTTTGGCTACTCATAGTGATGATACAAATACGCAGGTATTTCTGAAGGTAGGTATTCTATTTACCTAATTAAAATTATTGTTCACATTTTAAATTGTACAGAATAGCATATAATACCATAAATATTAACATAGTTTATACTATCTAAATAAATATGGTATAGTAACTAGTGCAAGTCCTCAATGATTAGCATCAACAAAATTTATATTTAACTTTTGGTGAACCTAAATAATGTGCTGTTATTCAACAGTTTAATATTATTATAGGTATTATATTACAGCCAATAATGATATAACAGTTTTTTGATTTTTCCATTAAATATATAATATTATAATAGTAAGATTATGAGAAATTTGTTCATTTTATCAACTGTCAATTAAATCACCGTTTCACTAATCTAGATTATAATTTAAACTTTGGTAAAATGTAATCGGTTATGTCAATGCAATTTATCAGTTTTTCATAAACTATATAACTTATTTACAACTGACAAGCAAAGTCATTAAACTTTACCATTAAGAATGTTAATATTTGATGTGATACCGACATAAAATTAATCTTTCTTTAAAAATATTCAAACAATGGAACTCTTAGTGTCAATATTATTTTAATAATTTATTTACAGTCACAAGTCGATAGAAAATGTATATACATAATGTCATGTATGAACTTAAATAAAACCTTAAAATAGACCTTAAGTAGGTAATTAATTATTGAAATGGAAACTCGTTCGAATAAACATTAGTGGTGTAAGAACGACTTTAGCCATAGTCGATTCTATTTGATTTCAATTTCCACCAAACATTGAGCTTTTGGGTAATGTAATCAAATATTCTTTGTACATTATTTTGTGATCGACTTCCATCGATTTTACTTATAAATTCTTAAACTAAACGGTTAAAATGTGATCCACGATTTGATAAAGCGCTACGCCTAAAAAAAATTAACGTGCATAATATTTAATGTTTATGGTGTACAATATAATTTTTTTTTTCATTCAAGTCGATCAATGTAAAATAACAGTATGGTAAAAAAATTTCGTTTATCTTTTTTTTTCTCAAGTCCTGTTATAAAAATGCCTACACATAATCATAAACATAATAATTAATAGGTTATAACAAAAATAATAATGAATAGTATAATTTTAGAGAAGAAAATAAAATAAAACGATTTTGCCAACACCAGATTAAAACACCAATTTAATTTATTTAAGTTGTAAATACTACATTTTAAAATCAAATATTTTACAATAACTTCCAAAACGAACTGCATAAAATATTATCTCTGACATATTAATACTATTATAATGTGGTAAAAAAAATTAAACTGTTACATTTTAAACATTTTTAAAATAACATAGGTATTATGATATAATATTTCAATCAACTTACAAAATTTCAAAATGTATATAGAATCAATAAAAAAAAAAAAAAAGTGCTCGCTAATAAAATCAATGCTGTAATATCTAATAGTAATTTAGTATATATTTTATATTATAGTATTATAATGATGTAAATATTACAAAGACGTAGTTCTTCTCTGATATTTTTTCAATGTATCGTAGTCACTTTTACAATAGTTATGCGAAGCTCCTAATAGTTTTTGCATCTGATGTTGTAATTTGCTTGGTAATATTCTAAAGTAAATAACATAAAATATTAATACAATGTGGTTATTAAAATATTTTTTTTATCTTTGTCATAGATTTAATCATGACGTTAGTGTTTTAAAACGAAAATCATTTTAATTTAAAACAAAATGTATTCAATTGATTATAGTATTATTACTTGTAAAACATCATTGCTAGAAACAAAAATCCAGGTATTGTAAACATTTTTTTGTTTTTCAATATGCCATCAACTGTGCAATCACATATTACATTAAGAGGAATAACTGGAAAGCTTAAGAAAAAACATATAAAATATTTAAAATAATTAAAATAAAAGTAATATTTTTTATGCAACCATTGAAATAATAGAATAACCTATATGTATGAATCAAATATAAATTATTTACTTCTAGGATACAGATGTAGATAGGGATATAAGTCAAATGGTCTTAATGTTTAAATATTGATAGTAATGAATTGATCTTAAGTCAAATAAAATACAGTTTCAATCAAAGTTTTGTATTGGTATTTTGATATTATTATTGAATACCAACATAAACTGTAAATGTTAATATTATATGTGACGTCAGTGGTTTAAATTAATCAATTTATATCAAACTATATTAATATATATCAATAAAGGTAGTCATGATGACCATAAGTATAATAGTATAATATATAATATTTATTTTTATTTTGTATAAACCTGATATTTATATTATTTGTTATGTCTTCATTTGAATCCATGAAGTACGGACACACAGTAGTTAAGACAACCTTTGAATTTAGCATATTTAGTTCTTGGTCTAAAGCTTCCATCATACCTTCAATAAATTATTGTTAAAAGTAAAAATTAAATTTTATGTTTAAATAATTATCATGAATACTTATGAAAAGCAAAATATAAAAAGCATTTAAGTCCTTTATGTACAATAAGCATCGAATTCAAAAAGTTTGTATACGAAAAACATGCTATGTAGTAGGTATTATTTTTAATAGTAAACACTAAGTAAATCATAACTAAGAAAATAATTTACATTTTTAAAAATATATATTTTTCACATAATTTCAAGTCATAACAAAACAAAATTCTTGGAAAAAATTATATTTCCACAATTGTAATTTTTAAATTTTTACTCTTTGAATGACAGCATACATTTTTAATTTTTAATCAGAAATTAAAGTATTTTTCTAATAATTTCGATGTACAACACTTAATTTGTAATTAGTGAATGACTAGGTAATTAATTGATTATAAGCATTTAAGCTTTAAGCAAGTTGGGTTTAGCGACACCTGGTACCATTGGTACCTAGAAAAAGTTGACAATTAAAATATATTCTGTCGTTCAAAATGTAAAATATCTTGAATATTTATGGCGATAAAATATTTCCAAAAACGCTCTCTTAGGATGTCACACCCGCATGTGTTGTCGCCATCTTACAAATGTACAACATAGCAAAAACTATTTTGCGCGGGACAATTTTTCTGTCACCATATTTGTTGTAGAACTACCAAATTTTCACAACACGTAAAGAAGAACTTCATTTGTGCAACAGCGTGCTTTTTTTAATAGTACTATCCAATCATTTTTTAGAGGCAAATTAATAAAAACAAAAAAATCAAATGTTTAGAAGCAAATAATTTTTATTGTATTTATGTTATCTTAAATATAGGCACGCTGTTGCATAGATAATTTTCTACCTTATATGTTCAGAAATTTTGGAGCCACTATACTACAAACACAGAAAGAAAAAAATTGTCCCGCGCAAAACAGTTTTTGCTATGTTGTACATTTGTAAGACGGAGACAACACATGTGAGTTTGACGTCCTCTTAAGGGGGTTCACACTTACACCATGTCGTGTCGTGTCGTGTTTTTAATGATCACGTGCCTTCATGCCATGCGTTTTTTTAACTGTATACTAAATATCAATGATATGAATGTTGTACCTGATGATAACATTTTATCATTTTTTTTTTTTTATTTATCATTTTTCTGCACATATTATCTGTAGCCACAAGGTTAAAAGTTGAATATATTCAACTATGCGGTATCGTTTGGTTAATGTGGTATCGTGTGATAAAACAACAATATATCATATGTGGTTTACCTTAGTTGAACCACGTGGTTCAGACAATCAGAGAAAATTATTTTTCACGATACGACACGACATGATGTACTGTGAACCCCCTTAATACTTTTCAAAATAATAAATATTTACTGTAAAGTTAGTTTAGGATAAGTTTTACTAACTACCCAACAACTATTATAATGCACTTTTACACTTCAACTTTTATGTTTGCAATAAACTATTATTGGTTGCATTGTTTAATCAATATCAAGAACCTGACGCACTACCCTTTTTTACGTCTCTCTGGTCTATCAGCTACATAGACAAAACCTATTCATAAAAAAATCAATTTATCCAAATATTGTCTAAAAATTAAACATTTAAATCAACAAAAAAAAAAATTGAATATTAAGTCGAGTATTAAAAAAAAATATAAAACCGATATGTCAGACCCTCAACAATATTATTCTCCGCCATTTTTGAGGCAGGTGATTTTGCTCTAAGATTACTTATATCATAAAAAAAACTATTTTTGTATGAACTCGTTGTCTGTGTTTCACGTGGGTGAGAGAAAAAACAAATAGTGCGCTGATATTATCTAAAAAATATATTCAGAATACATATTATTATAGCTCAATATTTTTTTACTGTCCCACAATTTTTTTTTATACGTTGTAAAAGTATCGAGAATTAAAAAAAGTCAGATATAACATAATATAGTCAAATCATATTTAAATTTATAAAAAAAATAATTCACCCGTAACGCCCCACTTCGAAGCAGTATAAGCGGACATCGAATGAGTTCCTATCATTGATATTAATGATGAAATTGATACAATGTGTCCACTATTTCTGTTCAACATCGATGGGAGTATTTCTTTATTCATCTAAACGAATTAGATATTATGAAAACAATTTAATATATTAAAAACAAATTATGATTGGCCGGAGTGCATATTTAATTAAAATCCGATAGTTGTTAGATCCTCAAATGCAGTTGTTGCTTAACATACCCAAAACTGTCCTAGTATGTTGACTTCAATCATTTTTCGGACTAGTTCGTCGGTTTCGGAATTGACGTAAATATTTGTCTTTACTACAGCTGCGTTGTTCACTAATATATCTACAGGGCCCAAGTCCTTTTTCACCACTTCGTGCATCGATACGATTTTTTCTCTATTGGTAATATCCAAAGTAAAAGCTCTTACAGTGCCACCCTGTCCACGGATCATTTCGGCCGTCATTTCGTTGCCCTCTTCGTCAATGTCTACGCATACCATTGATGCACCAAGTCTATGAAAAGCCAAACAAAGTTCACGACCAAGGCCTCTAGCAGAACCAGTTATCTGAAAGCAAAAATTTTGAATTTTGATGGACTAACGAACATTTTGAATACTATGATAATTATTGTTTTAACGAAATTTTTTAATACTGTGATAATTATTTGACCGATTCTGTTTATTGACATTATTTTTTTTTTTACACTTACAGATTAAATTAAATTCGTAAGTTTTTTTAACGCAAATTAAACGATGTGTTATATGATGATAAATACGATTAAAATAGACGTTTAATTTTTATAATGGTACGTATTTTTATGATCGTCGTTCTATAGAACGATAGACAGTTTTTATGTAAGGAACATTTTTTAACACCTCAACATGGATATTTGGGACATAACATAACAGACCAATCATATTTTTTCTAATGTAAGCTATGACTATTTTAAGTATTTAATTTTCAACTTCGGCAATTTCTCTAGTTGGTATTTTAGGAAGCAAAAAGGTCCAGATTTAAAATAATAATAATAATAATAATAGTGCTTACCAAAACGACTTGCCCACGAACATCTTTTCTTGTTTGCATCAAACATTTAATACCAGCCCATATATAATTTGGTAACAAAAGTAAAATGAATATAAATAATGACCAAACAATTTGTACAGGATTTTGTGGAATCAAATAGCTTTTGGTGGTGATAGGTTTTTTATTTTTGAAATTTTCCATTTTGAAGTATTAAAATAGCATTAGATGTGTGCAACAGACAATAGATGTTGTCATTAGAAAACCAAAGTAGAAAGAAAGATATTCCTAAACAAGAATATTCCTCTCATACATTTAACAAACCTATCTACTGGTGTAAAATAAGTGAAACACCATTCTTATACAAATGGTATACGCAATTAATGCGACCTATGTAAATAAAGTTATTGTAGTCTAAGTTTTAAATTTCCTTTTAGTTTTCAATGAAATCTTTTCATGCTGAATCACGTCTTGCCTATAATTTGTATAACATACGTTACATAAGTATAACACTAAAGCTAATATTATAGTTTATAATAATATAATATATTGATTTTACTAGATGATTCAACAGAAAATTAAAAAAGGTGGGTAAGTGGATGTCACTCTGCTGTACAGTAGGTTACAAGTGGTAACTGTAATAGATTGTGTCAAATTTGAATTCAATGATATAATATCATTGTATAAGAAAAACGATTCTGAGCGAAAACGGTCAGTCAGCCTATGATATTACCAAGTATATTATGAATTAAGTAATTTATATATAACCTATTTACGTGGAGCCTTGTTTTAAATTTTCAATCCTTAGCTATAAAAGTTGAACATTTTATAAATTTTTAACCACAAAATAATTATTAAATTTGAAATTTGAACTTAAATGCTTATAAAAAAAAAATTGTGCCTATGTATTTTTAATATATACTGCTATTGTAACAATATATCAGGAGCCTTGCATTAAGTGTTCACGCTTTTTTACCCAACAAATAAAATTTTATTGATATTTGTAGAAAAAAAAACTAAAAAAAATGGAAACTGAAAATGTCCGCAAACAGCTCCAAATAAGTCAAAATGTTATGGTGTTTAGAAAATACTTATAAATACATTCAGTCAAAATTTCATGTACCTACGCTTATTTATTTTAGAGTTACACCAAAAACCAAAATCGATTTTCTCAAAAACAGATTTTGCGTAAAAATTCCCGTTTTTCCTTAATTTTTCTTTTGTTTTTCACAGTGCTTTTGAAAACTACTGGAAAAATTTTACTTTTGACCCTCAAAAGTACCAACTAGTTTCACTTTCCCAGAAAAGATACTGTTGAAGAAAATCCAAGCACTTTTACTGTCCTAAAAGGAGATGACAGACACAAAAAAAAAAAATTAAAAAAAAACACACATCATTGTAAAATCAATACATTCATCGTTCCATTCAGAATCTAAAATTTTGAACCGAATTGTGATATTGATTATCACCAAAATTATGATAGTGATATTGACACTAAATATATTTTTAGTAACTGAATTAGAACATTAACTTTTTGAAATA
This sequence comes from Sitobion miscanthi, assembly GCA_008086715.1. NCBI lineage: Eukaryota > Metazoa > Arthropoda > Insecta > Hemiptera > Aphididae > Sitobion > Sitobion miscanthi. The sequence goes on from CM017800.1 coordinate 24,100,486, forward strand.
AAATAAATAAAAATATGGTGTACAACAAATTATATCAGTAAGTAAAAATCATATCTAAAGTTTTTTTGATAATCAATAAAACAATTTTTTTTTTTAGGTATAGTGTAAATACACCAAATTCAAGAACTTAAAACAACAAAAAAACTTATATGAAAACAATTATTTTCCAACACAAATTTTGGGGAAAAATAATTTATATTGCTGTCAAATTGTTTAAATCATGTTTTTATCAAATTATTTGCATAAAATTGATTTAGTGTAATATATGCAAGCAAATAAACCGTCATTGAAAATATAATATTTATATAAATACGTAGACACCAAGTTGTACCTATTATTTTAATGTTAAATATAATAATTTGAAACGATTTCCGATTTGAATAGGTATAACACTTTATGAAACAGCCAACATTTTATATATTATATTGGTATAATAGTAGAAGCATTCATAACAATATTATGTAAATATGATATCATAATTATAATAATAATATGACAATTTATAGTAAGTTTGTGAAAATGTTTCAATCGTTACTCAATTTTACGGATCAATTACATAGATTTTAAATGGACTATTATTAATAAGTGAGTATCATATTTTTTTATGAACCAAAATGTCGTTCACTCAATAAACTGATTAAAGTCTATAGTTAACTTTATACTGAATTGATTTCTATCTGTTTTTAACCTTTTTCTAGAATACATAGTTATTGTTAATTTATCAGTGTCCAAACAATCGTTAGTGTCAATGTCTAAAATTACTTTACGTTTTAATGATTAAAAATAACAATATTTCATAATTTTTATTGAGGTGTAAGTAATGCATTAATAATAAATAATATTGTGACATATGGTGGGGGCTAACCGATCGTCTCGCTATTGTGACGTGACAAACTCTTAAATAATTTTCAAATAATGAGTATATAGAGTCGCTGGCAGTGTTCACCGACTTCCTCGCAAAATTAACAGATAACGGAATTCGAAACAAATAAATAATTACAGGACAAAAAAAAGAAGAAGTTATTTACGATATCAAATATTTAACTTGAAAAAACAAAATAAAACCATTAGAGTATCTTATGGACACAAATATAAACTTATAAAAGAATATTGTTTGACACGCTCTAATGAGGAATTAGTTCAGGGAGACGGATGGGCAAATCGATTATTTTTACGGAGAAGGAGGTCGTTGACAACGAAATGGGATAAATCGGACTGCATCCACGACATCGTTAATTTATTGAATACGTCTCATAGATGGACTGGCGTAACTATTGAATGTTGTCTGGTTTCAAGGTGTCTTGACATATTACCAAGAACAATAAAATGTCTGGTCGTCAAACGAGATCAACACCGTGTTATTAGAAATAACTTTATATGGTTTACTAGACCTAATAATATTTTATTATATTGAAACAATTATAGTTAATATTCGAACAGTAATCATACAAAATATCGTCATTGATTTCAGTAAAAATAATAATAATATTTTATAATAAAACGTCTTTGCGTACAAACTATTAGATACCTAAACAAAATGCATAGTTATAAAATGCGTGAGTACGTTTAATAAGGGCATGAAAATAACGCATTGAGAAATGAAATAAGGGAAACGAAACTGTGTTGGTCAGATCAAGCATGTACGACAGCGAACAACAACGGAAACTTTAATAATATGGGAAATACCGAACTTGTGGTCATAGCCATTAGAGAGGGTTATAGAGAGGGTGCAAGTGAAATGTTCGGTTTAATTAAGTTATAGGAATCGTAATGAAAATGATTAAAACGTTAACAGTGTGGGAAACATTTTTATCTGACAGGAGCTGATGCTTGTTATATAGAAACACTTATAAATTACGATAGTTTAAGAAACTCTAAATTCTGAATTCGATCTCGTCCTTATCTTAAACGATACATCGATTTGACTGTATAAACAAGTATTATATAAATATAAGTTGTACCTAATCGACTGCAGACTGCTGTTTTGAAATATATTTTAAAAAGTTTGGTTTTTTATTTAAAAAAAAAAAAAAAACGTTAAATACAAACGGTGCGGTTGAAATAATATTGTCACTTTCCGTTGGGCTATCTTCCAATAAATTACAATAACTTATGTTGATTTATCTCAGCACCAAACAAAACTGAACCCCAGTCGTGATAATCACAACAATATTATAATTGTATTTAAAATAGCCATTATATACCGATTGATATCCGGCAAGCGATAATCATAATTGTATTAAATCACATCGTATTATAATAATATATGTTATGTTATTACAGTTAGCTGCATATTATTTTTCTCGCTTTTTTGTCTTCTTGTCCATTGCTAGAGTTATTCGGATTTCGATGCGTTCTCATCTTTTTTTGGGAATGCTTGCCCCGATATTTTCCAAGACAAAGTGTGCTTCACACATTAGGTACACTAACATTTTTTTTCTACATTTTTAAAATTTTTGACGTTTAAGTGCATTTTTAAAGAATTTTTAAGTTATTGTTCATTTTTTTAGGTCATTACCAACCTATTATTAATAAAAAGTATATATAAATACACATATTGTGTTAAAACAATATAAGTTAATCTGGTTTTTAAGACCAGATAATTCACGGGTTTAAATTGATTTCTAAAATATTCCGGGGAATTTATTTAGGACATTTTTACAGATTTTGGGTCATAAATACATTTTTGAAAGGAATTCTTCGATATTTTTAAGGGGATTCAAATCTGAGCCTGGTCGTAACAAAGTTGAGCACCATAGTACCTTTTATTCTTTTGGATTTTCAGCTCATAAAATAGTATATTTGATTGCAATTATTATAAATTTAATTTGATGTAATAACTAAATTTAGGTACTGATTTCGATAAGACTAGAATTTAACAAATATAATTGTTTTAATAATGTGAATAACCTCGTAGTTGAGGCCAACAATATATGTGTCACACGATATTACTTTAAGCCATAAAAAAATATACATGTGATAATTTATACCATGGATTTTGTAAATAATAAGTGGATCTTTTGTTATTAAAATTAAGTTGCGTATGGCCATGTTGACTTTGTCGGTTCTGAAATCACATTTTATTTAAGTAGGCACTCCACAACATAATTCTGAGCAAATGAGCTGAAGTCTTGGATTGTAAATCGTGAATATAGTTATAACTGAAATGAAAGATGTATATGATATAATTAGAATGAATAAGTAAATAATATAATTATAGTCTCTCTAAATATTTAATTTTTTTTTACAAAATACGGTAAGAATTCAGAAACGATTTTTTAACTTGTTTGAAAATTTAAATAATTTAAATACAGAGATTTTAAATTGTACCTACTTATACATAATATTATCAAATAATGAATTGAAAAAATATTAATCTGTAGTTAACTAAAACTATAAAATTTAGTTGAAAATAACACCTGTTCGTTCACAGTAATAATATAGGTACGTATTCAGGAGATAAGTATGACATACTTATTGTCGTTATAACTACGCACAAACATATGCGGTACTAAAGCGTGACATGGCATATTGTCTCTAATTTCTGTTGTGCACAAAACGAAAGGTTTAAATTTATTTTAAATATGTGGCAACACACAATGTGGCACATATATAATATGATTTGGTGTAAATGTCTAGTCTTTGAGAGGCCTAAATTAAACATACCTACCTACATAGATTCTTATAAAGGTTTCTAGACACAAATGTTAGCAGTTAAAACTTAAAATACGTAATTATGAAAAATAAATAATCCACATAATATTATAGGTATTACATGTAAATATTTCATACACATACATCATTAAAAATGTTTTAATTTAAACAACGTTTTTATTTTTGCTTTGCGAACGCCTTAATAGTCGGCATAAAAGTCGGCGTAATACTATAATAGTCGGTATAATAGTCCACATATATTATGTCATTTCACCGAGTAACAAGATACTGGCAACTTATTAAAGGACAGAGTTAATAGTAAATTTGCCACTTCTCTTGCAGCCCGATATCCTAATATGTTAACTTTTATTATTATTATTACTATCGTATTATGATTTTTTTTTTTATATATAATTTGAGCTTGAAGAAAAATGGAAAAAAGCACCTGTTTAAAATACAATCAAGATCAATTTACCAACAAAAAAATGTTAATACAAATATAATATTCCTAACAAAAACAAATAGATAAAGTGAAATTAGAGCTTAAAATAAAACAAATAAACAATAATAAAACCAAATATTCGACATCGTATATTTTTTGGTCAGCTCGTAATCCGAATTGCCTAAATAATTTAAATAATTTAATTGTTTTTTAAAAAATAACGTAAAGTCTATAATTCATAAATTTTAAATAAATTGCATCGCATATTATAACAACAATAATCTACGAAAATTTAAAAATAAATTATTGATTTAAAAACAAGTCAGTTCAAACCAGGGGTTGAAATCGAAAACATTTTTTTCCGATTTCGGTTTCAGATATTGGTATTGATTTTTTTCGATTTCGTTTTTAGTTTCAAAATCGATTTCGGTTTTTAAGCCGACCGATCAACCGATATTAAAAATCGTATCCAATATCCGGTTTCAAGCCCTGGAACTTCATACACTATAGTTTGATTTATCGCTTATATTTATTTAAAATTAATTCGTCCGAAGGTTCTCCGAGGATTCTGACGTGAAATATATTGTTGAAGAGCGTTTGCAAATTGTCCGGTAACAGCCTGTAAGAAAATAACATATAGGTAACAATACATTATTGCGTGTTTGTGTTTGTTTTTTTCTCTCGTAAAATACGTCTCAGAACGTTATAGAAGAACGCGTTTGGAGCTGAAATTTTCTCTTACCTTATGATCGACATCATTGTCATCATGTGGCCGGGAACAGAGAATATCCTCCGTTCTTCCAATATCCCTTTCATCATTTCACTACCAGCTAAGCGTGTAGGTATTTCGGGTATTCTAAGCAAACGTTCGTCGGTCATTAATAAACAACATAATATTATTTTAATATTATGTAACGTGCATTGAAATATTATAATATAGTTGCTCGAATATTATTATGTGTTTCATACCTGATATCTAAAAACGACGAAACTTTAGGGTTGGTTTCCACAAAATAAGGCAATATATTCGTGGTCTTTACGTTAGTGTTGAACTGTTTCAACTCGTTGTGCAAACATTCCATCATACCTGCGAACATCGAGTGCAAACGTTAATGATATTTTATATTTGTTCATAATATAAACAAAAAAAGTATAAACGTATAAAAAATGTGGGCAGATTGCCCAGTAGTAAACAATTAAAAACAATTATTTTAACATAAATAAAAATAGAATGAATGGATTTTAAAACAAATAAAGCGTCTTTATATTTTTTAAATGTTTTTAATAATATTGAGGATTCAACGGTATTATGATCGGCTGGATAGAATCAATTTAGAAATAGAAATAAAATCGTTTTCTACTATTTTTAAACTCATTAATTTTTCAACGATATTACCCACATTGTATTGTAATAATTATTACAGAATAAAAAAAAAAACCGATTTAATTATTAATATATTATAACTTTTTGATAACCGAAATTTTAAAACCATTCAAACTACACGGTGAAAGGTTTTAATAACAATTCCAATAATATTTACCGTTTAAACCCCATTTAGTAACCGAATACGTGGAAATATTAGCTACACCGGACATCGAAGACATCGATGACATCGCTACGATTTGTCCATGGTTTCTCTCCAGCATTGATGGAAGAATTTCTCTGTTCATCTGTGTAGAAATAACAACAACAATTTATTATTATTGCATTGATCATGATTGGATTTCCGTATTATTTTATAGACATTTATCGTATAAACTTTACGCGGCTAAATTTCTAAACATATTATTGAATCGTAATAATGTATTATTAAATAATAATAAAATTTTTATAGCTGGGGTTGGGGTTTTTGTGCAATGTAATTTTTTTTCAAGTGGTTTTTAAACGTGATTCCTATTAAGGTCGGTTTTTCTAATTTTCCGCAATTCCATAAAATTATATTTTATATTTTAGTAGCCTTCTTAATTATAATACTTTTCCACTAATCTACTGGTCTTATTTAAGGAGGGGGGGTGTGGATGCGGTGTATTGTATTCAAAAAAATTACTTCACAGGGAAAATTCTCTGGTCCTGTAGAATTGTCGGATTTTGATAACTATTTTTAAAAGAAGACTTCCCAAGGCTCATAGAACTCTGATTCTTATTCAAATAATGGAATAAAATAGTTTGTAAAAAAAGCTTAAAATTGTCTTATTTTTGACATATTATGAAGTTTGGGATCAAAATATTGAAAAACCGAGTTCAATGCGGCCTGTAGAATATTATTTTCTATTTATTAAATAAAAAAAATTATCAAAATTGGTTGGTTTTACAGAACAGGATTATTATTCCTGTAGAGTGTACCTTTGGAGAGAAAAATACATTGGCCAAGCATGCATCCTGAAGTGGTAGGTTACACAAGGTCTCAGGTAATACTGATTATTAAAATGTAACTTTTAGTTTTATTCAAATTGAACACAATACTGCATGAGGGTCTTTTTTTGTTTTATGTTTTAAATTATTTTGCATAAACAAAAATGTTAATCTACAAACATGATAAATAACTTTTTAAATAAAATATTGATTATTTAGCAAAGAAATGTAACATAATAATAAATAGAAATATTACTGTACAAGATTTTACTATCGTAATAAAAGCCATAATATTGATACACCATGACCAGATAGGGTCGAACAAGTATTAGATAATTCGGCAAAATTCGCCAATCGACGTTTTTAAATCTATAAATGATTGAAGATACGATATCAATATTTGTATTTTAGTTTGTGTTCAGTGCCTTGCTTGCATGGCCAACCAGCTGCTGGTCACACACACACTCATAATTTTTCTCTAATTGTTGATTGCACATGTCTCACAAATTCTTCACTTTAAAATTATAAATTGCTGTATTATATGGTATTTTCTCATTTATTTAGTAATACAAGATTGATCTTTAAAATATTTTTCAAGTTAAAACCAAAAAAAATAAATATCTTTGATAAATTAATTAATTTAAGTGTATTTTCCAAAGATGATTTCCGATTCAAAAGTCAGAAGACCTAACCTTTTATTGGCGTATTATAAAAAAAAAAATCTATTGAAAAAAATCGTATATTTTTTTTTCTCCTTTTAACGTCTAAGAAATACATTTAAAAAAACGACGCGTGTTCTGGATTTTTATGGTTATATTTACTGGACGTTAACCATCAAAAGCTTTCGCTCACAACATATTTTATACCTACATCTAGTGCGTATTATAATCAAAGAATAGCTAAAAGCGTCCAACAGGTATACAACACTCACCCAAATATGAGCCATTAGGTTGACATTGACCTGGTCCGTGATGAATTGATCCTTTGCCGGATCGATGTACAAATGTCCCCACACAATGCCAGCGTTGTTGATGAGTATGTCAACCGGACCCAAATTGGCTCTTACCTTCGCATGCAGGACTTTGATCTGATCTATTTTCGAAACGTCACATTTGTAGCTAGTGGCCACGCCCCCGCGATCTTTTATTATTTGAGCAGTTTCGGCGTTTCCCAATTCGTCGATATCCACGCAAGCAACTTTTGCACCCAATTTACCAAACCTTGTGGCAAGTTCACGTCCTATTCCCCTAGCAGCACCGGTGATCTATAAAAAAAAAAATAATAGATTAATCGTTGTAATTCTAATTTTTATCTTATAGCTTTTAATCTTATAACGACAATTTCTCTCTTAGTTGTGGTAGATCTATACCCACAGTTAATATTTAATACAATTAACATAATATCATTGTATTGCGTTTGAATTAAATTGGTTTCGTTAAAAAAATAATAATGTAATCGACATAACATCATAAGATATCAATAAATAGTATGCAAGTACTTTATAGAAGTCAGACCGAAATTACTTTTTTTGTTTAACCTTCGTGTTAATAATATAGTTACTTGTATTGTAATGTTACTCTAAATTTGCGTAATATTCCAATAGATTTAATACTGTACAGCGTAATTTAATATACGGTTAATTTATGATAATTGGTTAAATATTATAATTTTCAATATTCCGTGAAAAAAAAATAAAATATATATAGGTACTACTATTGCATTGGGAGTGATAATTAATGTTTGTTTGAAAAGTTTCATAAATATTTGATGTGATGAAACAATACAATTATATAAAATGTTGAAATAGTTTTTTTTTGTTATTATGACGTTGGTGTATTTTACAATAATTTCAAAAGATTTAACGAGGTATTTTAGTAAATAAACAAACATGATAGCTTACAAAAATATAACGAAAGTATAAATGTTAACTAAAATAAACAATATAGCTTAAAAATTAAAATTGAAAACATTTTTTACCGTCAACATTTACATAATATTATCTCATTCACACTTTATTGTTTCGCCGTTGCGATTTCGTTTTCACAAAATATATGAAAAAATAACACACACCTACTCGGTACGGTCTGCGTTTATCCGTTCAACTTGTTATTTTAGATAAACTGTATAGTGTGTACAGCCACCCTTAGCGATTTCCTTATAATATAACAGTCGTACTACAGTCGTATTGTATTGCATTTAAATAAATAGACCGCCCGCGGCTCGTTTTAGGTGTTCAAAAAATACATTCTTTATATGCACTTACGTATACATATATATATTGTATATATAATATATTATATGTATGGTAGTAACGTAAAGACGTTTTTAAAAATATTTCTCACTGTCAAAGAGCAAAAATACAAGCTTGATCTAGATAACTGCCGCAGTCGTACATGGGTAGGGTACCTTTTATTTGCATGAAATGCTTATGCTTTTTTATTTAGGGTTATGTTTTTTGAAGCCCATTCATAATGGTCGAAACGTGCTTTGACGGTACGTGAACAAATCAAATACAACACACACGCTGTATAATACATATTATATAGGTATACGATACACTGCAGTTTTTTATCTTCTGGAGATTTATAATATTTGAAATGTAACGTTTCAAATCGTAAGAGGAGGCCTATTGAGTATTATGCAAAATATCATAGTATTATTATTAGAGCGCTGATTTGTATGCACTAAAACGTGTCAAAATATTCCGCAATATAAATCGTGAAAATATCATAGAAAATCTTTAAATAATTGTGTTATATATTATGGTAAAAAATTCACAATTTTTATTCGACAATTATATTTACTATTTTTAATATTATTTATGACTTAAAATAGTTTAAAACAAATGAAACAATGATTATAATATAATACAGGCAACTACTTAACAAACAAAAAAAATATTTTTTATTTTACAATTTATAATTTAATATCGTTACACTTTCTGCTTGACAAAATAACATTTTAAATAAGTTTTTAAATTTTTGCTCCAATATGCAATACGGTTTGAATTTTGTCAAAATATTCACAAATATGTAATAACCATTAAATATGCAGTAATGTGCAAGAAAAATTATTTTAAATTACGATATTTAAATATTTCTGACGAAAATCTCAAAAACGGAAAAAAGAAAAAAATATGCGATTGCATAAAAATCGGCGATCTAATTATAACTATAATAATTTATCGTAAGATTATCGCAACCGTTCAAGAATAACCACTGGGAATCGAGACGTTTGACCTTATACTGATTTAATATAATATTTTGTCAATACCCGCAGATATTGTTGTTTAGTCGTTATGAGCGCGATTTACTTCTGACGAAATTTAGCGATTGGTCCATCTATACCGAGGCAATTAATTTGCTATGCATCAAATTTTTAATATTACCTTTGAATAAAATTTAAAGTTTGAAAATGTTATATGATTATTATTACAGGCAATTGTAGCAAGTAAATAACTATTATACAGATGTATAACATGTGTTTTTTTTTATACTAGGCCATTATAATTTTAACACGTAGTGTACCTATATCATGTATTATATTATAACAAGTGTAATAACTAGATTTTTTACTGACGAAAAAAAATATTTATCGTTCAACATCCTGTTGACCTTTTTCGTTGTGTTACTTGATAAACCGTGAACGCCGTACTTCTCTAGTACTAACACAATGCAAATTATAATATAATTCTGATAATAGTGTTCTTTTTCGGAATATGAAATTAAAAATGTATGTTGTCATTCAAAAGAGTAAAAATATAACAATCATAAAACAAAAATGGTAAAAGATATTATTTTACTTTTTCAAAAATGTTGTTTTGTATAAAATGACTTTAAATTGTGTAAAAAATATATTCAGAAACGTATTTACTTTTCAAAGTAATGAGTATTTACTGTTAAAAGACTCAGCCGAGTAAATTAAAATCGTTTATTTATAGCGAAAAAATACTCGTCCCTCCCAACGACGGAAAGAAATCCGCGAAGATTTATGTAAAATATACATGCCAACAATATTTTTATTGCGTATATAATATAGACTATAGGTAAATATCGGGCAACGAATATACGACTTGCGACGATTAAACTTTATCGGACAAGCACAGCAGATGGATATGTAGACAAATAATAATATTATCGTAATTTTGGAAACAAGAGCTTTTAAATCCAACGGAAAAGGTCGACTACCGTCTGATCCGCGAGCCGATCGGTTGACGTGCGTTACCTTGAGCCCATGGATATCTTTATGCGTGCCAAATGCTTATGACGAGTGATAACAATAGATGCGTGTAAATGATGATCCCGCTAAGTTTCCTTGAAATTATTTTAATAACATATAATTATGGTATTATAAAATTCATGGTTAATGGTCGATGACCGTGGTCATGAACAATGTAAAAACATGCGCTATACAATACTGTATTCATAACAATGTATAATATTACATTTGTGTATTATACATCTATACAATATAATATGTTTTTTTCAATGTTTTATGCACAATACGACACCGTCGGATAGTGTTGTCGTTACTCGACACAGCTCACGTTTTCGCGACGGACGACAACAGACGAAATATTCAATCGCCGAAATCGGTCGCGATGAATTCGTAGTTGGCCGATAGATGTGTACATATGGGTAATACAACTCACCAACACGACTTGTCCTTTGACGCATTTCGGCTTCACCGGAACGAATTTTTTCAAAATCGCGAACAGAATTCCAGGCACCAACAGCAGAATAAATACCGCCAGTTGGAAGACGATCTTCAGCGGGTCGGAGGGCCGATTGTTGGGCGGCATGGCGTGCGCGGGAACCCGACAAAAACGAAACGAACGGTTTTTTTTTTGAGTTTTCGCTGAAGGTTCAGTGAAAAATATACGTGCGGCGGCGTACGCGGACCACACTATAATAATGCACGTGAATAATACCTGTAGGTATTTCGGTGTAGTCCTGCGTCGGCGGCGGTGACGGCTGTGAGAACTGGGAAGCCTTGACGTGTGTATAGATACACGACGATTATTATTATTTCCTCGGAAAACGGGTTATCAGTCGTATGGAATCAGTAGGCACACACATTATTATTATTATTTCATCGCCTTGAACGAGACGTCGAAAATAGGTGAAAGTCATAGCACCGTCGTCGTACCGCCGAGTGTCACTGCATCATTGGCGATATGCCGATACACATAAAAAAAAAATTTATCTACTATGGGACGTTATTTTTATGTAGGTACCTTTATTATAGTATCGTGTTATTGCATTATTATTTTGGAGTACTCTATACGTATACGGTACACGGTCACCTCGAGATGGTCACGTTCGATACCCCTCTCACCCGCAACTGCCGCGAGCTCAAGCGTTTATTAAGAATTGTTTGCATTTTTTTAAACTATTATTTTCGATACTCCGAACCGATATAACTGTAATGTAATATTATGCGACGTCACCGGATGGATTCGCATGATTTAATTATGTACCTAATTAATATTTAATAAGATTGGTGTAGACGCGGTAACTGCTAACAGCGCGGTAACTGCAGCTGTTACGCCGCGGTCGTATTATGGGTCTATAATTACGATGTTCGTTTTTCGGAGAGAAGAAATGCTATTCCTTATGGAGATAGGTAAGTACGTTTTCTGGAGCCGAGTGTTTGAGCGGGAACTATCGTAAAAGTGTTTTTCATCAATAAAAAGATACGATTGGTTAACAACTCCAAAATTATTTATGGAATATATTTTAATGATATTTTACTTTACTTGTTCGTAGGAAGATGGCTGTCAATAATGAATAATATCTTCGAGTTCGCTCGTTCGTGTTGATGGCCAATGTCGAATTATCTGTCATATATCATTTTAATAACAACACCTGGCTTAAGTAATCGTTTAGATAGAGCTGAAAAGTGTTGAGTGTGAGTATAATATTACGATGGTAAATTTTATAGTGTGTATTTAGTGTGCAGTTTGTATTGTATAGGGTCTAATTATGATTTTTAGATTGCAAACGAACATTTTTAAACTCGATATAAAATTATCGTGTGGATCTTTGCCCATAATACCTGAATGCATACATATGTATAATATTCAGAACAGACCGATAAAACAAATTTTTGTTTTTATTAATCTTGATCGTCGAGAATTCCCAAATGGTTTTATCATACACGTTTTACTCAGCTTTATAGTACTTTTTGCGAGTCAAAACAACAGTAAAGTTGTAAACATTTTATAATATCATTATGGTAGGTACTTTGATATGTTTTGGTTCTAACTTTATCACAGGCAATGCAGGTAAATATTTGTACAAGCTCTAATATGAAATCGTCTCACAGCTGTCATCAGCTATAATTTGAAAGAAAAATCAAATTATTATCTTGCGCCTGCGAATGACATTATGATAAAATCAATCACAGTTATACAGTTGTCTGGATGATACGATATAACTAAATTTTTGTAGAACACTCTTGGATCAAATTACTAACATGCGACCTATTAAAATCATCAATTTATTTATTATTATTATGATTATTCATTTATTTACTTCATAATAATAATATTAAGAAGCATAATCAGTATAATTTTTGTCGATAGAATAATGCGATGCGTTCGCAATAATTATACATGCAAGTTTTTTATCTGTTACCTGCCGTTTACCTGTTTATGTGTTGCCTTCTAACGCAAGATTTAAAATGTTAATTACGTTAAACTTAAAGGCCCAGTCATAATATGATTATGTCAGACCTCACTGGTTTCATTACATGCACATGACGTTTAATAGATACAGTTCAAAGATTTTCACTTACATTTACGTGTTCAAATTATTCGTGTGTTACATAATATGTTAATTTTTTGGTAGCGGGCGCCTGTTCCAAAACTGCTACTCACGAGTAACATATTCCGTTTATACGGTTCAGTATGACGTGCTATCTACTGACTAAATAGACTAAATATTATCATTATATTGGTAAACTTAAACTATATCAAAAAACTTTGACGTGATTCTACCGTGGATTATCAAACTAATAAAACAGTAGGTAGGTAAGTAGGTATTTTGTTTTCTGTCACATTGTTCACGGTAAATATTATCCGGGTATCGGCTGGGAATAGAAAAAAATAACTAATCCCAAAAGCATCACTGCAAAATAATACGATACGATAGATTTAAAGTGAGCTATAGAATATGATAATTATATATTTCAAAACTAAAATAGTAAGACTTTAACATCTAACGAAAGCTACTGTAACAATATATTTTTTGTATTTTCTAAACAAAAAAAAATATAATATATACTTAATGATAAACTATTTAAATAAACAGTTTTTAAAAAGGATCTGTTCGTTGAAATATTACAAAGTTCAAAGGTCGTACCAAAATTACATTTCTTAAAGGTCAATTTTTTGTTTCTTTGGATATTTTCCAGAAAAGCTATAGATTGCTAAATATATTTAAAAACGAATAGTGTAGTATAGGATTCAGTTCAAATATAAGAATAATGTTAACTATAAATTTTGTAGAACTCTAAAAATGTTTAAACAAATACTAATAAATATTGCAATAACTAATGGCTATTAGTTATTACTGACCACTTTCATTAAAACATTTCATGATATATAATAATAATAATAATAATGTATCCAGTGTGTACTTAGTTTGTTCAGTGTACAATGCATATAATATATTATATTATTATTGTGTGCTGTCAAACTATAAACAATATAATATTATATTTTTTTTATTTTTCAATCATCACGGTATACACTGTTTATCATCAAGAAGATGTGTGTAATTTGTAAATTTATTTTGATTTTGCATGGGTATCTACAAAAACGAGTTACACTAGCTATATAACACATCTAGGGTATGCAAAATCTTACTAAACTTACCTGTTTATCCAGTTGCATTACTTAAAAGAATTTGTATATATTTTACAATTAAATAAGTGAATTGTATGTTTGTAAATCGTACCTATGGTATTATTTCGAAATTTACCTACGTCACATAATTGTCTGCACAAATAAAATAACATTTGATTATAATATAATCAAAGTGGTTTTAAGTGGGTGCGTGGTAGCTACGAGAGAGGTGTTATAATTTATGTCAGCCCGTATCTTCTCAAAAATAATGTAGGACTTAGCTTACCAGATTACCTTTACTCGAGAGAGCACCACTGGTGTTCGTATATTAATTTTTCATGGATTTTTTGTGACAGTAAAATATTACTATTCGTATCCTGATGACATATAAAATCTAATGTGTAAATCTAAAATTATCTAAAATTACGGTTTATAATTATTTTCATAATGATTATGATCGATACTATTATTTTATAGTATAAAATCTAAAAGCTAGACAACAGTCGTTATACTATGTGAATGCATTACATTTTACTGTGTATCATTAAAACCAACTGATGATACCTATAACTACTTCAAAGCATAATATAAATTATACATTTAATCATTATGTTCATCGGGGAGCTGCACTGGAATAATGGAACTTGTTAAAATGTATCATATTGAACGATAAAGCACTTTTGTATATCTATGAAATATCTAATCGAAAACATGTGTTCTCCATAATGGTACTCAGAGCTTCTGTATGTTATAGTTATCTTTTTTATATTTTTAAGCAAAAAAAAAATGAATACAATTTTTAACAAACAGTTTTTGGGTCATTGAGTATCAATTGTCCACGGATCGAGGGGATGGAGAAAAAGGGCACCGCGTACAGACATAATACCAATTGTTATCGGAATATGTATTAAGATGTTTGTTCCTGTTTATTCTTGCGGAAACATATACCTGGGGTCAGCAAAATGTCACAGACAGAAAAGATTCAATAAATCGTCAAACACTTTTTGTGTTGTGAAAAATGCTTTTAAGCCCAGTGTACAGCATTAGGTATAGAATTTAACAGCATAAAAAATTCAAAATTAAATTCTTTTCAGTTTGAAAATAAATGTATTATTATCAGATCATACTATTGTATATTCAAAAATATATATAGTTTATATAATTATGTATTTAAAATTGTATAACAAGAGTATAATGTTATGTTTTTATTAAAATATACTTGTAGGTTAAATTTAATAAAACATAACGTGCTAGTAGCTGCAAACAATAATCAAAAATGAGTAATTAAGTACTGGACATTTAGCAGTTTATCAATAATTGAAAAAATCTTTCAATTTTTATTTCTTAAGTATACCTAAATAGAGGTACCAGATTATGGTATACCTTATGTGATTCGTTAAACCAGTTATAATAACAATTTAAAAGTTACACATTATAGTCGTATTTTTAGTAGGTATCACAATTAAAAATACAATAAGTGGAATAGTGGATATTGCATTACCGTAGGTTGTCCCACATAATAAGTGTGTGTAGTATTTATTTCTTTTTTTTTAGATGTACTATCTACTTCAATTTTTTTTTCAGCATTATATGTCAGGTAACCTTTCCAAAATAAATTGTAAGTAAACAGAAAAATACAAATACCCAACTGATCTATAAATACATAATATTATGATATAATACTATGCTCATGTTCGTCATTCTCTCGCTCGTGATACTCATGCCAATCCTAGACACGAGGCTAATATAACTTTTCTTTCAACTATTCTTCTAACCAACAAAAAGTCAAAAAATTCCCCCTCTTCTATCACCAATTAACTTCGGAATACCAACTCTCAACACACGTTCTCGAATTCCAGTTTCTTCCCCTTTCACTAATTATGGCCCAAATTCTCCAATCGTACGTACGATGCGGTTCTTCAACGATGACCCCTAATTTACCCTGCAAATAACCAAGTTGCTTGAGTACTTCTTTTATTTTTCATATTAAATACTATTAATTATCCATGTACCATTAAACACGTTACTTACTTGGTATTTTTTTTTTCGGGCTTGGCCTGTGTTATTTGTACAAACAAATAAATAAATATTAGGTAGCACAACACGAATAGTTGTTAGCTAGAAAATGATTACGTTTTCTATTTGTTATTTTATTTTTTCATTCACAAGAATGAAAGTACATTTCGCAACATAATAAATCGTTCGGAACTTTAAAAGCTAAGGTTTAATACAACGTAAATGGCTGGTTTTGCTTTTACGCGTGCACAAGTTCACTAGGAATATTTATCTTATATTTTGCTCGAACGGTTTTCAAATAATACTAGGAAGGTTTATCTGTCGGGACTGGATTATTCGGCCAGCAAGAGGACGGTCCGGTAAGCAAAAAAATAGTGACTAGCCGAGGTGGGACAGCGGTGGAAAAAACACACATATTGGGTTCAGTCGATCTATGCGCTGGAGGGAGGGGGTAGTGGAGGGGGGAGGGGGGGGGGTATTTTGTGATTCATTGTGCAACACCAGCGGCGGCGGGCAGACAATAAAAATAAAAACGGAAAAATCATTCAATAACGGCCAACCGATAGCGATCGTGCGCCGTCTATGTATATTTTATATATTTCGACTTTCCGGTGGGGCGGGTGAAAAAAATGTATATACTTATGTATAATATATATAATATGGTACCTTTGCCGTCTGTTTTTATGCAGCTGTGCACAACTTTAGGAAACGATTTTCTTCGCGACCCTTTTGCGCGTTTACTATTTTTTATTGCACGTACCCATATATATATATACATACATTTCTTTTTGCCAGATCAGCCAGATCAGATTACATTTAAATTTATAGACCGCCCGCGGCCTGTAAGGTGTTAATAAAGAAAATCCATTGTGCGCGCGGGTGGAGGCGGTGACGATGGGGTCGCCCGTTCGGTCGGGGTTTTTTTTTTATTTTCAAAGGATTTCTCACTGTCAAAAAGCACGAGCGAATGCAAACTCGATCTTGATAAGCATATAATATAATACGCGCATGAGTTAAGGGTAAACTCACGTCTTTTGAAGCGTTTATTTTCTTGTTTTAGTGCGCCCGCGAGAGGACATATAATATTTTTTTTCCTCCAAACACACTGCAACACAGGTGAATGTTTTTACAAGAACATAATGACGACGACGGCGGCGGCGGTGGTACAGTACCTACGCATTATGCATACACACTTATATAATACACATACGCGTGAAACGGTGAAAACCGTTACTAAACGCGCCCGCCGCCTTTGTCCAAACAGAGGGTATATCGTCAACACACGTGTAAAGGTGTAAATGTATTATGTACAGTTCCAGTGGAAATTTATACATAAAATACGCACATACTGTGGGGAATTTCAAAGAAAACCCTCGGGTAGGGGCGACGTGCAAAAACTAGATTTTTACCAAAAGCTCGAGTGATTATCCGGCCGTTTATCTCACGTGTTATAATATTTTTAGCGGTTTTCCGTTTTGAAACGTTCACCTGTTTTAGATTACGAGAGTGTGGTTAACAACAACTTATAGCAGGACAACACTTAGGCCACAAAAAATGTTTCAAAAGAAAATTTGTAAAATATTTATTTTGGACTTAACATATTATACGTGATTTTACTTACATAATATGTACTCGATAATTTTAAATACAAATTTGTTATTTTAGTATTGATATTGATCTTTGTTTGGCATTGATATATTTTTAACTTAATGAACAACTTCTATGGATTTTAGAATTGTGGCAAACCGATAAAAACCATCTGTTCGCTGTTTTCTAATCGATAGTTATACTCTTCATTCTTCAACAACTGTCTCACACTGTGTTTTCCAAAAGAAAGAAAATATATTTTTAAGACATAGTTTCCTCGCTTGCTCTCAGAATATAAGATTGACCTGATGAATTTGAAATACAACATATTGTATTAGTAAATTGGTTATAAAAATAATGTCTTAGAACTTAAATAAACATAAGAAATCAATGATACGTTTATGTCGCATTGGTTTGCGCCATACTGAAAACTAGAGACTAGAGTCAATCCTAAGTTTCACCATTTATTACAATTTTAATTTATTATGAACCAAATACATAATATCCGGGAAATTACTAGAACATTATTTATTTAAAACTGATATTGCAAAGATATTACAAAATTAGACCATTTTGTTTTTGGTTATAAATAATATATAAGTACACTTTTTTTGTTATTAATATAATTAAAATAAATAAATATAATATAAGTATAACAATATAATATATATAGTGGTAAATTATTTTAAAGTGATTTAAATGCCAATTATTCATGTGCAATGGAAAGATAGGTATCATCACTGTAGATACTTGAAATGTGTGTGTTTTTTATTCATAATTGTATTTTTGCAATATGTTTGTCAAAACCAATGTAACAATCGTTTTGTGATGTTAATCTATAGCTAATACACTAATATCCCAAGAAATATTTTTAAAGAAAATCACCGCAGTGGTTAAGGTCAAATCTTAGATTTTTATTCGTTTTATTAGATATTATTTAATGTTTAGCAGATAATACAATGCAAGATTATATAACAATAACATAAACAAATACATTTTGAAAAAATATGATAACGTATGTAAGATTTTATTTATAATTTCGCTTTAGACGTCGTGGAGAACATTAAGCCACATATATATTATCTAGGTTGGATCTGATGAAAGGATTTTGAAGATTGCAAAATAAAACCCAATTTAAAGTGTTTTAGATTCATCAGATACGTGAGCAGAAAAATTATATTTTTTTTCAAAGCGCTATACTAAAATCGATTAGTTATTGGATTTAGCGGATATCTGAGAAACCGTTCAAAAATTGAATCCTGTAAGTATTTGTTATTATGTATAATATTTTTTTTTTCATCAACAATTCATTTAGTATTTACGTTTTCACATGATATAATAATATCATATATTTACCTAATGATAACATACAAAATATTTTTATGTATAATTGGTTTAGCATAATATTTTATGACAAACTTCGTAGTATGTAGATGTTTTAAAACAACAATTATAACTGAAGGTTTCCAAAGCACCGAGATAGTACCTAATATAAAATGTATTTATATTAAATTATTTTTGGAATTTTATAAAGAAAAACAAATATATATTTTTATTTTAGCTGTATTTTTACGGTTGTGACTGCAATGGGAATTGTTATAAAGGTATTTTTTTATTTTTTTTATCAACAGTAAAGGATTTTTTCTAGGCAAACATGAGAGATAGGTAAGCAGGTAAGCGCATCATAGGAAAATGGTGTCTGTATGGATTTGTTTCTACTTCTCAACTTCGCTCAGAATATTTCGATTGTTACTGAGTGTAATAGTGTAATCATTTTATTTTTTTATTTTTTTTAATTTTTATGATTTTAAAACCATGCCGGAAGTATAAATTTTTTGGAAGCACGCATAACCAAAATTTGTTTTAATTTGGGTTGACTAAAATATGCTTAACCTGTTAGAAGGTACCTTGAAAAAAAATAAAGTCTCTGTTCTTGAAGGTTAACCTACCGGTTATATTACCTTGTTGTGGTAAAATATGTGTATTTTTGACTTTAAAACCAATCAAATAAAAATAAACTTATGTCAAAACTGTGCATGTTTAGTAAAACTTAACTTAAAATTGTGTACGAATATCAGGTCTTACTATTTAAAAAAAAAATAATTATAATACATTTATGCATTCAAACATAATATTATTCATTGTAATTTGCAATCAAAAAATGTATGCAAAGAAACTAAAAATTTAACTATAGGCAGAAAACTTTGATTATACTTTAAGAGAATATTCATGGAAGTGATATGGATGGTAGAAATGCTAAATAAATTAAGAATGAAGTTAAATTCCCAGATGAATAAAGGGGAGGAAACTTCTTTTTTCAACTTAGTACTGTAGTGACGTAAATATCAAGTTTCTTACAGGGCTTACCAATGAATTCCCAAGAAACTATAATCATTTATTAACCATATATTTTCCAGTGATTATAGACTTTTGTCAATTACGTGTAATTGGACCATAACGAATCATAATATCCCTAGCCTAGTTACGCGTTTTTTGTATTGTAGACTGCCTACTCTAAATTTATAAAATTATATTTTTGAGAATTGAATAAACCAACTTATTATTTGTAAAATATATATATTATAATTAAATTACCTAATTCAGATTTGAATATTTGCGGCATCTAAAATATGATGCAAGAGTTAGGGTTTTCATTTTTTAAGACGTTCTGTATAGTACATTAAAAAAAAAATATATATATATGTATGCTGTACTCCATTCATATTTAGTTGTGGTTCATAGATCAAAAAGAAATTATTTTAAATGAAAAAAAGGTGGGTAAGTGGATGTCGCTCTGCTGTGGGTCACTGTAATGGATAGTGTCAAATTTGAATTCAATGATATAATATCATTGTATAAGAAAAACGATTCTGAGCGAAAACGGTCAGTCAGCCTATGATATATTACCAAGTATATTTGATAATATTATTGTGAATAAAGTAATTTATATATAACCTATTTACGTAGAGCCTTGTTTTAAATTTTCAATCCTTAGCTATAAAAGTTGAACATTTTATAAATTTTTAACTACAAAATAATTATTAAATTATAAATTTAATAAATGTTGTCAACATTTGAACTTAAATGCTTATAAGAAAAGTTGTGCCAATGCATTTTTAATATTTTTCAACTGCTATTATGACAATATATCAGGAGCCTTGCATTAAATTTTCACACTTTTTTACCCAACAAATAAAATCTTATTTATATTTATAGGAGAAAAAACAAAAAAAATTTAAAACTGACAATGTCCATAAGTAGCTTAAAAAAAGTCAAAATATTTTTAAAATTGTATGGTGCATAGCAAATGAAAATATAAACATTCAGTAAAATTTTCATGTATCTACAGTTATTCGTTTTTGAATTACAATAATATAACAAAACCACTACATGAGAAATCGAGTGAATATCCAATATTGTGAAAATATGAACTTCAAACGCTCGTAAAAATTTAATTTGATTTTCTTATGGACATTTTTTTTTTTGATAAAGGTAGATAATCTTATAAGGAATTTTGTGTTACATTTTAAAATCTTAGATTTAAAAATGAAAATTTTTATGAATTCTTAACTCAAAATAATTTGGTAATTTTCGTGATTTTTCCATATTTTGTCAATTTTTGAACTTTAAATGCTTATAAAAATAAGTTCATAATAATAAATTTTGTTCATGATTATCATAATAAATTATTAAAATGTATTTGAATTGTATTCACATTTAAAATAAAAGCAATGATAATATTATAAGTTCTACGTTTTATAAAAAAAAATATGAAATAATTAATGTTCTATAAGAAATTTAAAGATTTATAAACGCATTATTACAGATGAAATGTGGTCTTGGAGAGGGCATTTTTAAAATATTGATTGTTTGATCGTAATATCGTTGATTGAAAGGTAACGTAAAAAAAAATCACACTTTATAATATGGTGATCAATAACTATTAAAATATTAGCAACTGAACTTTTAGTCAAGGTTATTGTTAAACGATTTCTTACTGACAACATGTCGGTGAGAAATTTTTTTGGAGCCGTTTTGAAAATATGAATCAGAAAATTGGATAAGTAATTTTACACGAATCTGTCTAGTACTCCCAGTCGGTAGGTCATTACACCAGAAAGTCCCCAGGGTTTATGACTATCTTTCTTGCACTGGTATACACACACTACATTGAGATATAACACAATAAAAGTACCTACTACACAGCACACAACAGTTGTATCACTCGTTTCAGAGAATAATATGAAATGTCTGTCCACTTCTCCCTACAATTTATTATTTTATTTGAACTGTTGAAGTGCCGTGTAGCCAATGCAGTCGCATATCACGCTAGACACGAATCTAATTAATATTGTATTATGTTTGTTGAGTCATTCGAGTTAAATTAATAACGACGTTTTAAATTTACGCTCAATCTCGATGCAAATAAATCATGAATTCTTAAATCAATGAGTTGAGTTTTTACATTGAAGACGATAATATATTTATTTTTATTAACACGTCTTCCTAACAGCTTTTACCATAATTTTCCAACACACACTTGCACAATATTTATGTAAATAAATAAATAAAACACCTCGAATTGTTTGCATTACTTTAATAGGTACCTAATAAATAACAGACATTTTGACATTTTTAAAATACCCATTCATTCATATAATTAATGAAATAATAGCTATAAAATATATTATAATTTACCCATAATATATGACAGTCTTAACTAATATAAAATTCTATACCTATCAGCCAAATTTAGTAATTAATTAAAACAAAAACGTTTAAAATATTATACGGTATCGGCTCAAACTTCAAAGTAAGTGTGGCGAGATTTATTTTCGTATTACCGTTATAACATACAAGATACGATGTTATTTTTACATAAATGATTTATGGACGATTAGGTACATTATACAAACGTTGTTTTCAGTTAGTAGCCACTGTAAGATTGATGATTGACATGTTGGGCAGATTGTCCTGGTCTTCTTGTGGAGGCAACAAGACTTTCACGTAGAAAATATTTTTTATCGAATCCGAAATATTGACGGGGAAAAGTCTGTATAGTAAATCGAAACAAAATATTAATTCCACACGAACGATTAATAACGCATTATTTTTTAAGCCTCTTACTTCCGTATAATATTTGTAAAATACGTTATACGAGGAATAGTGAATTCAACTTCGTTCGTCAAAATCCCGTGGACTGTAGCTTTAGCGGCACTTTCCACGCTCAACACCGGCAACCTGAAAACCGATTATCGTATCGTAAGCTTCACCTCAGTTAATGTTCATAATTTTAAACTCATAAGACGTTAGTTATTACAAAAGCCTCCCCAACTTTTACATTTCAATAATTATAAAATATATATATATATATATAGGTGAAAGTGTAATACTGCACTATTTGTTAATAATTGCCATATAATAATTGATCGCATAAGACAGTGTAACATTATCATACAATATAATATGAGAAAATTATATGTGCTAATGACCTATAATCTACTATAGGTACCTATAAAGACTCATCGATGAAAAATGGAAGATTACGTTTGTAATAATCATAATTAATTTACGTTAATGGCTCAAACTTAATATTTGTAAAGTACCATTTATGAATTATAATCAAAATGTATACCTATACGTGTGTAATTTTAATAGTTATCATATTATGTTTGTATAGAATAAGACGACTGACTTAAAAATTTCTATAGTATTAATTGGACGGTGCGTGGGTAAAATGTCAAGATCACTACTGATCAGGAAACGAAAAAACTTTGTTATTTCAGTATTTACTGTCGTGGGTTTTTCGTTCTTCGAAAGCTATTTTGGGATTAGAAATAATGAACCAACTGTTCTAACATTTTGGGATTAAAAATTACCTACGATGGACGTTATTATGTTACAAGAAAGTACGCAATAAAAAAATAAAAAAAAATTTAAAAAAATATGAACAAAATTGACTTATTGCCAATTATTGTAGCACCGTAAAATCAATGGTTTATAAATGGTCATACCTGCTGTTTATGGCTTTCATATAATCAGCACTCGTGTTAATTAATCGTGGTATCACAACAGTGGTATGAATTTTGTTGTGCGAATGGTCCCTGAGTTCCTCTCTAAGACTTTCCATCATTCCTAGAAACATAAACAACGTTGTTTCAAACAAATCATAAATAATTATAAACGATCGTCATCGTCGTCGTCGTCATCACTGATATCGTCCATAATTTTTGTAATTAATTTGAAAAAATTTAAAACATTTAGTTTTCACTATTTTTGATCGTTCAAAGATCTTGACTTTTTACATTATAATAGTATAACTGACTACATTTTGTACTTCATATTCAGGAGCAAAATATTTTTCTGAGAATTTCAAAAGGTAGGTACTTACATAAAAATCGAACGAGTAGTTAACTAGCTATAACTTATACCTAAGTCTTAAAAATATTTATGAACCACTACGGAATAAGGGATCGACATTTTGTGTGACTTCCACTACTTCCACTCAACTCAGTCATAAAATATTTTAATATCCATAAAATTATACCTAGCTGGTTAACTCACTCGAAATTTGGTATTTATAATATATTATAGAAATTCTGAGTAAAATATATTTCACTTCGAACTATAAAATAAAAAAGTAGGCTGTTATTCAAAAAACTAAAAGCCCTAAGTTCAATAACGATAAAAAAATATAGGTACCTATACTTAGTAAAAAGAATAATTTTTTTTAAGTTTTATCTTGTCATGAATTAGTTGTTTTAAAAAACAAATGCATTAAATGTCATAAATTTTCACTTTGTGATCATGACCAGCTGGGTAAAGTTAAAAAAAAAATAGTTTTATATCGAAGAAAATAATGAACTTGAAATGTATACAATAATACTATGACGAAAGGTGCAGAGGTCATGCAACAGACAAAGAAATTATGCAGATCGTAAACGTAACTGTGTAAAATAAAGTGTTCAATAGGAGTACGCAGTGTTCGACTTACCATTAACACCCCACTTGCTAGCCGTGTAAGCCGATAATTTGGCCTCGCCGCTGAGAGACGAAATCGACGAAATCGCTACAATATGACCGCTGTTTCTCTTCATCATACTTGGCAAGAACGATCGTATCATCTAAACCATAAAAAAAATAAATAATATTAATAATCAATAAGTGCCTATAGGCACCACAACGAGTGACTTCATGTTTTACTTATACAAATAATTAATTTAATATTTTGTTTTTTTTTTCTCTTTTCCAACAAAAAAATCGTACCCATTCGCTTTTCATCGACTTACCCAAAAGTGTCCGAGCAGGTTTATGTTGATGATGGTGGAAATCGTGTGGTCCTGAGCGCCCAGGAACGTGTGACCGACGATGACAGCCGCGTTGTTGATGAGCACGTCCACCGGGCCCAGGTCGAGTTCCACCTTGACGGCCAGCGCGGCCGTTTCGGAGCTGACGGCCACGTTTACAGTATAAGCCTTGGCCGACGCACCCGGCACCTTAGACTCGATCAGCTTGACCGTTTCTTCGTTGCTCGTCTGGTCCACGTCGACGCACGCCACTTTGGCGCCGAGATGGGCGAACATTAAGGCCAGTTCACGGCCGAGGCCCCTGCCTGAGCCAGTGATCTGTGAACACAGACGGACAAATGTCCAACATGTAGATATCCTAGAATCAACAAGTCCAAGAATTACGTGAAACAGGTGGCATCATTTTTTACTTTACGTCACAGTCCACAGACGATATCGTCAACCGGTTTGCTTGAAAAATGAAGACACCTAATTATTTTTTTATTTATAAGTGATGAATATTAAAAATGAAAAAAAAAATTTATATACGAGTTCAAGAGACAATTATTCGATATTATCCGTTTCTTCAAAAGGCACAGAATATAAATTGGTATTTTAATAATATTGACCTTTTTATTAAAAGTACCTATATGATATGATAATATGTTTGGTTATAATGATATTATGTTGCGTAATGGGTATAATAAATATATTTTGCATTTAAATGTAAAAAATACTCGTCTGCGTTTTACTATCATTTATAACTGGAAAGAAATTGCGTAAATGACCGTCACTCGACATACATTTCGTTTCGCGAAGCGACTGAATTAAAAAATTATACTTGTTGTTTTTACCCATACCATAATATTATATTAAAATAAGTTATATAAATTATAATAAAATGTTTATTAAAACCTAAAGCAACTAGAAACCCTGAAAAACATTTACCATTAATAACTAACGATTGCGATTTCGATTGGGAAAACAATAATTAAACAATAGGGTTCCGTTGAGGTTTTGGTTTCATGATTTTCAAAAGATTCTAACGCTGATTCTTTGTGGTTCCAGTCCGTCGATACGATCAACTGTGGTGAACATTTACAATTTGCACACAATTATTCAGTAAAGTAAAAAATGGCCATCAAAAAGTTACCCGTGAAATGCGTTTAACTACCTATCGGTTTCAACCCGACTCACTCTATTCGCACTATATAATAATATACGCAACAACCGAACAATATAATGGTATTATACTAATAATATATTCTATGGCATTACGTTAATATGTTTTAACGTTCATGTGAGTACATTGTTGTTTTGCAAAGTTTCGACATAGATATCAAATTCATATTCAGATATTCACTTCGTTAAATTCGTTTTAACATAATTTACTTGATTATCATAACTTACACTAGGAATGTAATTGAATATATATAACTCATAACCAGCCAGTCAAGTATCATAAATTAAAACGTATCCATATAAGTGATTTAACTGTAATTATACAACGTAATATTCCACATTGTTTTATCATTAATATATGAGATCACAAAATGTTAATAAAATTGTTGTTATAGTATTCAATATTAATAAGACGAAATTTAACTAACTGCTGTGATTCATGTTTGAAAATAACTGAGTACCGATGCATTAATAACATTATAACATTAGCATAACAATGTATCTATGATTTTTATTTTGACAGTTTGGAAAATTATAGGATTTAAAATTATAGGAAGTTACTTTTACATGGCTAAAGACAAAAGTGCTGCAAACGGAATTTAAATAATATATTATTAATACATTAATTACCTACTTGTCTATAAACCAATAATAATTAGGCTTAACTCTTATTGAATTTGCCTATAGTATAATATAACTCTTCATTTATATCCCTTTGTCGTGCAATCCTGACTAATTAATATACATAATAATATGACATTCACAACTAATCACGTTGTAATATGATATTAGTCGCAGTTTATTTATAGGTAGGTACTCGTATCGATCGGAAGGGTAGACTATTACTAATCTGCTTAATGTATACGACTAAAAAAAAGATCAACATACCTCAAACATTTCACGATAAAACAGGGATTGCTATACAAATGTTTGAATGTCTATTTCGAATATTAATACTATTGAAATATGAAAATTTCTCATAGAAAATTCTTAAAGATATTGGCATATATTATAATTTAATAGTTTAGGCGTTAGCTTCAAATGTCACCCTTCATTGTGTTCATAAATGCATTACGTATTATGGTTAAAAAAACCAAAATCCGACTGTAGTTTTGCATTCGCTTATCCGTAATTATTTTGGTTTTTGACGATTGCACGAAAAAATATTATCTTATTAAATCCAATAAACGAGTAAACATGAATTAATTAAATTCCCAAGTAATTTCGGGTGTTTGTGTCATAAACTCATAATAAAGAAATGGTGTGAGATAAAACTATACACCTTTTGCTCGACAACAATGTCAATACGCGAACGTCTCATTTTTATTAAACGAATGTATTATAATTTACCAGTACAACGTTTCCTTTGACAGATTTTTTCGACTTTGGCAGTAACACTCTGAACATCTTGAAAAACAACGTCACAAAGAACATTTGAAATATGATGAGCATCTCTAATACTAAGGGAATTGGATTTTTCAGTCCCCATGGCTCCTGAGTGGAGGGAGGTGCCAATGGTACTGGTTTGGTATGTTCCGTTTTTGCGTTGGTCATACTTCTGGATTGACTCTAAAAAAATAAAAATAAATTATTCGTTTAGTTTACCACTAGGTAATGAATGTTAAACCTATAGTTGGAATGTAGTATATAATATTCTAAAAAATGCTTTGCGGATAAAAAAAAATAATAAATAAATTATACCAAGGGAAATTTTTTACCTTTACCATTTTATATAATCATAACATTTTGACCTATAATATAATTTGATTGTAATTTTAACTGTATAAAAATATCTATTAAAATTTAAAATGTTTTTAAAAGTTATAGCTTTCTAAATAAGTTAATAAAATCAAACCTGAAACTATATAATACGATTTGCTCGGGTTAAAAATAAATAAGTTTTTTTTACCTTTAACCCAACCTTTTATTGACTGATGTAAGTAATTATTGTTAGTTATAATAACACGGGTCCATAAAAATATTATTTTAGTAAAACGATAATAATTATAGATTTCCAAAGCAAAGCATTTTTTTTTTTTTTGAAAATGTATAAAAAATAAAAAACAATATACAATTATATCTTTAGTAACATTTTAAGGATTGAAATAACCTAACCTTTTGAGATTGAAACATATTAGATAAAAGATTGCACTCATCTTAAAAATATGAAAACTTGCATTTTATCCATTAACTACTTACTAATGTTAACTTAATTTTTATTATCTTTATATTTAAATATGAACATTAGAATATTTAATTTTAACTTGGCTTATTTTTATTTTATTAATACGATAAACTTCATAAAAAATAAATATTTATATTGATTTGGTTGAATGTAATTTTAAAAAAAAGACAAGAACATCTATAAAATAAGCGAAAATATTAAGTATCAGTTTCTTCAAGGTATTTCGATTAAGCTTATGATATAAATCAAAATAAATATTATAATACTACTTAGTTTTTTTTTTTTTAATGCACTGTTTTGTAATAAAACATTGTTTATTATAAAAGTTAAACCATATGCCACATTGTGCAGTACAAAAATATTAACGTAATTGTTTATCAACGAGAAGTCAAGGGGAAAATACACAAGAAAAAATATATTAAAAGACGGGAAAAAATTCTAAAGTCAATCGCAAATACAAAGGGAGGCGAACAGTCTGAAAGTGTCATAAATCACAGACATCTGGAACGCATTACTACGATTTCTACGGTTGTATGATAAGACAAAAAACGATAATTTCATAAGACCAATAAATGCATTTTAAATGATCGACCAGAATAAATTTTAAAAAAATAGACTCACATTTTATGAATATTATTTATATTTTAATAACTATAAGTATATTTTTTTTCGATGTTCAATGGTTTACTCAAAATTTTTTTATTTTTGTTTTTTTTGAAGAAGTAGAATGCGCTAGGAATTATTACAGGACAATAATTATTAATCAATATTTCAATAGAATTTATTCAAACAATTTATATAAACAGCTGGTTTTTCAGTAGTCCATTATTAGTACTGAATAGATTTAATTAAAAATTCTTTACGAAGGTCAACTCAGTACCTAGGTAACATAATTATTTTGTATCACGGTAAATAATTTAAAAATGACAAAATCAGTCGTTTTCCAACCGAAACCTTTCGGCGCCAATTATTAAACTCAAAACGTGGATCAATCAGATTTAAACCTATAAGAGGACGTGATACCCGCATGTGTTGTCTCCGTTTTACAAGTGCGTTACATAGCAAATTTTACGCTCAGCAGAACACGTGTAGCTCCATCAGTTTAATAATTAGACCGAATTTATCTCTTACAAATTCTAAAGGTAAGATTATTAGTTAGGCAACCTTATGGGCTTATTATTATATTTTAATTTAAACGCGAGTTATGAGTATTTTAAAATTTTAAATTGTTTAAACATCTTAAAATACACATAACTGACTTTAAAATTAAAATATATTATAAAGCCCTCGAGGTTGCCTAGATAATAACCTTACCTTTAGATTTCATAAGAGATCAATTAAGTCTAATTGGAGCTACACGTGTTCAGCTGAGCGTAAAATTTGCTATGTACTTGTAAGACGGAGACAACACATGTGGGTATCACGTCCTCATAATCAAAACGTCGTAGTTCTGCAAGTAGGTACGATTATAGACATGATTTTTTTCAGTGTTGTGAAATAGTTAATAATTGTTATCATACATACTTAACACTACCTAGAATAATAGTTCCAATCATTAACTCGTGTAGTTCTTCATTAATATATTTTATGACTTTTTATAAATAAACCTTAAGCGTGGTGTCACGCAATATCTGCGGTCTAAAACTGTTTCTTAAGCAAATAATATATAATATTATAGCACCATATTTAGAGACCTCGAATTTTCGAGGGTTAAAAATTCAATTTCACGCTGGTAGACACAAAAACGACGTAGGCACCTAATTCATATAATATATCTTATTTTAATATGATACAAAAGATAGCATCTTCATTTTATAAAATATATTTTAATACAAAATAAACCATTCAATTATTTTGAGTACAATTTATCGTTGATGGTCATTTATGAACAAAATTGGCTATATACACCACGTTAAAATATTGCGTAATATTGTGTGATAATGGTGGTTACATTGAAGAAAATATGAAAATGGATGATGCAAATATTAATTTATGGGACCTACTATGGTCGGTTTACTCATTTAATACGAATACTACAGTGGTTTTATATAAATTATTTATTGAAAATATTTATTTATTTTTAAAATATTATTAACACAGCTATACTCAAAAATAACTACCAATTTATTTCTAAGATAATTTGTACTTAATTCTACAGTAAATAATTACTTATACCAATATTATTCTTTTGTTAAACTAAAATATTTACAAAACATTATAAATGTGTACGCACTATCGAGGGAAGAACTTCGTACACTGTATACTTAGTATAAATGTTTTGTGTATACCCAAAATCTCTGAATAAATAAAATAAACAGGGTAATAATACATAGTGATGTTAAATAATGGGGTGAATCGAAACAATTATTTAATTTTACAAATGCCAATTTACTGTATTATTATAATGAAAAATGAACTAAATTTGGTCTCGTATTGCAATATTTCGAGGAAATTCCACAGTAATATAATCTACCTTCATAATAAATTCAGGTGTACCTACAGTCGTGGTGGTTAAACGTGGTTTGGGGGGAGGGGGATATAGTATATTCCCTCCATGATTTTTTTTCAATATTTAAAATATTTATATAAATTATAAATTATATTAATAATGATCAAATAGTGCATGTTAAAAAAATCAATCACCCTCTCCCCCCTTTCATAAAAGACAAAATCAATTGACCGCCACTCTGAACATATCTATATTTTATAACAGCAATATATTGTGTAGTAGGTACCTACTATTACAGCTTGCTAATATTTGATTTTATAAGTGCTCTACATAGTTTATACTTTGGTAGTCTGTTCGTGTAATACTATGTACAATTGTATACAAATTATCTACTTAAATCATAGAGAAATAATTTAATTTGTATTAATTGACTACCTAAAAAATAATTTAATTTGTATACATCATAATATAATATTTAGTACCTACATAATAATACAATAATATTATTTATATTCGTGTAACCTACGTGTGTTGTAGATCTAATATTGTAACCTAATTACTCGCATTATTATACACGCTTTACCTTTTACTAAAAAAAAATGAGAAGTTTATAAATTAAACCTTGTTTTTCTTATTATATATGTCTTAGGAAAAAAGACACAAACGAATTCAAAGGAAATAAATTATATAACAAACTAACTACTAAGTACTGATGCGTAATAAAAAAGCGAAATTCTTTTACAAAGAGTATTTTCTCTTTGTAATGTATTTTGGACAAAAAATAACTCCTTACTTAAATAAAATAATATAGATCGTGAATTCGTAAATAAATAAGAAAACGTTAAATATTTTGATGAGGTCGTTAAACTATACGAACTGTTTATGTTTAAAACCGTTTTTGGCGCGAACATTTTTGACTGTATATATTATAATTTAATATATTATCAGGTACATATATTACAAATATATAAGTGATACAAAAAATAAAACTGTTTACAAAATATTAATTTTGAGTCGTAGGAGGATATAATATCAGTTTATCAGGTAGTTTGAATACAATATTCCTTGCGTAATCAGAATACCTCCGTTGTAAAGTATCTACCGTTATATTAAATCTATTTCGTTATTTTAATAATAATAATATGCAATATTATAGCACACAGATTTGCCCGTCCTATTCTATGATTCTCCGCGGAAATCAAAAGTACATTAATTATACGTATTTTGGTGCACATCAATGACACAGCTGGCGTAATAATATCGTTATTTTAGACGTGTTAAATTTTAAGGTGATTCGGAGATTTCTATTTGAATTGTACGCTGTCGATAATTTGTCAGAGGACGTCACATCCGCGTGCGTTGTCTCCGTCTGACAATCGTATTCAACATATTATTACAATATTACCTAACAAATATTTGCATTCCGCATAACCAATTTCGCGCTGTTAGCTTTATATCGGAGTGAATTGACTTATGATAGTAAATCACTAACGCGAGAACATTACCTGAGTTTATATAAGTTAGTTAGTTTTATTTTTTACGATTCTTGGTTACATTTTCAATGGATTTATAATCATTATTTATTCGTAATATTCGACGTACTATTCATATAATTCGCTTATAATAATTAAATCATCGTCAGAAATCAACATAAGTATACACGCGCAGATTATGCGGATTAAGTTATTACCTTTTAATTATAGATAGCAGGTGAATAGAAATAATTATCACCCTAATATTAAAGCCAACAGTGCAAAACTGATACCGCGATGAACTCAAATGTGCCATGTCGTGCTCTTTTGTAAGACAACACGTCGTGCGGTTGTCCTCTTATTAATTAAAACCGAAATTCGAGGGTTTTGTGTTATGACGGGCGTTCGAAAAACGCGCGCACAGTTGGTTATAGTGGATTCGCGCGACGTATTCGTTTTAATACTAATTTCAAGCGGCGGAAACAATACTTGGACGGACGAATTAAAAATGAAAAAGAAACAAAACCAAAGAGTAAAAAATAATAATAAAAAAAACTAGAAACTGATATTATATTATAATCTCTTCCGCCGGGCTGCAGACCCGATGTACTTAATCGGCTCTCTTTCCCCACACGCAATATATAACGGCGGTAGCCGGAGACTGTGCAGGCGTCGGTCGGCCTTAATTATAAAGATAACGACGCGCCGGCGGAGCGCATTGAACGAGAAAACTGCTGACTTGTGTTCGCGTCGCGCCCGTTGCAAAAGCGGCGCTAACGACGGCAGTTCGGGTCCGAGGAGCACGCGCCCGCCACACAATGGGGCGCAGATTGAAAAGACGTTCGCCGGTACAGTTTCGTATATGTATAACACGTATATATGCGCGAATAGATGGGTTATAACATGTATAATATATATATATGAATGCAGGCACAGGACCTCGCGGTACGTACATACGGACGGCGGCGGCGGCGGCGAGTACGAAACGACCGATGGCGAGCGAGATAGAGAGAGAGAGGATATATATTTATAAAGAGAGAGAGAGAGAGAGAGGATAAAGAGTGAGAGAGAGAGAGAACGGCCGACTGCAGGCGCGTAGGTATATTAGGGAGAAAATGGAATAAAAGCGAAAAACGCCGTGGCGCAGGGTGGAGGAAAAGAAAAGAACTACGACTTTCTATTCCCCCCCCCCCGTCCCCTCCATCTCCTGTTGGGTCCGCGAATTTTTACCCTCGGGGCGCGTGCTTTATATCGGAATACCTACGCGCCCTGCCCGCCCCGATCCGTCCCGGGGAAAGAGTCACGAATCAATTATAATAGCTCCGAACAGCGCAGCGGGAGGATTTGTAGCGGAGCGTATATATACAATCCCGGAATCGGATTAAAAGTCCTGTTGCGCTCCCGCAAACGCGCTGCGACGTAGGTAATATTATTATCATCATATTAATATACATTTATGAATGTGTGTGTGTGTGTGTGTGTGCGAGCGGGCGGGCGTGCATATTAAAATATTATTATGGTCAGCGACGAGGGACAGACAAATGGTACGCCTAGGTCACTGCAAGTCGACGCGTCAGAAATTAAAATAAAAAATGGATTTTCCGATGAAATTATGCAATTTTTTTTCTCATCTCATTTCTGAAAATTAAGATTGTACAATATATGATTTAGTATTTTAATCTACGGTATATTGTGTATTAATGTTGTATAACAATACTGTTGTATACAGAAGACGTATAGTGCGATAAACATAATCAACTATTTCATATGAATTTTTTTATTTTATTATAAACATAATAAATTAGAACTGTTCAATTTACCGAAACATAGCTAATAATTATAATATTATTATATTCGCGTTGAGCTTTATTTGTTCTCTTAACATTTGCAACAGCAATCTATTTCCATATGCTTGTCCTGCACCCTGCAGGTATGTATTACGCGTGTTGCGTGCATATAAGTGTACGTATCACACCGTTTTTCGATACTTATGAAATAATGTAATTATAACAATATAATATAATGACGACGACGAGACGAAGAGCGCATCGTTAAATCCACATCAGTCGTCGTTATTATTTTTGTTCGAACATAACGTCTCGTGTAATGATTTAACCACAAATATAGAGAAAATCGTAATTATTTTCAGTTAGGTTTATTTTACCTATTCGTATATACATAGTACAGCGGGGCTAGGAGGAATCGCTTCGAGTGATATTTTTTATATTTGCATTTACAATAGTAATATTATACCTAACAGTTATGTAACAATTGTATAAATGTGATTTTAGTAATGTTATAATTTATAATACAGTTATTATTTGTTTTATGATTACTCTTAAAATAACAACTGATAATAATATTATAAGAAATGACCGTCAATGAATTAATTTTATTTTTGGAATTAGGTTAACCTTAAGCTGGTTACACACCACGCGTTTTCGACGCAGCGTTCGAACGCCAAAAATCAAACACGCATCAATATATGGCCATGTTCACACCAGGGGAAAAACCGCGCGTCCGAACGCGTCCGAACGCTTCGAAACGCGCTGGTTTAATTTCAAGCGTAACATTGTTGTTGGATTTAAATTATTATAATATTAACTATTGTAAAATATGTTCGTAACATATTCTACATCGATATGAAACGTTTGATAACGAAACGCGATTAACTTCGTAAATTATTGTTGCAAGGATAAATTTACAAGACCGTTAAGCACGGCACGGCTTGTTCTAGGTATCATACGTTGCGCGACATTTTAATCTAAAATATAAATAAGGTATTTAATTAGATATTGAACATTTTAAATTAATAGCGCCCCGTATATGTGCGTTTTCACTTAAGTATTAAATTCGATTTCGCTCAACTCGAACGTGCATAATAGGTAATAGCGTTGGTATACGATGATGTTACCGTGCAAAATATTATTTGTATTCCGTTCCGACAATCTTTGAGCCATATAGTCAACGGTTAGCTGTTATTTTAACAATATTTTATTAGGCAATTTATATTATACGAGAGTTGTACATGGAACGAAATTGTGTAGACAATGCTGACGCTACGAGAATTTCATAAATACATTAAGGTGTATTTTAGCAAATCTAATAAAATCCTTGAAGATTTACGAACATGTTTCACATAAATTACCAATAAATCTTTTGATAATAACATTATGGGTATAATTTTGAATCAATTTAAAATTATATCACAAACTGATATTTATACCGAAATCGTTTAAGAAACGAACAACATACACAAAGAGAAGGTGATCCTTCTAATTGTTTACATTCGTTATTTCGAAAAGTCTCAACTTTTTTGAAAATATTTTTACTACGTAATTTAATGTGATTGCAAAACAAAATGTATCCAAACAATTATTTGGTTATTAAAATATTTTAACAATGAGTAATGCCATTGATTCAACATATTAATACATTAAATTATTTCATCAATGAATATAGTACGTACTACATAGTACAATGAAATAAAAAATCGTATAACAGAAATCGGAAGATATTCAAAATAATAGATTAATTATGTTACATAATTATTTACAGTTGAATATTACTACCAGTGCAAACTATCTAAGTACCAACACAGCACTTGGATAGTATGGCATCAATTGGTTACCAATACACAATTTGAATAAAAAATACCGTGTTCGTTGATCGAAAGTCGTGTCCATCATGAAATCAATAGATTAAAAGAGCACGCTATTGAATTATTATTCGTTCAAAACAATTATAATTCTATATAATATTTAAACGCGCAGTGTAATAAACTCGATCAGAAATATTTCCCTAAACATCCGGAGTATAAAAAATGTCATGAATCAGTCATGAATTATGCAGGTTAGAAAAAAATAGTTACGTGACGTCATCCATACTACGCCGCACTGCGGCCAATCTAAAAACATTTATTATTTATATTTATGTAAATCAAAATATCATTTGATTTAATTATTATACATATTATAATCGATGCTAATTCACTGTAAATCCGTTCATTTCACACAATACCGTATAAATTCAATTATTAATTTTTTTTTTTTTTGTTTCTTTTTTTAATTTTGAATCGTAAGTGAAATTATTATTTATTTTAGTTACAATAGTGTGATCAACACAATATTTTAATACATGACTTAGTATAATTATTGTTGTTTTTAAATGTGACAGATTTTTTAAATTTAATCGTAAGTACCTGTACACTCTCTTAGTGTTTTAAATACCAAACACTTTAGGAAATTATTATTTGAAGCTGTACACGTCATAACGAGTGCAGACCTCAACTTTATTATAATATAACAAATAATGATATAGGCCGTCTTGACCCAGAACGACACCTAACAAAATTGTAAATTTCCACTATACCGCTGATTAAAACTTTGAGAATTCTAAATATTAAATTTATCTAAAAAAAAATTTTTTGAGTTTTTGTCTTCATTGAATAAATAGCAATAATGATAATGAATTGAAAGATTGCAAAGCGTTATTGAATAACATATAATTATTTATAAACGAGAAATTAACTACAACGCTCCAACAAAACGTTCCCAGCGAAATAAAATAGTTCATATTTATTTTGCGTTATTTTTTTATGTTCGTATAACATTCAAACGTATTTCTTTATATATATATTACATGAGAACGTTTTTGGGTTCCTATGGACTTTTATATTTTTGGCACTATTTCTGATATTGTATGGCCGCATTTATGTCCAGTAAAATATATTTATGATGACAGAGGATTTTTTTTCTGGAATTACGGTTTCTTATATTTTATACTATATCTCTTCGTTCCCATTTAACGGATACCTTTTTATCTGAATTTTTCCGGCTTTATTTTTAAACGAAACGCACGTGGAGTTTATAGGTAGGCTAGCAAATATTGTAAAAATTAATTCAACTCAAGGAAGAAAACAAAATATGTACTATTATAGGCGCAGAAATTATTATTGAGTAGGTAGCTGCAGGTGTTTAACGAGTATTATAATAATATTGGCAAGATGTGTTTATCGCTTTTCGTTCCATTTGTATTAACTGATAACAAATTTAAAATTAAACATAAAAATAACAATTTTTTGGTCAACTCGTCACTTTTGGTTTGTATATATAGTTTCAATAGAAGACGTGTGTTCAAAGTGTTCAAACATTGCAAACATTAAAATACGGAACAATAACACTCAACTCCACCCTTTCCGGTTCACAAGCCCACGCAGACAGGGTAACGATCAGATATAATATTATATTATATCGAAACGCGATAAACACTCGAAAAGTGCCTAATTTGAGTTTATATAGTGTTCGAAAAAGAATAACGAGTATACGGTGGCATATGTCAAATGAATATATAGGTTCTTTCCGTTCCAAACCGTTTTTTATACACTGTGTTAAATGTTTACTCAAGTTTTCTTCGACCGTACAGCTGGCGACCGGACATTTCTGTGACATTAGCAAGTACCTCTTTTTTATTATTATTATTATCTCGCTAGTCTGGCGTTTTTTTTTTTTTTTTTTTGTTTTGTTTTTTTGTTCTGGCACCCTCCTACGAGAGCTGTATGGGAACAATGCCCAATTTCTAAGTGAGTGCGCAAGTATACTGCAAGTTATACTATTATACTGCAATTCTTAAGTGGAAAAAAACGTCAATAAAACATCACCAGACATGTGCAATGGTTTCAATTTAAAAAGACAAAACACAATTTCTGCTCAGAAAAATTGTTAAGTTGGCTTATAGTTAAAACATGTTCATTTTTTATCGTCAGATATTTTATAAAAATATGTATTACTATTGCACGTACCAACGAACCATTAAACGTTTAATATATTATTATTTCATCGGTTTTAAAATAATTTTATGTTTGTACATTTATCAGTCTGAATAGAACATTTCCAGATCACAATATTATAGTTAAATAATATAAATCACGTTTAATTTGATCTGGTGATATGCAATAGTAAGCAATATATTTATATTAATATTATTTTAGTAAAACGTTAACCATTACGGAATTTCTTACAATTTTTAAATATACTGGAATTTCCGCGAACGTGAGACGCTAATTATTTATTATATAAGATTATTCAAATTTAATGTCGACTTTACAGTCAAGATTTAAAACATCGTCAGTAATTTAATATATTTATAGTTCATGATTGAATTTATGTTTAAGTAATCTAAGATTATTGGTATGTTTGTAGTACTGTGTACTGTTGGGTTTTTTTTTGATAAATTAAAGATAAGCTATTACCTAACTACTCTAAAAGTAAAGAAGGAATGAAAATATCCTTAGTAATAAACAACATAACATAATATATAATGTACCTACATCGTCCAAACTCCCAAAAACTAATAAACCATAATATTATTTACGACCTAAGCAATAGGTAGTCATATTATTGGCAATACTAAAGAAATCGAAAAAAAAATTAATTAAGATATAAAATTACTTTATC
Source organism: Sitobion miscanthi (assembly GCA_008086715.1). NCBI lineage: Eukaryota > Metazoa > Arthropoda > Insecta > Hemiptera > Aphididae > Sitobion > Sitobion miscanthi. The sequence goes on from CM017800.1 coordinate 24,139,416, forward strand.
CAGGCTAATCAAACAACAGACAAAGTACTTACGCTGACGTAAGAAAACGAATTAAACAAAACCCCTAGTTCTTAATACTTGATCAACAAATTTGGAACAACCAATCGACCAAATTAAACTTGATTAAATAATCAATAACAATTTGGAAAATAAACACAAGTACTGACATCTCAATTAAAAATAAAAATCTGACTAGAATGGATCATACCAGATTGACTTATGGTTTTCTAATGACAAAATGTGACCCTCCTGAATGTCATACTGGCGGCATCACTCTGACAATCAAACATATCTTTAACGAATATAGATGAGTGTAAGAACACATATTGGGACTATTAAATTAGATATCTATCTAACAAATTATGATCTTAAATATTAATTTTTTTGACCGTTATTCGAATAATAATTTTTTTTTTACATTTGCCCCTCCCCCTAAAGTTATAAGTGACGTTTATACGCGACTTATTTCTCGTTTAATTATAGTACTTTGCAATAACTATAGTCGTTAAATGTTGTTGTGAATGTAAAAAAAATAATATATCATAGGTAAACAATTACATTTTAAAAATGTAGTAAAATATTTGTTATAATTATGTGTCAATTACCTTAACAATATACAATAGAAAATTTAAATTCCTAATATTATGCTTACAATATGATGTTATGATATAATTGAAATAATATTCATATAGTCTACTCATTACGCAAACCATTGAATCTCCATTATAATTTCTATAAACTTAACAACATTCCATATTTTATGCAAATAAACTATAAATCAAAACGAATACTTGTATTTGTTTATCATTAGTACTCATCACTTATTACTTTTCATCATATTGATATTAATAATGTTATGAGTTTATAATACTAATAAGTAATTTCTATAGAACATAACAATACGACCTCGTTTTGTAAAATATGTAACATAGTTTGTAAAAGAATACATTGATATTTATAATGATCAAGTTTGATTTAAAATGTGATGTTAAGCAATTATTTTATTATATTAATATAGTACATTATATTATTTATTTGCCTTTTTATTTTTTATATTTTTATTTTAACCTATATTTACCATCAATTATTCTTATTGTTCTCTTTTTTTGAAACAAATTGAATAAAAACGTATAAATCAAAAAAAAAATATATATATATATATATAATTTATTTTACTCGTTTATGTAATCAATAATTACCTACCTAATCAATTAATAATAAAGGCATATTATTATTTAAAAATTGAAGAACAACAAAATTAAATTGTTTTGTATTTTATAAGTAGGCACCTAAATTATATGCTGAAATAACACTAATTAATTTGAAAAGTATAAGATAATATTCAATTATTTAATTAATTTCTAGAGCTGGGTTTTCCGTTATATTAACTATTTACAATTGTTTAGTAGATTATATATAATACCAAATAATATTAATTTATAGCTAAATTTAAATATTATTCTGTTTCATGACATTGAAGTATAATAATATTGAACGTATTATTTATATTATTGGTTTGGTTTTTCCTAATTATCTTTCTAATTAATACGACGTCATACTGACTCTTTTAATAATAATGACTGTTGTTTAAGGAAGTTTATCGTAGTTTATTCAATTTGACATTTATGTAATGACACGGTTCGTAAATACATACTGTATCTGATCCATTTAAGGTTGGTTGGTTCCTGTTAGCTCTACTAGATTTGCTGTTTTTCCTCTTAGGGCTTTGGCCACTGCCAGAAGACGAACCCTTCGCCATTGGAACAAAACGAATTTAACAATCGAAGAAAATTTTTAAAAATCATCAAAACCATACAAAAACAGCTCAAATTAGTGCGCGTGTGACTGAAACGATATCATACTCGGCGGTCCCTCATCATTTTCCCGATTATCTATTAACGCGTTTGTTAGATGATATTATTATATAATATTAAATCAACTCTAAAGAACAATGATCTTTAACGACGCGATGAACATCACTGGGGTTTATTCATAGCTTATTCACAGTTAATTCGCAGATTATTCACATTTTATTCACTAGTTCATCACTCTGACGCGTACATAATGTACTAGCATACATGTATCTACCATAGACGTTCACCACCACTGTACCTATGTCGGATGCAAATGTTTTCTCTAATAGATAACTTATAATGATTTTATTATTATTTTTTTTTTTATGGAATCGTATTTGTGATGAGATAACATATAATTTGTTACACTAACGAGCTTGTTTTCTTCCGAGCTTTATTTTAATATTTACATAGGTAACTAGTACATAGGTATGAGTATTTATTTATTTTTATCAATATTATCATGGATTCAAACATTTGTTTTATAATATAATGATGATTATGTTCAACCTATAAAATTATAAATCTAGTGAATTCACCATAGGTTATTTATTTTGATATTAGATTATTGATAATCTGTATTTAGTCTCTGCAATTTAAATTATTCTATAATGAAGAATTTAATTTGAGTGGATATAGTTACATTTAATATGAACTATTTTATTGTATAAATATTACCTATAATACGTAGTCTTATATAATCACCGATATCACCTGATTAAGAATAAATAACACTATTCGACACTAACTTATATATTTATTTTTATTATAGGGAATTAAAGTCTAAAGCACGTTGTTTGCAACAATTTAAGTCAAAAAGACAAAACCGTAGATTTAATTAATGATTAAGGAAAAAAATTGACTGTCGAACGAGTATACACTGGATAGTGGATATCCAAATAGGAGCATTCAAAATTTAATTGTTTTCTTTTAAAAAAGTGTGTGGTAAAAAATCGTTTCATCAAATATGATTTTAGATTCTGAGTGGAGCAATAACAGAGCATTGATTTTACAATGATGTGTGTTTTTAAATATATTTTTGTGTCTGTGTACACGAAAGTAGTCAAAATAATGCTTCGATTTTTAACTTCAATATCTTGTTCGATGGGAAAGTTAATCTAGTTGTCTAGTATAATAAATTATAAAACACTATACATCATATATGCATTTATTTTTAACGAAACACTATCTATTGAAATGTGCTAGGTTAACTTATTATTATAAATTTTTAATTTATAAAATTGTATAAACGTAGGTACATATTTTTGAAATATTAATAAAATATTTATGCAATTAGGTTCAAATTTATTCAGTTTCTATCGTACTACTTGTGTAAAATCCGTATTTAATATAAATTAAAAATCAACAACCATTCTACTATGTATAATAGTGGTGAATATAACAAAAAAAAACCCCCAATATAATATACAACTAAATAGATAATAATATTGATTGCACTTACCTAATTGACTGTTTTAACCTTCTTTTAAGCACTCATAAAAATCACTTTAAATTTTTTTTCTATTAAATAATTATCGTTTGTAACGTTATGTCTGAAGACTAACTCGGTATTAATTTTGCATTATACAATTCAACTTATTCGAGAACACGATTACCACATTTTATCATAAATCAGTGTTATCATAAAGTTATAAATATATCTGAAATGTCCACAGTCAAAATTAATTAATCGTTATTTAGTATTTCCACATACCTATCTATTTCTCAACATACAATTATTTATTTAAAAAGCTAAAAATGTGTACCCATTAAGTTTGCTATAATGTTAAGGATTCAAGAAAATTAATAGTCATAATCATTTGAGTAGGGGGTGGGCACCACTTCCTCGGTACTTAGGTGTAATTATATAATATTATGATGTTAATTATTTGATGTTATAAATAATATTGTATATGAGACCATCAATTACCAGGAACATTTTATCTACAATGCCTTCTAATAACATATCATTATAACTTATATTATCATACGTACCGTAATTATATTAATGTGGTTTATATAAAATCAATAAATATATTCGCATTATTAGATTATAAATAATTAACATGCACAAATATAAAAACTTGAATTAATCATAATGCAATAATTATGCATTTCGAAATAAAAAACAACATAGATACAAACGTTCATCTGGATGAGGATGGAATCAACGTTTGGACATAGATACTTTAAACTCAATATGTACATAGTACAGTCACTGTTCAAGTCACAGAAATAAAACGATTGACACGGTAACAGTAAGCGGTGAAAAAAAATTATGCTGTTGATTGCTGATTTATTTAATATTATTATTTCAAATACGTTGAACAATTATTTTACTGTGTCTTTTGTTGTGTATTTGTGCATACTTCAGTGTCTGCGTACAATGTGTGACGAAATAAGTACGATTTCATACTGTTCCAATGTATATTATATTTCAAATTTACTATTCACAGGTTGTCCTACAATATAATTATTTACTTTATATTCATATATATATATATAATGTATTATTCCCTTACATAATCTTGAAATGCGTTTACACTATTACGCGGGTGGAGGAGATTGAATTTACCAGTATTTTGTACTACTTGTTATAATATTGCACTCGTTATAGTATTTCTTGTACAACGTGTTGTAATATTTCTCCTGGACGAGTATATTAATTCCGATTGTGATTAGCACTTATCGGATGGTCCACCGCATCCACTGCAGCCCGCACTATGCACTATTGCCTATTTTATATAATTTATAAATCATAATTAATGATCATAATAATATTACAGTGTCTACCGTACAATCATCTATCATATTATTATTATTGACAGCACAACACATTACATAACTGCGTTTGAGTAGTTATCATCTTTAATAAATGTCGTTATTAAATCATCACTATAACTAATATCCATCGATTGGATAGAAACTTAAAAATATTTTATAATACCCGATTTAAGATTTAAGATACTGCGCAGAGCAGCTGTGTGTTTTAGATTCTGAGTTAAGTGAAAAATATCAAAGTACTTTACACAATCTTTGGGGAATAGTACAAAGTCAGGTAAGTACTGAAAAACAGGAATATTTGCGCAATACTGATTTTGTTGCGATTCAAAAATAATATTTTTTGACATTTGAAAATGTCGATTTTTAAGATGTTGCAAAATTAAATTAAAAAGTAAAATAATTTAATAATTTAATGTATGTTAGTAAAACATTTTTTTAAGTAAAAAATAGCCGGACATTTATACAAAGTTTCTTATAAGTTATCGATATGACGAATAAAAGTAAACATATTTTCAAAACTATATAGTCACACACTCACAAATATTTTCTAAGTGTGAATATTTGCAAATTATTGAATCTAAATATTTTGTGGTTAGAAATTCTTTTATAGACTTAAATATTTTTAAAATTCTTAAGATTCTTTACAGTACCAACTATACAATATCGACCCATCTATTATACTGCTACAAATTTTCAAATACATACAAAATATCCAGCATTATTAACCATATAATATAAAATATTTCAAAATAAATAAATAAAAAAAACACACATCATTGTAAAATCAATACATTCATCGCTCCGCTCAGAATCTAAAATATATCGTAAATACATAATATGGACACAATTTTTTTTTTTATAGAAATTTATTTTTGTTTTTACTTAAAGGAATTTAGGTATTATTGTTGTAAATCAAAAAATATCGTAAGGACTTGAAACTTAACTCCTTAGTCAATATTATGAATATATAACCAATGACAAAATAATTGGAATAGTTTTCAGCTATATTAGATATTTTAATATAGAAATATTTATCCAAAATGTGATGAATTGATAAACTACATATGCTTTTGTAACAGTATATCAGATATCTTACCAACATTTTAGCCAGCACCGATAGTATTAACTTTTGATTACAACTGAATTGGTGTACTTATTGAAGTATTGCTCTAACAGTCGATAATCTCGTAACTTTGATTAAACACAATAATTTGAGATACGCACACCAGGGAATACATAATACGTCTAAAATAATAATTTTATCAATTTAATTAGATAAAAGTTTTAACCACCGACGATTTTCTAAAATTAAGTTTTCAAAATAACATCCTCATGAATAGTCATTAATAATAATAATAATAAAAAAACAATACTATTGAATATTTGAATACAACAACAATTATTTCATTATAATATGTCAGATCTTCGTGTTATTCAAACGTATTTGTAGCTACGATATTAAAATTGGTTATATTTTATAACTTATTAATTTGTTGGTATAGTTATAAAAAATTGATTATTGGTTTTTATTAATTTTATTGAACATTTTGACGGTAATTATTTGGCTTGTATACTTTTATTTATTTATATTTAATTGTACTATGTATGAAATTTAGGCATATACATTTATTTGATTTGTAGTCGTATAACATACGAAATATATGAAATACTTTAAATATAATAAAATCAAGAAAATTATGATAATTTATTTGTGTATTATAAGTTAAATTAAAGTTGTTTTTTTATTATAAAAATATATTTATATTCGGCTCTATTGCCTATATTATTATAGGTAATAGGTACTATTTTAATAATCCATCTTTTTTAACTTTAACTAGGTTAAAGGAATTTAAAACTAATATATAATATTATAAATGTATTTATAAACACTTATCTAAATTATGATTAAATTATATTCGTAACATATAATATTATGTAAAGTTTAAAGGTTATATTAGGTTAGTTACAGTAAACGAATGGTACAAATAAATACAGTAAACAAACAACATAGGAAAACTTTGTTGGTACTCGTAGATACTTCGATTATATTCTTTTGCAGAGTGATAGTTACGATGCAATACTTAGTCTGCAACAATACTACAGTTGGGACTTTTATTTGTTGACTTCTACTGTCCCCAAAATAAATATAATTTTAAACTATGTACTAAATAAGTCATCGTATTGCATGGGATTTCGTAAACGAAATAGGTACATAACTTAACAGGTTTACGCAGATTTTTTTCAGATACATATATTTCAAATACTGTTAAGGTCGTTCAAAATGTAAGAAAAAAAATATCATATATTTATAAAAATACCCTAGTCAAATAATATCTCAAATATTCTCAATACGTTTTCACGAAAAATTATATTCATTTTCGAAATATGAACTCATGTATACAATATGGCATTATTTCCGTATAGTTTTTGACAATATGACGCGACTGCTATTACTGTAGGTACTCACTACATTTTTTGTACAGTATATTTAATAATAATATTTTTGAAACATCGTGTGGACTTTACAATTTAATTAAAGCTTAAATTTCATACAATAAAGTACTTTGTACTATTTTAACCATTCAAGTATTAAATGGAGTATTAAACGCGGTCCTTTTCCAAAAGTTTGATTTACACAATTCTATTTTAGTTAATATAATATTTAGTTTCATCATGTACCCATAGTAATGTGCGTGTGGTGTATGATTACTTGAAGGGTTTTCGTTACAGTACAAGGGCAATGCAATTAACAAATGAGTTATTTCGAAAATAGTGATACGTATTTATACAGGTAGATCATATTATTATGTACATACATGTTCCAAAAATCAAACATTTTATTTAATTCCTAAATACATTATAAGACGATAATTATTATAAACTAGAACAATACATTCAATTTTTTTGAATGCCATAAAATATTTATACTGATTTTCAATGTTTTATGCATAACATTTTTTGAAATCAATATTTAAATTGTGTTTATTTTAATTTTACGTACAACCTGAGAAAATGTTTTACCTACAATTCGTATTCATATATTATTTGTCCGTAGTATTTTATGCAGAACAATACACATTGAATTAAAAAAGCTGGGTAAGTGGATGTCGCTCTGCTGTACAGTAGTTTACAAGTGGGTCACTTTAATGGATGGTGTTAAATTTGAATTCAATGATATAATATTTTTGTTATATTCACCACTATTATACATAGTAGAATGGTTGTTGATTTTTAATTTATATTAAATACGGATTTTACACAAGTAGTACGATAGAAACTGAATAAATTTGAACCTAATTGCATAAATATTTTATTAATATTTCAAAATATGTACCTACGTTATACAATTTTATAATTAAAAATTTATAAGAATAAGTTAACCTAGCACATTTCAATAGATAGTGTTTCGTTAAAAATAAATGCATATATGATGTATAGTGTTTTATAATTTATTATTGTCGATTTGTATTAATAGTATTATATTGTGTCAACAAAAGTATTTATTTATTTTTTATCAAATAAATTTAAGCTTCGATAGCCGGGCCATTAGTGTTACACATTATATTATAGTAAAGCATTTCTCATAAGCTTGATTCTTTGGAGTTTACCAATTTATACAGCTCAATCAAGATTCAAGGAGAATCTTTAAAATAGTTCACTTCTCAAAAAATATATGCTATACGGATTTAATTAACTCTTATAAGTTATAACGCTCAAGTCAATACAAGTTCTAATAAAATTCTTGTAAATTTTTTTCTTACTATACACTATAAATATGACTAATATAATAAAAAAGAAAACTTTTATATTTAAAAAAAAATCTTAACTCATTTTTTGTTTATAATTGGAGGAGTTTATAGAATTTATAATGCTTTATTTTAATTAAAAAAATCTATTTTTAATACAATATTGTAAACATATTAAATTGTTATTATTAACTTTACTAAAACAAACATTTCCCTTATATTAGTCAAATATCTATATTTAAAAAAATTGAATAATCCACTTTACACGCACACACTCATGAGTCATTATTATTATACCTCCATTATAAATTGAAATACATTGAAATTCAGGTTACAGGTGGGTCACTGTAATGGATGGTGTTAAATTTGAATTCAATGATATAATATCGTTGTACACGAAAAACGATTCTGAGCGAAAACGGTCAGTCAGACTATGATGTTACTAAGTATATTTGATGATATTATTGTGCATAAAGTAATTTATATATAACCTATTTACGTGGAGCCTAGTTTTCAATTTTCAATCCTTAGCTATAAAAGTTGAACATTTTATAAATTTTTAACTAAAAAATTATTATTAAATTTTAAATGTGATAAATTTTGACAAAAACTTGAACTTTAAATACTTATACTGGCAATGTCCGTAAACAGCTCCAAAAGAGTCAAATTATTTTCAAAATTTTATCGTGTATAGAAAATGCTAATATAAACATTCAGTGAAATTTTCAAGTATCTACAGTCATTTGTTTTTTAATTAAAATAAAATAAGAAAATCGTTACATGAGAAATCGAGTGAATATCAAATGTTGTAAAAATATGAATTTCAAACGCTCATAAAAATATAATTTGATTTGCTTGTAGACATTTTTTTTTTTGATAAAGGTAGACAAGCTTATGGGCAATCTTCTAATACATTTTCAAATCTTAGATTTAAAATGAAAAATTTTTATGAATTCTCAACTCAAAATAATTTGTTAATTTTCGTGATTTTTCCGTATTTTGTCAAGATATGAACTTTAAATGCTTATAAATAAAAACTGTGACTAAGGATTTTTAATTTTTTTCATCTGCCTTTGAAACAACAACCTAGGACTCTTCTATTAAATTTTCAAGCTTTTTTACTCAACAGATAAAATTTTATTGATATTTATAGAAAAAGAACTAAAAAAAATGGAAACTGACCATGTCCGGAAACAGCTCAAAATAAGTCAAAATATTTGGTAAGTGGTATGGTGTATAGGAAATGAAAATATAAACAACCAGTGAAAATTTCATGTATCTACGGTCATTTGTTTTAAAGTTACAACAAAAACCAAATTCAATTTTTTGAAAAATCGATTTTGCGTAAAAATTCCCGTTTTTCCTTAATTTTTCTTTTGTTTTTTTTGGCGCTTTTGAAAATTACTGGAATTTTAAATTTTGATCTCCCCAATGCACCAACGATATTCACTTTCCAATCTAAAAAGATACTGAAGTTGAAAATCGAAGCATTATTTCGACTATTTATCGTATACATAGACACAAAAAAAAAATTTTAAAAAAAAATATAAAAACACACATTGTAAAATCAATACATTCATCGTTCCACTCAGAATCTAAAATAATAAATATCTATTTAGGGATTAGTTATTCACAAATACTTGGTTTATAAAGAGTTAGATAATATTATATCAAATTTGGCTATGGCAAACTACAGAAAATAACGCATTGTATGCGTTACCCGGTGCATTGTTTGCGTTCCCATTAAAGCGAAATCCCTGTAATCTTCATTGTCACCGTCGTCGTCATCAGTGACGGAGTTATATACTTTATTCCGTTGTTGCACATATTATAGTGCAATATACACGTCATAGTGCACTAGTACGTTTTTTTGTCAGCTCTCTTGATTTTCACGAATTTAAAGTAATAATAATATTTAGAATTACGACGAAACTGCAGTTAATTCCGATCTCTGAGTACGTACCTGCCTACCTATATGGACGTATAATAGAACATATTATTCGTTTATACTTATTATATATGTGTGTGTGTGTGCGTAATATTACGTATGTGTGTATATGAATAACCGAGGACGGCGAGGATGGCTTAGGAGTTGCCCTGGCAACATTGTGTTCCCCGCCGACGTCGTTTTCCAGCCACCGCTCGCCTCGTCGTCGGCATTGTTAGCCGTATCATCGTAATGACATTAAATCCGACCGACAGACGTCGGTAAATAAGACAAAGGCCGCCCAAAAGCCACTGCGCCAGCTGGTTATTATTAATATGGCTTAATTTCATATCGGAATGCTCGGCAACGATGGTATATAGGGGAAGTGTACTCAACGGTGAAAACCGTGCAAGGGGGGAGGGGGATGGCAAGCATCGGCATGGTTGCGGGTGGTGTGGGTGGCAGAGAGCAAAATGGCAAAACAATTGGTCGGATCGCGAGTATCACCCCCTCAATACCCGTTGGTATTGAAGGCGACAGAAGAGGATTAATTTCGTAGCAATAATTACCTCTTTTGTGCTTTAAACAAATAACGTAGAAATATACTATACGTAGGTGTGTGTGCGCGTGCGCGCGCGCGTGTGTGTGTGAGTGAGTGGATATCATTTTTTTTCACAAGAAAAATAGTTAAGACTGCTTGAGAGATATTTTAATTTAAAGGCGACCCTTTTGATATTGTACAGATTTTATTATTATTATTATTATTATTATACGCATACTCTAAAGGGTTCATTATGCGTGCCGGTATTATTCGTCGTTGATTTGCGTTTGATTTTCAAATGCCTTTGTGCGTTTTAATCGCCTATCAAAACTTGGTAAATGAGGCGAATGATTTTTATTACTCAAAGGGGTTTCCGTTGTTTAAACATGCAAACCCCCGCCACCGCCATCGTCGGCATCGTCTATAAGACTTCTCCGACGATCAGGTCGTCGGCGTAAGTGTAATACACTTATCTTTTGACGTCTTTTCAAATCGTTTCTAAATGTTCGAGACGAGACAGCTTGGGGTCAGCTTTTATAATTAGATTATTATGTGCAAGAGACAATGTAATTTTATTTTTTTTTAATTGTTAATTGTTTAACAGGATAATAATAAGTGTTATTGTTTCCACTTTTATACCGACATTTTTTTTAATACCTAATTATTCCGTATATGGTTTATAAATTGGTACTTCTCTCATTATATTGGAAACAAAATATAAAACATTTTATGTACCTGAAAAGTGAAAAATAATATAAAGATAATGTATTGACTGTTGGGTATATATTTAAAATAAGATACAACAGGAAATATTAAATTTAATCAAATCATTTGGATTATTAAGATTTTTTGAATTTAATTTCTTGGCCATAATAATTAAGTAGGTACCTAAATGATGTACATTTCAGTGTACTTTTAAATAATTTTAATATTTATACTATTTTTTTAATAACTTTTATAAATTGATATTTTGTTTGTTAAACTGTTCAATATAATACCAGTTTTTTGAAGTAATACATTTATTAAATCATTGGTTATGCTATATTATGAGCATATTGTGTAGAATGAAAAGGTTTTATAATCAACTATACAATATTTACTAAATAAAGTAATGAAATAAATTACTTTTTCGATGGTTACTTCTTCTGATGCAGCTGGATACCTGATATCTTCACTAATCGCGTATATAATATAATAATATCAACATTAAATCTACAAAGCAATCAGTTATTAATAAAAGCCCATACTGTTTATTTTAATAAAATAGTTTAATATAGAAGTTGTTAAGAACAAAAAAAAAAACAATAATTTTGTTTGTCTACATTTATAAGTTTTAATATTGTTGTTAACACCATTTTGTGTTACAGAGCTAAACAAATAAAATAAAAATTATAAAATTATAATTTTTTTTGAATTTAAACTTCTTTACGCAGGGTAGTGAGGAAAAAAAAGCAAACGGGCGGCCGTACGAACGTTGACGCGTACATGGTTACCTGGTGAGTTAAATTTGTATAATATTAAGTACTTGGCAACATAATAATTAAATATATTATGCTAATAATAATAATAATAATAATAATAATAACAATAATAATTTTATAGTATTAGATTGTTATTAAGTAATAAGTAATATCTATTTTAATATTTTAAATTTTAATGGTTACTTGGATGTTTGTAATATCGACTACCAAATCAGGCACAATTATTGATGCAATTTTTACGCGATATATTGATAATGTTCAGTCGCAAATGTACGTTTCCTATTTTAGTTATCATATGCCAATCATAACTACTATACCGATTGAGCAAAATGATAATCAATCATTAGAATAAAAAAAATATAAAAATATAATTTACATTGTTTCTTTTCTTTCTTTATTATCCTCATTACCCCACTCTATCCATGCTTTTCTTTCTTTTTCACTCACACATGTGTACCGTTCAAAAGAAGTTTAACTTCTCGCACGCGTACTGGTAATACACACACACTTTTTTTTCAATATTCCAAAAGATTAAAAATATTTAATTTTATTGTTATTAGCTTATAACGTTGTAACATATTACCATTTATAACTGTTATATACAATATATAGGTAATATTATATACATACGTTTATACTTTGGACCATATTATATTATATTTTTTATATAATTAAATAGTTAATTTTTAATGCATGATTGAACCAGTTAATTATGAATAAAACGTATGATTATATCGATTGTAGTTTAAGAACCAATTTATGTAATATTTATAGGTACGTTATATTAATATACAATATTATATTACCAATTATCATATATACCTATAGTAATATTATATAGATGTGATTTTTTCTTGATAAAAAAATATGAACCTTACAATTGTATACACTGCAACTGTAGGCCGTAGTTTTTGAGTATTGCCAATATGAAAAAAAAATATTATTATGAGGTAGACACTTATTGATGAATGCAGTTTAATTCATTATAATATTATAATAAAAAAACTGGAAACGTAAGGTTATGACTGAGATGATTTCAGATTATTAGTCAAGAATTATTTATTTCATTATCTAGTGATTCATAAATTATAGATGAACAAGTGATTGGTAGACGTATAATTCAATTTTATCGAAGAACGTGATAACTGATAACAACAACTGAAATTAAATTACTACAAGATAAATATTATAAATTAAATACTTTTACCTATTTCAATTGAATTAGATAAAGAACTTAATCTTCAGTCTCTCGTGGATAGGCGGTTTAATAATGATATTTCTTTTCTTTATAAATTGTTAAATAATCTAATTGATTGGCCCGATAAGCTCTTAGAAAAAAATCCACTAAATGTACCACTCCACACCCTCCGATCTACAAACACCTTTTATGTACAACCCAAAAAACAAAATTATAGTCATTATGCTCCATGAATAGAATTTTATTAAATGGTAAATCCATTTAAAACTTTGACTTTGTTTTTGATCCACCAAGCAAGTTAAAATATGCTCTAAGTAATCACGTATAATCTTTTACCGATTATATTATATGTTTAACACTTATATTCGAATGTATTTCAATTTAATATGTATTTAATTGAAATTATTATCTGAATTTCTTACTTTATGTTATCTTCACATATCTGTACTCTTTACCCTAAAGGACGTTATTATTTACTGTAAATTTTCCTCTTTACAATAAATTATTATTATTATTATCATCATCATCATATAAAAAAAAAAACTAATTATAATACCACTTAGTTTGACCATTGGTCAAGTAAAAATAATGAATTTGATCAAAGAGAATAAACTAAATACCAGATACTAAAGATTATGTAGATAAGAAGATATATTAATAATATGTGTTTATTAATTAAAATGTTCAATAAATCGGTATTTACGATACATTATTACTGTGTCGCTTGCCAGTGCTTAAAAGAATTACTATAATATTATCTAAGCAACTGAGTATTGTTCAATGTATAATCGATAACTTACACACACGAACGTTTTACGTTAGTCGCGCAGAATTTATGAATTTAATTTAAGCTCAAAAGTTATGGTATGCATTTCTCGTTGAACGTAACCCCACGACTAAGATAAACCAGTAGGTTGTAAATTAATTATATTTGCAAGGCCCTCAAAATGTCTAAGCACGGGGCCAGGTTATCTGAAATGGGATCGCGTGTAACTGCAAGAGTTTACAAGCGAATTAAATTGTACATAAATTGCTAGTCAGACTATAGGTGTAGCGAGGGAAAAGAGTAACTTCCTTGCATACAACTAAACCAGTCAAATTACTTATGACATATTATTAGAACCCCCTTCCAAGTAGTTGTTAGTCGTAACACAATAATTATCTAATGTTGTTGAAATATTTTTTTATCATTTTTTTTATAAAAATGTTTATTTTAATATTATATATTATTACGTTAAAATATAAATGTATAAATGGATGAAATCTCCGAATATACAACATACAATTATTATTAATAATATAAACGAATTTAATACATTTTGATAATAAGAAACACTCGTCGGGCGATCTTATAATTGATTACTGTCAGTCTATATAGTACATGCAAACGATGAAATATATATAGTTGCTACTTTGAAAACACCACTTACTCAGTAGTTTCCTAATGACACATAATAGTAGTAGGAAAATGGCAAATTTGTTCTACGAAAGTTATACATTTATAATGATTGATTACATTAGATTATGCCTATAGTAAAAATCGCATTAATAAAAGTTAAAAAGCTTAAAAACGTTAGGTATGTAACATTTACAAAACTAATAAATAACAAAAAATATAATAATGCACCTACTGTTGTACGGTTATGACTGTGGCTTTACATATTTTGTATTTTTGTAGGAATTGCAAATCAAGTTATTTACTGGCGAAAAAACCTATAAATCACTGATCGTTCCTACTGAGTTCAAATGATTTATAACTACCTACCTAACAAAAATCAAACTGTGAAATCACAAAAAATTCAAGCTCACTTTCGAACTTTTGGTCACCATAAATGTTCACCATGTTCGTTTCAGTAATGACCTTTTGATTATAATATTCTCGTTAGGCTTACTTAGCGTAGTGCCTAAAACAGCAGTGCCGGGATTGTCATTATTACATACGTGTTCAATATATTATTATAATTTATAGGTAATGTCGAACGCCATTCAGTTTTTTTTTACATAAAATAAAATCCGCGCATAATACCGATTTCATATTAGTCGAAAAAACGGCCGAAACAGCGGTATCGTACATAATTTACTTTACAGTTTATTTTATGTTTATATTTTAATAAACTTTATACCTGAATTGTGGGCATTTTAATTACCGAGATCCACTTGAACAACAACTGGAATAAATAGTTCACATGTGGTCATCGGGACCACCCTTGCGAGTTCACTAATTATTAATATAATTTTGTGGTTCGTAAAATGTATTATATAATGTAAAAGCCTAAAGTCGTATCTCTTTTGCTTTTAATAATTATAATAATTTATTCTAACGTAAATAATGTCTAATACATTCCAGTGCGATTATAGGCCACTGATTGAAATAAATCTTCAACAACTTGGTTTGTAATATTTGCAGTGTACATGACTATAATACAGAAAATATGTTATCATTATAATATAGACAAAACAAAAATAATTAATACAGCTACAGAATGTTAAATATATTAGGTATGAGTTGGTCGTTTTCCATGAATATTTATGGTATTCAATAGTTCTGGGATTTTTAAAAAAATAATATATATTTTAATGAGAAGAATATAAATATGTATTTCGGTTATAGTTTTTAGATTGCAATGTTATTTAAAAACAAAATATGATGGCCAAATAATTTTTTTTTTTCATTCCTAAGTTACCAATGTTGTATTTACGTTTTCATAATCCACACACGAGGTGGTATACAGACCCCAAAGAACGTGAATATTTTATATTAAACTCATTTTACGATGTTGCAAAATGAGGAGGCCGCAGTTATGTTCGTCCGTGCGTTAGTTATTTGGCATTTGCGGAATACGCTTCATGAAAAGTTTGAAATTTAGTACGTTCGTTGGGAAACCCTCAAAAACAATGGCTTAAATCGGATAAGTTTTTTCTCTGTTTCCCGAACATTGGCAGACTTCAAATTTTGAGTAAATAGACTGCGAGTGTTCTACCACTAAATTGTTCTCATATAAGTTAGATTGGAGCTTGGCCGGCCAGTCGATTGTTTTCCTTTTTTTTCCTTTTGTATTGTATACTTACGACGAAAAAAGTAAACAGAAACAATAACTACATTATTAAGAGAACGCCGAAACCGCATGTGTTTTGGCAAATCTTACATTCACAATAATACATTTTAATTTGTAATTTATAAAACTACAGTGAAATGACATCTTATAAAATGTAAAGGTAAGATTATTATCTCGGGCTTCTCACATGCTTTTTATTACATTTTAATTTTAAAGCGTATTATGAGTATTTTGAGGTGTACAAGCCTTGTTAACAGTTTTAAAAAACTTATAATTCGCTTTAAAATAAAATAAAAATAAAAAGCTTTTGTGATGTCCTAGATAATAACCTTACCCTTAAATTTTATAATCGGTAATTTAATTCTAATTTTAGAAATTACAGAGTAAGATGTATTATCGTGAACATAAAATTTGCTATGTTGTTCGTTTGTAAAACAGAGACAACACATGCGAGTTCGGTGTCCTCTTGATATACGTCACTATAAGAAATAAGTATCACGAAAAAATAAAACTATCAGTTCAATAAATACTTATAAATCGATATATATCTACATAATAATATTATGAAGTCTGCTATTATATAACTTACAAAAATTGTGATCAGAATATCTCATGTAAGTATAAAAGATGAAAACATTTGAAACCTCATGTGAACAAATCATTCTTCTGTACGAAATAATATATTCAAACTAATGACTTTGGTTTATTTAAAAACTTCAATGATAAATTAATAGTACCTATAGCTACCTTCTTCATGGTTTTATGTTTTATATTTTAAAAAAAGTTTACGGAAGTTTTTTTAGTTTATAAACAGTCTTGGGACAACATTATATTAAAATGTTAATGCAATTTATATAATGTTCTGTAAAACACGAACTAGTATAAAACCCATAAAATAGTATTCATGTAAATTAAATTTTTAATATATATATATATTAAATTGGTAAAAGCATTCGCGACTTGATATACTACACAATGTGTATTGGGTACCCATAAAAAAGTTTCTTATAATGAGTTTTCTCTGAATTCTCGACATTTGTTTTCATGTATCGTTTATAATCTACCAGAATAAATTAAAGGGTCGATATCAAAAAGGTTGTCTTTACTACGTGCACGCAGGAATTAATCAAATGAGATTACAAGTCAAATTATTTCACGTATTCCTTTGATTATCATAACTATGAATATATATTTTATTAGATCCTTTGTCGTAGCCCACTTCAAAACGAAAAAAAACGTCTAAAGAGTTAAGTCGAACAAAAAAAAAAACTGAACAAGAGCGTTTCCAAATAAACACGAAAACAAAAACGTTTTTAATCAATGGCGCAGTCATAAACAATCCTTTGGAATCGCTTTGTGTGTGTGTATATATATACCTATAGGTACCTGTACAATATTATACCGCTTTTGCTCAAAGTCATCGTCACGGTATCCGGTTCGGAAATACTATTTAAAAGAGCGTTCAAGTCGATACACGCGCACGGAACCATATACACATAATATAATAACACATAGTACATATTATTATTATTATTATTGCTTGTATATATTATACGAGTCGGGCATCACGACGATTCGCACGTGCAAAAACCGGAGTTTGGCGTTTTTTTTTTCATTTTCGCAGGTACCTACCCTCGAATTTGTCGAAGCGGTTCTTTTTTTATTGCGCACACGCACGCCGGGGCCGTTTGACGGTGTGAGGGGGGGAGCCCGCTCGTTGAATGTATTTTCAAAAAAAAAAAAAATGTAACGCATACAATAATAATAATAATAATAATATAAGGAGGCATATAAAGTATAAAAAATAAATACATCGTATATATTGCAGCCAACGAATGCCGCCGTGTATGCGCGTGGCGTGTGGTGTGCATAGGTAGTGTGCTGCAGGAGAATAAAAATAACAAACGAGGTTTTTTTTCACCCCTCAGCATGGCCGACCGTTATAATATAATGTTTTATATATAATAATAATAATAATGATATGTGGCAGTTGTGTGTATGTCCACCCTTTTTTTTCTGCCGACCGCGCGCTGGCTGGCGCGCTCCGTATAATATATAAATCGCCGAAAACGTCTGCCGTCGGCCCGGGTCGAAAGGGGTTGCGTCGGGGGGAGGGGGGGGATAAAACCGCCGCCCGATCGTCCGCCGGTCGTCACGTCCCGATACAACAATTGCGTGTTAGACGGATCAGCGGCGGCACGGCCGCGGAATTTTAAAACGATGCGGCGGCGGACACGGCCCAAAGCTCACGCACAGATCCCCACTACTCCTTCACCACGTGACCCCCCCCCCCCCCCCCGGAATCCCACGTTTTTATCCGGACCGTCGATTTCCCATAATATATATATTATATGTATGCGTATACGAGCGACTGCACCGGTGCCCTCACCGAATAACGTTTTTTTTTTTCTTTTCTCTTTTTCTTTACTATTATTATTTCCTCACAGCAGCCCCTCTGCGTTTCTCGTCTTACTTTTCTGCGCCAGTCTAGCTGCAGCGGCGAGACGCGAAATTGCTTACTCGACTTCGGCGGGACGGGAAGCGGGGGCAGAGAACAATTTATGCGTACGCGCGCGCATATATGAACGCGGGAGATGAGCGCAAATAGAAAAAAATTTTCAACTCCGTGTAACCGCCGTCGTGCGAACCCGCGACTCGCGACGACGTTGTTTTTCGGTCGACTGATTAAACCATCAGCCCTTCCACACCCTCCCTCTGCCCAACCACCCACCGCCCATCGGCACGTACCGCCCGCGACGCGCGACGTAACAAACGAAACGTATAAAATTATATGATATTATACAACTGCACATAATATACACAGTATCCATATAATAATAGAATATATACGCAAGTAAGTACAGCAGTTTTTTTTTTTTTTTTACGAAACTGCGAATTTCGTATTCGCCGACGACGGGACTGTCCGTAACGATATTTATATCATTATTAAATTATAATCCGCGACTCGATTACGCGCCGAGAACGACGTTAAACCATTTTGTCCCGTTTTGCACGACACGTGTTACCGCGCGCCCGGCGGTGGCCGACACGAATTTATGACGGCGGACGACGACGAATACGACGAGACCACCTCCCATCCACAAAGTGTGTTTTGTTGTTTATGGAGGTTATCAATTTTAAAATACACGATTTTTAACAAGTGTTACTTACTGCTGCGCTTTTTTTTTGTTTTTTTTTTTTTTTTTTGTTTACTCGGGGGTTGAAATATTATCACACCGACCATAAAAACTCATGCCAGAGGGAATTTGTTAAAATTAAATTAAAACAATGTTCTCTTTTAGTATTAGTATTTAACATTTTCGATTCCCTCCATATTTTTTGTTTTTTTTTTTTTTTTATCTTTTTTAAACAAATATTACGCACGTTTCGCGTTGACGAAACCGGAGTCTTCGCGCGAAACACACTGGTAAATTTAATAATTGTGCACATTATTATTTTGTTTACTGCACGCGGAGATTGTATTATCAACGGGATAAGGTCTGAATGATAACAATCAAACTAATCAAATTATATAGCCGTTTAACGACTTCTGGTCGCATTGTGTATTCAACACACACCATATATACATGACGTACACTGCTGTACCACGATGGTTGCTTAACACGATCAAATCCGCTAGGTTTGTAACCTGGCCCCGTGTATTCCCTTAATACGGTGAAACGTTGCCATGAAAATATGTCTCGGGGGACAAGGACAAAGCGCGACGTGTTATAATGCTCTCACGAGGAGTATGATCCTTATCCATCTGTCATTTAAATGATATCGTTGTGATTGTAGTACGACTCCCACACCGTATACCCCGTTTATTCGGCAATGGCAGTGATTCGGAACCGTCGTCAATGCAAATGGTTATAATAATAATATTATGATCAAGTCAAGATTGTTGACCGTGCGTTATGAATCATTTTCACCAATGACAATATTATAATGTCAAATATTATTATTGGGCCTTTACGGTTCGGTTGGTTTTGCCTCAGACTTGCACCAAATATAATAGCCACGTTCTCACATAGTATTATTGTTTACTTGTAATTTTATACTTAATAGTCATATTTGAAATATACATATATAAACTATAGAGTTTACGAGGTATTGTTATTATTAATTATAGACATTTAATGTTACAAATCGGTCAACTACTTAGACATTTTTGAAAATTTTAGCAACTATTATGTAATAGACATTTATAATTTACAATACTTCAAATCACAAACTCATTCAAATAAAAAAAAAAAATTAAAACATTGCGTATAATAACTATAGTAATTTTTTATTTTCACCAAACCACGTCAAAACCGTACACCTATTATAATATATTTAACCACCATTTTCAAAAATTGTATTTATTAGATATACCTAATAACGCTTCAATTTTAATACGAAAACTTGAGGAATATTATCTGCGACAGTGTCAAATACGGTGCAACGACAGTGTAACGCAATGTTCTTGCCGGGACGGAAATCTCAACATTTAAGTACATGACTGTGATTTTTAAATTAAAAAAATACTTTTTTTTTTCAATATCACGCCGTAGTCCGTTTTTTTGGATCTACATCCGCTGTATGACATGACATGTATCAACCCGCTACCGGAGATTCCGAAAACTACGTTAAAAATATATTAAAAACGCCGTATTTACGAGAATCTTGACTTCTACCAAGTGCATTTTATAATATATCTTGGAATTGTGGTAAATTTATTAATTTTGTATAATTATAATATAAACGAGTCACGTGGGATCAGTGTAAAGATTCTCGATGGACGATAATACCCCAAAATGACATGTTTACGTCAAATAGGTACATAATCACTTGAGGGGAAACATATTATGTCTATGTGCGTCATGACATTTGTAACTTTATGAGCTTTTACGATTAACAAAAGAAAAGTATTTTTAACTCTTTGTGGTATAGCCGTATAGGCGATCAACAGACAAAAATATAAAACAAAATCGTCAGCCTAACAGTAATAGTAATAACAATAATAATTGGTGCAGACTGCAATCATGCAGTTTGGAACTGAAAGTCATTACAGACGAATAGTCGATATCTGCAAAGGTATAGGTATTATTATATTCATTATTTGTATGTAATTGCATAAATTACTGCTAGGTACCTAACGTCAATACAATACATTACTCGTCGTGGCAATCGAATGGAAGTAAAACCGATTTTTATAATATATTTATGTAAGTAGAAAATGTATTATTATATAATTATTACGATAACGTGCATTTTGAACTGTTAACTGATGGCTGGCCATGCATTGTACTTTAGAGTCTAGGAGCTTATAAGAGGAACCTACGCAGAGTTTACCATGGATAAATGGAAAAATAATAAACGAAAATAGAATTTTGAAGAGGAGGAATCGTGGCGTGTACCAGACCAAAAAAATAATGCATACTTGAACTTTGTGTACCAATTAGATGGATATCTAACGGCCAATTAAATCATATAAATCTGTAGAGGAGAATCTGAAGTGGACAAAACGATAAGTTTTTCGTATAACATTATAAAACGTTTTAATTAGTGTATTTATATTTTTGGCGATGTGAGAATTTGATTGTATACAACAACGAATATTATGCTATTTAAACCGCGGGTATTTAAAATAATCGTCTTTGACTCTTAACGTTTCGTTGAGTATAACATAATACGTAATCACGCGTCGGTATAATATCCTATTCATAAACGTTGCACGTGTTGTCTTGTAGCTTGTTAAAACGCGACACATAGTATAAATCTTATTTTTAAATAATTTTCAACCATAAATTACACCGATGCCGCGGACGGACGGCAATTATTGTCCCTCGCGCGAGATAAAAAAAAATATAAAATGTCGTTTGAAGTTAAAAAAAAAAGGAGAAAAACTATCGCCGGCCCGTATATCGTTTACTACGGTCGTTTTACTTTCAGGGCGCGCACACGCTGTCCTTGTCCGGCGACACCACGCCACGACAATATCCCTCTCCGTCGTACGGGCACATCAGGCCCGGCGGCGGTCAGTCATTTGGCCCGGAACACGCATGGGTATATAGCACCCACACACCCTATCGGTTGTAACGTCCCACGCCTCGCCGTACCCGTAACCCGACTTGAGTATTCCCGGAGCGAAACGCAAACTTCGTTGCGCGTCCACCGATCCCACCATACCGATCGCAATCAGAGCTTCGGGCGATTTATGTGTGGGTGTGTCGAGCCGCGCAATCAATATAGATTGAAAATCCCTTTTCGTGTCGTCTGCGTACAGGTATTTTCGGTGGAGGCGGCGGCACTAATGAACCCTAACCCCCACGCCGGGGGTGGAACGTGGCGCGCGCGAGGGACGAGAGGCCGGAGACGATGGATTTTATTTTTATTTCTATCAAACGTCAAGCCAACTCATCTGCAGCAGTGAACGGTATACGATGTGTCGTGTTCCGTCCGTCTTCGATACCCCAGCACGACCTCCTCCCCTCACCAACCCCTCCACCCGATAGGTTTGAAAAGGCCGATTTTTGTACTCGACTAAAATGAATTGTTCGTACATCGCGCGTTCCATACGTCCAAACCCACGATTCTCGTCTGCATTGTATTTATTACTAAAGTATTATTAACCTCCTCGATGTATCACATATATCTTCAGCCCGTCTATATATGCGTTTTACCCACCGGAACGTTTAAGTGGGGTTAAGGCTAATGTGGGTCATTTTTTCAAGGGCCCTAACGGATGTCGCATAGACCCGGTCTCGTGCCAAATTTGTAAAAAAAAAAAAAATAATAATAATAAAAACTTTCAAGAGGTTTCTTCCGCATATATGCTGCATGGAAAGATATTCATGAAATATTAAGTTCAATTTGCGCATCAGTCTTCATTAAATATATTTTTTTTACTTTACCTGCCCAAATGCATTTGATTTGTTTTCTATATGTAATATTTGTTTATTTTCTAACATGGCACTGTTTATCTGCTTATTCATGATTATTAAAAATTAATATATACAAATAAAACTCTGCTTCGTCATAATTATCGCGTTTGAATTATATTTTTTAATGTTGATAATGTTGCAGTATTATAAATTATAATTTTTTTCTGAGGATATTTTTTTTTATATTTCAACTAGCAGACCCGTCGAACTCCGTTTCGCCACCAGATTCGTTTTAAGTAACGTTGTAATTTTTTTTGTTATATATTTGAAAAGGAAAATATTTATTTCATTTCACAACAGTTACAATTACCTACTAAAAATGTCCAATATTCTGAACATCACCATCTGAATGAATAGCATCACGCAAGTGTATATAGTCCTCAGATCGTAGCTTTGGCTGATTGAATCTGATGAACGCTAAACGTTCTGTCTCGACTTTGACATACATGTCGACGGCGAATTGCTGGAATAGCCGACCGCACTTCAGAATGACATTCTCCTCATGTGTACGAATCATCATACGATACGCATAGTAATAGTATCATTGCGCTTAGATTTTTATTATTCGTTGATACTCCTGAAATTAAATGAATGATTAATGGAAACCAATAAAAGTAATAATGGAAATAATTAGTGTTTGAATATTGTACCTGTAATTGGATCGACCATCTTCAACGTGATGTCGTATCCGTCTTGCCCTTGCCATAAATGATTGGATATTGTAACGCATCGTACAAACGATGTGTCTCGTTTACACGATGCATGATATTGCTTCTTCGCTGAACGACAATGTCTCGTGATTTAGTTGGATCGCCAACAATAATTGCAGCAACATCATTAACGGTGGGTGCATTGAATCTTCGCACATGTTCACCTGTTGGAGTACAATCCGCTCTTATGACAAATTGTGTGCGTATCCGATGGCATTCGTTCCAATGCTGTTTTGAACATATTAACCACAGCATTATTAGCGTGAAAAAATGCTTGCAACTGTTCAATAATTCGTCTCTTTAACTGTTGTGCTCCCTGTATATTGCACCGCGCACGTTCAGCTGATCCACCATCGACGAAATGAAATATATTTGCAGAATTGATGCGGTTCATCTGGTGTGGTTGGCACCATTGAACCATGCAAATGATATATTTGACCTTGTATCTGTAATTGCAATAATCATTAAAATTTGTTCATGAATACATTTTAAATCGTGTGATGGTGTAGTGTTGTGGTGTATATGAAGTTGTTATGTGTTGTAATTATGTGTTGGTTATGTGTGTTGTATCTTTTACCTTGCAAGTCGGCATGAAGCCGCCTTCTCGAATGATATTAGCTCCAAAGGAAGTCATGCGAAAGCAGTTATTGTATTCAAGGATGTGTTTAAGAAAATGGCTTGAATCGGGATCACTTCCATCAAACAATGTTTTCAGTGGCTGTGGTGGTGTAAGTAAAGGATCCAGTTTGACTTTTCCATTTGCGCAGCACAATCCAACCGTTTCTCTTTTGAACTTTAACGCATTGCAATATCTGCATATAGTCGTCATTCGTCCAACATCAAAATTTTCATCATCACTGTAGTTCGCAGTGGGATCATATTGGAATGCCAAGCGATTGTATGATGCCAATGATCTTCGTGTGCTCACGCGATGTCTCAATCGGTCATTTTCTCTTATTATATTTTGTCTTTCTTCTCTTAAGTTCCTGAATAGACTTGTTGCTGGCTTGCATGTCTTGTGCGGCGGCCGATGTTCGAACGTCGTTCTCTAGGCATTTTGGACTATGGACAGAGTGTTGAATTTAACTTCAAATGCACGATCCACATAATTTACACTGAGCTTAAATGAAATTAACTGAGCAGAGAATGTCTCAATCGGTCATTTTCTCTTATTATATTTTGTCTTTCTTCTCTTAAGTTCCTTGAATAGACTTGTTGCTGGCTTGCATGTCTTGTGCGGCGGCCGATGTTCGAACGTCGTTCTCTAGGCATTTTGGACTATGGACAGAGTGTTGAATTTAACTTCAAATGCACGATCCACATAATTTACACTGAGCTTAAATGAAATTAACTGAGCAGAAATAATGACTATCTGTCAAACACTTTATCACGCACCGTTGCTATTGGTTTGAAGTACATAAAAATAATATATAAAAGATATAATAGATGTATAATAGATGGCGCTGTATGTGAAAAACGATTTCAACACTTTTCTGTTGAATTTTTCCTGAATTTTCAAGAATTTTCTTTGCTATAAACCTCACGTAGCCCAAGACCTTTCAAACGAATGCAAAACCATGGAAATCGGTTGGTGCGTTCTGGAGTTATAGCGTCAGGGAGGAAAACCGGACTTATTTTTATATATTAGATAATATCGTCTTACAAAATGTGTAATATTCTTATTTCAAGTTAATTTGTAAAAATCTTTATAAAAATAAATTAAATAAATTTTATAATTTTTCTACTAAGCATAAAAATTATTTGAATACCATAAATACATATTATAATAATGATTAATATTAACTTTTTTTCTAATACTGTGTAATATTAAAATATATTCAAAAGTTTAATTTTCTAATTTGAGTTTTACAGAAACTCTTAGTATTTATATTTTTTAAATGCAAAAAAACTTTTTTTATAGGATAATGAGTTCTCATTTTTCCTCAGAGTGAGGACAAAATTATTTCCCTCCTTTTTCGCTTCAACTATCGTTTGACCCATTATATTGTCACAGAATTTCTAGTCAAAATAATCTAATTGTAAAATGAAAATGATAAATTATTGTTTGGTCATAATTTATGAAACTTCATGTCATGAACATTCACCTCTATTTGTTCAATTGTGTACCCTAAACTCGCTTTTTGGTAAAGGATGTCAAAGGCGGTTACAATTATCGGATCACGATTTTTTAATGATACATACCTTGTGATTGTTTTCCCATGACTTGTCCAACTCTGAAAAAAATGGTCATGAATAAATTGACTCATTGTTTTTTTTACCTTATAGATATTTTTGTACCTTTTCATTTTTAGACAAAGTTAAATTCTAAAACCGATCCGGGTTTGAGCAACAAAACATCTCAAACACGTTCTTAATGCCAAATAATATTATGTATAGGTTGTCTATGTATAATGCAAATATGATTCACCGTTTATCGAAACCTTTATAAAAATAAATATATATTATGATAAAAAATAAAAATATGTATTATATTATATTATATTGTGTGAAAAATATTACAGTAAGACCCTTTTTGACATTGTTGTCAATATTTCAACGAATTTATTTTGGCTTTAACCAGCACATGATAATATATGAGAACACTTTTTGTCAAATCATATATCATATTATACTATACAGTATACATATAGAAAAAACGAAAAAAATACCGTGTTTGGATATTTGAATAATGTTTCACATTGGTGCAAAAATAACTTTGAACAATAATAATTATTATAATGGCTTTAATTTAAAAGCTGTGTTAAATAATATTGGATTCGAAACAATATTTTAATATTTTGAATGGTACTAATTATCTTTTTCTGGTGTGCATAAAACGTTTTTAAATTTTTATAAATCGTAATTAAAATATAATGTGGTTAATAATTTTAAGAATTGAAAAGTAACAGATTTTATTAAAATAAATATAAATCAATATTTGTTTATAATAATATAATAATTGTATGAAGAATAAATAATAACAGTTCGATCATAATTTAAATTTTAATGACTATAAAATAAAATCATTCGAGATAAGTGCGATATATTAAATATATAATTGAAATCATTAGATATTAAAACCGTTAATAACATTGAGTTTCAATTGGAAATATTTTTATTTTAAGTAAAATTAGAAGGTAAAGTTTGATGATTGAAATTCATAATCAAATTTAATATTAGTTTTAATTTAGTGGCATATTATATTAAATCTAGTTTTGTATGGTCCCAGGAATATTATTTCAGATAAAATGCATAGATTGTCGTGTTTTAATTAAATGGTATTTACATTTTAAACTATAACTGATATTACAAGAAATAAAATAAGTGAATTCAAATATTATGTTTGTCCGCAAAATATATTATTATATTGTTGATAATATAATGAACATAACTAATATTGTTTTAATTTTCAGTAATATTTATAAAAATTAATATCTGATTATTATCAGATCATTGTTAATATAAATTACAATGTATAGGAATATTATTATGTTAAATATTATGTCTATAATAATAACACACAAATGTAATATTATGTATTATGTAGGTAATATTAGCTATTAAGTTACGCAAAAGCTACCAAACGTATGAAATAATCCAAAAAAATTATAAGCGAACGTGGTAATGAAAATATAAACGAAATATTTTAAACCATAATATTATGTTGTGTTTATATGTCAGTTCGCCACTTGTGACTATTATATGGCTATGATCACGCAATTGTAGGTCTTGTAAGTTTTAGCTGGTCATTACCGCGGTGACCACTACGGTGACCAATATACAGTTATGACAAGCCAGTCAGCCAGTCAATGGAACACTTAGCATGAGACACGAACTTCACAATAAAGATGGTGTTATTATGTATGTGTTATTATTATTATGTACCTACTTAAATGTACGACTTAATGCGAACACCATGATAAACACAATCGTTTTTTTTATGTCTGGTTGATTTCACATAACGAGAATATTATATATATATTAGTGTATCGATGGGTAGTAAGTATGGTACATGTACGCCGAAGTCTGGACTTCAGATAGATATGTATTAAAATTTAAAGTTGAGTTCTTATCTACGCAGTGAAAACTGTCCCATAAAACACGTATTATATTGATAACAATTAGTTCTTGTCACAATATTATAATGTTTTTAACCTCTTCGTCCGTGCGATTGATCACCGGTGAACAACCTGCAATTATTAGTACCTAATATATTTATTTACTATTTATAAATAAGATAGTAATCTTATTCTATACAACTATCTTGATATCTTATATTTATTAGAAATACTCGATAGTCAATACACAAATCTCAAAAGTAAAAAGGTAAACCTACGAATTTTTAATGTTCAAATTAAAAATGAGTTCTGGAATTTGTTCAGGATTGTACGGAATGTATGGTATATATGGTATCGATAAATCATGTATTAATGTTAATTTTCCATTTGTATTTATACTATATTCATACAAATATGTAATCCAACTTCGAAGAAAATTAACCAAAAATTGATTGAAGGTTCCAAGTAACGGTTTAAATCACAAAACAAAATAAATAGTACCAAAATCAACAAAATGTTAAATTAGTTTTTAATAATTACAATAACGATTATTTTACCCGTTTAAATAATTTTCAGGTAAAATAAAAATAAAACAGATAATACACATTTGTAAATATTCATTTAAATTTTGTTTTATGTTAATTAAATTAATCAAAGTGTTTTTGTAAAAAGAAAAATGTAAATACTAGGTATGTGTATTTATTGTGTATATTGTAATATTTATACATAGGCATATTGTATATCATTCACGAGCGTTTAGTTTGTATTCAAATTCAACCTCGCAATATTATTTTAGTACTTCAATGGCCGCACAATAATAAAGGATGAATAAATTGGAATTTTACTGGGTAAACAAATGCTGTTTATTAGTTATTTTAATAAATAAAAACTACACCGATATAAACATTAAATTTCTGTTATGTTAATTACAAAAATGAATCCCCTTTGATATGCAATGAATAATACAATATTATATAGACATTATAAGTAATAGGTAATTTAAGGTTATTTAGTAAGGTCATTTATTTTCTGACTGAAATTAAAATAGAATATAATTTTTAATGTTTTATAATATATTGTGTCATCAAACTAATACCGCTATTACATTTTTTATACTATAATAATGTGTCCACAAACAGTGTTTGTACTTAGTTGAATTTCATAAATATATATTGTTATAGGCTTATGTCTGGGTCTAATTATTTTTGTTTTGATTTTTGACGTGTAAACAAAGTAAACTTGAAAACGTTTTTTGTTTATAAGCTTTAAATATTTTAGAACAAAATTTTAATAGTTTAAAATACGATCGGAATAGTTTGTAAGCCTTTAATTTAAAAGTTTTAATCTAAATGTTAAGCCTACATACAACCATGTTTAATATCCGATAAATTATCTGATTATAGAAAATACTGCATTATCATAAGTCCTAATTATTATTATAATATTTAACTAAAACAGTTATTACTCGTGTAAATAATAAAAAATATTAAAAGTTTGTGAGTCGCTGACACACCAAAATATTTTTATAATAATATCCACTTTCAATCAAGTGAAAATCCTAAAATTTAAAACTGCTTCATGATAAAAATAATAATATTAAGCATAATATTGTAAGCTCCTAAAGATTTTTATTTTATTTGAAATAAATAATTTTGTCATATTAAAAAGAATAATGTTATTACAAAATTGTTGAATATCTTTATTTGATGTATTGAATTATTATTTACATACTATTATATTATGTTTTTACACCAAGCTGGTAGGAATTGGAATTATAATAATAATATGCATTTGATATCTATTATTTTGTAATTGTATCCATGGTTCAATGGATCGAGACAAACAAACTCGAATACAGCTGGTTATCAGGCCTTTAACAGAATCAAATAATAATTATTGTGTACGGTACAGTTTGCATTTCAACTGATAATAATGTCCTATATTAAAATACTTGGCCACATTATCTGTGCCATTTCATTATGCTCTATTTCCAAATTCCCATTGAATAACCATGTGAAACCAAAATGAAAATATACAATACATTTATATGATAAATCTCTATAATCCCCAGAGAAAGCTTTGGTACTTGGTATTATATAATAATATTATAATACTCTTTGATTATACATATTATATTAATCACTATAAGGCACTACCAAACAATAACATAATTAGCGTATTATTAGTTAATATTTAATAATTCTGTTGAAAAAATATTTATTCATAATTGTTCATTAATTTTTTTTTTACATGATAAAAGTGGGTATAATTAATCAGCTACAGTGTACTAATACAATTAAATATAAAACTAAAATATTAGGTATATTTATATTTTTAGACTTGGTTAGGTTAGTAAAAACAAATTACCATAAACCTGCAGAGTTTAATAGGTGCCTTTACAGAACATAAATAAATTATATTGCATAACTTTTTTGGAGGTGGTTGAATAATGGAAAACAGTCATGATAATCATAATTCTGAACAAATATTTGACATACAATGTGGTAAGTAAGTATCACCAATAACCAGGTACCTACGTAAGTCATAAATCGCTGAAAACACATTTTCATTTTCAAAATTATATCGTTACAGTAACAATTTCTCACGAGTAAAATTACATTTTCTAAATATGGACTTCTTTGAATACTATTTTAAACTTTAGTTTTTCCATTGGTAAGAAAATACAATATTATTGGGTAAATACTTTTTCGGTTATCTACCAGTAACTTCTGATTGGAAACTGCGCGAGTGGGCTAAATTTATCTAGACAACCACTGATAATCAAGAATACTTCTACAACGACGGTAAATCACCGAATTATCTATATTCGAAAGTTTGTAATTATTGTGTGTAGCAGCTATATTTTATTTCTTTTTTTTTTTAAATTAACAAACAGTTAATCAAATTAACTAAAACGGATAACAAATATAATATAGGTAGATATAATACAAATCGAAACTTAATCACTAACATATTTAATGTATTCGATATAAATAAAACACATGGTATACTTTTATTTAACCATAAACATTCAATATTTATATGACATATACCTATATTATTTACATACATATTATTATTATATATTTATTAGTTTGTTATAACGACCCGCAATAAAAATATTATAAAAATTTATTTGTACCAAAGTACAATACAACAATATTGTATTATACTATCGTAGTATCTTTAATTTGTTCGTTAACAAACCACGGTATAAATAATATGAATTTCAAACAACTATTTATTTTAATATATTGTGGAATAGTTCAGCGCATCGGTTTGATGTCGTATATTTCCTAATTTATTGAAGTGCCAATAAAAATAAACTTACCCGCCGTACAACGAGAATGCTTCCAAAGGCTTGTTAAATGTTCATACGACCGTGTTTCTACTTTCATAATAATATACTTACAGTATTAACTTACTTGTTGCAACATAATTTTAACCGCAAACCTAATATATTTGAAATATGCATTGAATATGTATACTGTATAATAGGTACAGTATTCTTTTTTGTAATTTATTTGTTTATGTATCCATTTAATTTTTTTTTGATTTTAATTCACTACCTTCCCTACGAAAAAAAACGTTTAATGCGAATGAACGGTCACTACATGCCTTTCCAATATTACAATACGATCGGTATTTTTTTACGGATTTTAAGTTATTAAAAAAAAAAACAACACATAAATTAAAATGTAAAGTATTTTTTTATTTAATATACTTGTGAGTTTTTTTTACTCCATAAAAATAAAATACCATAACAAATTACAAAATTTTTTGATAGTACATAATGTATTACCAAACGTATTTTGTATTTTAAAATAAAAACAATCATTACATTACCGATGAATATAATATTACAAACAGTATTAAACAAAATTATTTTGATTAACTAATTACAAATTAGTAAAATTAATAAAACTTTAACTATTACATATATAAATTATATAGGTTTTATTGTATGTATCTAATTTCTTTTAAAATCCATGAACATATTATATTATGCATTTATGTTTATTAGGAGTTTTATGATAACAATAATTAATATTATTATGTATTTATTATTAACTATAATAAAATAATATGTTTTGTGTCTAAGGTCGATAATGCATAACGCATATACCACAGTAAAAAGCAATTAGTATATAATATCATAATTTAATAGCATTTGGATGGTAACTAACAGCAAAATTATTATATTTAAACATATGAAAAAAAATATTTGTGATTTATATAATTTTTTAGAGATAAATTATATTTATAATGCAAATAAAGTAACCGCAAGTATTAAATAAATATGAATTTTAATAAAACTAGTAATAGAGGTATACGTCTTGTTATTTTTAAACTGAGAAAAAATTATTAAAAAAATTATTATTTTATGTTAACATTATAAAAATAATGATGATGCATTTATACAGGTAAGCCCCGTTTTTATATTTTCAACATCTTTCGTAGATAAGACTAACTCTACTTCTGTTATTAATTCGTCTTGATGAATGTATTAATATATTATTCAGTTTATGCGTATTCACTATTCATCGTAATATAATATCTTACGATCTTTAAAATAATTATTATAACATGCATACAATCTGAATATTTAATTTGAATTATTTTACATTCGTCGTCTGGCCGTCGTTGGATATTATAATAATATTATTTCCTCGCTATAGTCGTTGTCACGTCAGCCGTCGACAATTTGATTTCTCCGGTAAAGACAGTGACAATTTTAGAGTAACCACTAACCGGATCGACCGCGAGAATGAAATTGCACGGCTGTATCATAACTTATGTACGATCAGTTTGCATTGCGGCTTAAACGTCACAACAACTTACTTCCAGATAGTGTTCGGCGAGAGCGATAAGATGCGCAAAAACTTCTCTACTAGTTTTCTGGACAGTATTAAATTAAAACGGAAAAAGGGTTTTTGCTGGAACTGATATGGTTTATGATATTAATAAATGATTACAGTAAGATCTATCTACATGAAATAGAATATATTTTTATTCTAATATTATTAAGCTTATATTTACATTTATAAAATAATTATCGAAATCATAATATATTATTATATTAACTATCCGTTGTTTACCAAAAAATACAATTTATATTTTTTACTTATTGTTTTTCTTAGTATTACATCAAAGTTTAGCATAGTAATGTCAGATACTTCAAGAAACTTTTGGTTACAATGAAGTTAAAAATCGATTATGGTGACTTTATGAGTGATGCAGTATAATATAAAATTATGCTACGCATAACTCACGTGTTTTTTAATGTAAAACAAACGGGATGAGTATAAACAAACAGGAACAGCACACACCAAAAATTAATTAAATTATGTATAAACAGATTTTTGAACTGTTACCTGGAATTTATTCAAATGTTATCTTCGTTATATTTAATAATTCACTACAAAAATAGTTGTCTTTAATATTTTTCTTAACATTTTTATATGACATACAACAATATCAAAACTATGCATTTACAGCAAATGATAAATAAATATACGAATACCTACACAATTATTAACAATATACCTAGCTATGTATCATATAAGTAAAAAATGTTTTTATAATAATATTGTTTGTACTATGCACCTACGCATCTTCATACAATTACCTAGAAAACATTTTTTTTTTATAGTTACTTTACAAAAAATACATTAGTAAAAAACTAAAAAACAATAGAAGGCATAATAATATGCTTTTATACATTATTATTTATACATTGTTACTATGGACGGTCGAGAAATATGGTTCATTAAAACACGTTTAATTAATTTTTCAATGCAGCACGACTATAACAACACGTTATACCTAATAGCTTTACAACCATAACGAAGTCATACCGTTATACTATTATTAATGTTTACCTCAATTTATGATCTTGTTATCACATGTGGTTATTCGACAGTTGCGATACGAATGAATAAATAAATTATTTGGATTTATCATTGGCTATAATTTTTAATTTTATTTCTGGACTTATTTTAAATATTATAAGCAACTTAAAAATTAAAAACGGACATGGTCTTTTAATTTCATTTATAACAAAAATATCAATGAATAACTTAAATAAGCATTGTAGACCCTGAGCATAATAACGTTGATAATTCGACGACATAATAGGTATTTCTTTAGTCTTATGAAACCACGTCAACAGGTAACGGTTCTATAAATAGTTCTTAATACTGAAAACTATGGCAATATTAGTTAAAAACATTTTGTTTTACCACAAGAAAATGCAAATTGAAATAAATTCTTGATTTCGTTTTATTTTATGATTATCATATTTATGAAATATATTTTTTAAGGGTGTTTTGAGCATATTCTGTGAAATCTTGATTTTTTCATTTACTTTTCAGCATTATCAATTATCATTTTATTTATTTAATCATTCGAGTCATTTATAATATATTTTTAATTTTAGAATCTGGTGTTTTTCAATTTACTTTTTATAGTTTTTTGTTTTTTTTTTTATAGTGATATCAAACGTTTTTATTTAATACATTTTTAATTTACAGAATTATCTATTTTCAGTTTTTTGTCTATTGTATATTGATTATCGACGCTAAAAATCGATTGTATTTTGTTATTATTATTGCAGATTTTACAATATTTAAGTTTTAATCATTGGACATAATATTACATTTTAAAATACTTATCACTGGACTTATATTAGTTTATAACGACCAATCAATAATTAATATCATGTTTGCTTTGCTAAGAAATATCTGATAATTTTAGTGGGCCTATAGTTTTGTTTAAATTATATGATCAATGTAGTAAATTATATAAAATTGTATTTTTTAATATTTGGACGCTGGCACGTTGTACATACTAAAGAAGAGTTTTTATACTCTATACATAATCCTATACCTTTTAAAAATTGCACCCTGTTGAGGTGCGTCATAACTTAAATTATCTTAACTTATTCGAAAAGTAAATTGTACAATAGTCAATAATTGTAATGAATTAACATATAATATTATGAATTTTTCCTTTAGCAGCGAACGAAGTTCTTTGATGCTCTATAGAACAAGGGTCTCCAACCTACGGCTTGCCAAGATTTTCGAACCTGCTCTAGAAGATAGAGCAATTGTTCCGAACAATGAAAAAAAAAACCGATTGTTACCACTAAAATAGTAATACACAATGCCGTACTACAATTATTATTATACAACTTCCATTTAACAAAATATTTTTGAGGACCATAAACAAATTAGTACCATAATATGTTTACATAAACTATTATAACATAATAATATTTTCAACGAATATTTGCCTTTTTGCCCAATAAGCTCTCAGTTTAGAAGATAAAAATATGAAGCAACTATAGCTAGGTACTATAGGTACCTACTTAGCTATACCTACTGCTCGCCGCGCCGGTCCGTCCATGTCGCCTATACGTGCAGCCGTGCATGGATATTATAATATGTGAACAGAAGACGTTCGGAAAAGGTTCGAATGGGTTTTTAAACCACTATACAGCCGAAGACGGGATTGGTAATTACGGTTCGGGTCACATGTGTCGCGCTAGCCGTATTATAATATATTTTAGGGACGGAGTGATTTAATTTAAGCTAGTGCGGCGTTTTATATGTATATATAGTATATAGGCTCGCGTATAATAATATGATAGTGTTGCACATGGAGAGAGTGAGAGAGAGAGAGAGACAAAAAAAAAAAAAACGTAAACGAAAAAAAAATTCTGTTCGTAGCACCCTGCGACCCGGGCCCGACTCTTCCGCGTCTTTCTATGCATACAAAGTCAAAACCGAATAATAAAACCAATCACCGAGATTTTAATTGGAAAGGGTTGCCGGAGGAGCATAATGTGTACAGTGTTGCGCGCGTCGCACCGTGACGTCATCCGTGAAGCCTCGACATCTGGACGAAATCTAATAATTGTCAATCCCTGTACAATATACGAACACACGATACCACGCATAGACGTGTGGCCCTACGGCGGCGGCGGCGGGCTGCTCGCAAACGATATATTATTTTCCCGTTACCCAGTGCGTATGCATAAATCAATCCGGTGACACACTCTCACTCGTCCTATATGCGATCGTTTGTGTGTGTGTGTGTATTAAAAAACCGATTCGATTAGGTGAGAAATTGAACGCACCCGCCCCGAGGTGACATTTTGAAAAAATAAAATGAAACCGTTCATTTGAACGACGACGCTAGAAAAGAAATTGCAGAGGGTGAGCCGCCGCCGCCGCCGCCACTGCAAGCCCCTTTTTACTTTTTTTTTTTTTTGATTCGCGCGTGTTGCCAATTTGCATATCTATATACACTGCGATATAATATAATGGATAGTGTACTGTATTATTATATTATACATATATGTATAATATACGTATGCATGTATAGTTCGACGTGGTTGTTTCTGTTTGTCGGTGAAAAATCTCGTTTTTCTCGTAACACGCGTATTATAATACCATAATATACTATACGCAGTACATATTATTGTATCATATACCTTTAGGTATATACGAGTTGGAATTCACTCCACCGACGGAGTTGCCCATAACATAGTCGCCCAATGTTTCAAACGTGGATTTATTTACTGGATATTATGCTTGTGATACCTAATCATGCAATCAGGCGATAAATTATTTTGTTATTTAGTTGTATGCATATTTCGAATCATTTAGGTCATTAATTTTTCACGTTATAAAATTCAAATCCAAAATATTTTTATTTTTTTTTTTGAAATTTCTCCATACATTTATCATATCTTTATAAAAATATCGAATATTAATGTTTGTACCTACGTGTATTCAATAAATAAATAATACCATACGTGTGACCTAGAAAACAAAAAAACTTTACAATATACTTTAGTACCTATAATACATTAAACACACATGGTATATTAAAATATTATTATGCATTACATAATGTGATCTTAAAAGCGGTAAGTTATCGAACTACCTAATATTTCGTGAAGTATCCATATGTTCAGACCATCATGGACCAAGTTCCATATATATTAGGTGCCTATATGATATTTACATGGTATATTATTTGTATGCCGTAACATAATATAATAGGGAAGTATAATAGCACACTTTAAACAAGCAGTTGGCAAAAAAAAAAAATCTGCAATAACTGCAAATCTACAAAAGTTATTGTAAACTTTGAATTATTGATCATGATATTTTTTTCCATCGTTATGAATTGCTTCCGATTGTAAAACTTCGGCCGTCTCGTAGAATATTTCGATGAAAATAAACGCGACCGAATCGCCGATAATGTAAAACAAATGGTATTAGTTTATTGAAACAAGGCGCGAAATGGGAAAAATGGAAAAAAAACTTTTATACGCACTTACGCCGGGCGAACATCTGCGACGAATTTTTCGTATAACGAAATTTAAAGCTCCGGAAATGGCCGCAGATTTGCCTCTATATATATATAGAGAGAGAGAGAGATTGGCGGGGAGGCGTAGAGTGTACGAGAGAGAAAGAAAAAATAAAAATAAAATAACGAAAACGTTGCGCAAATCGGCGAAAGGCTGAAGTTTATGCAGGAAAAATGCGAGACTATAAGAATGAAAATGTGATGTCGTTAACGAAAGATTTACTTTACGCCGTTACAATCGTTTTAGCCCGCGTATGATAAACAGTCTGTTGTACCTATATATGTATAGTAATATATACACCCACTCATGAGCGCTTTTAAGTGTTTTGAGTACCAACTACGGTTTTACTTATTTTTCGTGGATAATCGACGTGAATAAAACTTTTTATCGTATCTCTCATCTGTGTGTGTGTGTGTGTATGTGTGACCGTGTAGAGTTTTCGACGTCTCATTTTCCTGCCATTTTCTCGTTTTTATTATTAGTCGTCGACGGGTGAGAGCCTTTATACCTGCTGCAGCGCACACGATCGTTTACGTGAAATTCGATTTCGGCTCAGGTTGTTTATTTTTCCCTCCCTCTTCGTCGTCCACCGGCCGATATTAAGCGTTTACCGTATGTAGGCCAAAACGGTTTCTCTATACCTACCTAAATCCCACGCACGGGAACACCTGATGCCCATTCGCAATGAACGCGAGGCTTCGACATGTCGGCTTTTCGTTTTGGAAAATATCGGCCGCGGCGATTGGTTTCGGTTTATGCGCATATATACGGTATACGGTATAATACCTATAAGTATGATTCGTACACGGCACACGCGTGACGGTACGAAATCGGTCGAATGGCTTTTCACGATTTTCAAAACGGCACATTTAACTATCGTCACCGTAAAAAAAGCAACACATAACCTAACCGGTCATAATAATATCGTTGACCGGCACGCCGGAAATGACTTTTCTGGAAAGCATAGTTATTAATGTATACTTGTCAAGTGTAATGACATGTCACATGTTTGGTGTAGGTAAACACGATATCCAAGTTCCTCGAATAGTCCTTGCGCATTGTGTGTAGTTCTCCTCTCTCCCGGATCGATTCTACTCGCAATGATAATATTTTTCATTTTTGTTTTATCACGATAACAACGCTCTATTGAACTACAACAGTGAAATGTATGATCAAAATAATATGATCTACACCGACTAAACATGATATAAAGGTTCGTCACACAATACAATGTTACACGCAATAACGTTTCAAATATACATAATTAGATTATATTCCTGTGAATTGATTATTATACCCACATTATTGACGAACAAGGTAATAACTATTAGACTGATTAGAATTTGCGTTAAACAAATGGATTGGCATCAAACATAAAATGCTTTACATATATTAATATGTCGACAATAATTATATGACTGAAAACAACAATAGAGTTTAGGTTCTGTAATAGTGAAATAAGAAAAACATTAATTATATTGTTGAAGTTAGAGATATTGTAATAAATAAAAGCTTTTGCTCACTCAACAAAATTATATTTTTAAAATATAAATAATTTTTACACATAGCACATAGGTACACATAGGTACCTCAATATTGTTTTGATTCAAACTAGGTAACTATAGGTACTAAATAAATGCACAGAAAATACGATTTAGTATACTATTTGATCTAAATTAGATAGGTAGTTATTTTTAAAATAGTTATTGTTTATTTAATTTTAATCTCTTGAACACTAAACCACTAACCACAGATGTAACCAATTGGTTACCTAATCACTTTGGTTATTTTTTTTTTTGAAATGTATTTTCAGTTTGTAAAATATATGCAATATTTTTTATTCATTTATTTCGAGTGTAATTTGTTAGGTTAGTTTTATCAAACTTCAAGTTCTAAACTCAAACCTCTACAAATCACTCAGTGTGACATCTGGAATAATCCAGTACTATTTATTTGAAGGCCCAAAGAGATTACTCTGACTTAAAAGAGACCATTTAAATGGCCCCATACATAACTACCAATTTGTATTCAAAAAATGTTTGAGGTTTAAATGCAATAAAAATAATATGTTATGGTATTATATTAGTTAGCATGTGTATAATTATTATTAAATAAAATAATATTTTACGCAAGAATGTATAAACTAATCATATTATATGATATTATTTTTACACAAGTGTATAATATGCATGTTCTATTTATTTATTTGAAAAATATTTTATATTTCTCTGCAACATTTTAACTTAAATAGTATAGCATCATATCAATAGTCATACAGTTATTAACTTATGCGGTTTCTTTTACGATACATTTTGTACAGTTGCCAATTATATAATACTTTACAAAATTGTTAGAACAGATCAAATTATTGATATAACAAGTATAACATACCTAACTTGTTAGTATTTTACGTTGGTTTGTTGTAATTGGATATATTTTTGTAAAGTTAGTTCTTAATTAGAAAACCAACCACACTAATATTTTATACAAATAGTAGGTAGTTCAGTTTTCTTTGTTTTATGATAAATGGATACGAAAATTCCATAAGCATTAAAATAAATTGTATAAACTTGAAAAGTTTTATAATTTTAACGTTTAAATATCATATTAATATTTGTACGTGTAAAAAAAAGTTTTAATGACAAAGAACTATAGTGTACCTATAAAAGAGATGAATAGACGTAACGACTTTTGTTATAAATTATTTTCGATTATCGAGCAGTCATCGTGCACATTATGAAGACATGTATTTTTGTACAATGTTAAGCCGGCATCATTGTATATTTTATCGCTAATATATTTATTATAAATACAAAAAACAGCTTAGTATCGGTCTACTATTACGAACACTTTCCCACAATATATAATGATGTAGGAAGTCTAACGTTCTGTTATCGAATATCCAACCTATTCTCATGATGGCTTTTTCGTAATATTAATGGTCCACCCTGAGATTTCAAACTTTTAATGGCTACTCTTACGCCATAACACGAGTTGAATTCATAAACTTTCACTAGACATCATAATGGAATCTTATAAAATAGAGCGTTAATAACAGGAAGATTAGATTTGCTTCCATTGCCCATAACAATGTGTAAGAAATTGCTGGTTAACCGAAAGGCAGTTAACAGGATAAACATATATCTATCTAAATGCATTATGTATTTCGATACGTCGTGTAGGAGGACGTGTATTTTATAATATAGACAATATTAAATGTAAGTACAAAATTAGTCAACCCAAACGAAATGGCTCTCAAAATACAAAGAGCGATCGGCTTTTTACTGAAGTGTTGACTTTTTTCCCTCCCCCAAAACTTGTACCTAAGGACCATTTGTCACGTAACAACTGCGCTTTGTCCGTAACTTTTTCGTTATTACTTTTTTCTTACTCTTTTTAACGTACCGCCGACCCTTTAGAGCATTTCAACTTTTTGTTGTAATTTTTCTCTCGTAATCCTACACGTCTTTTAAATCTGGCCGAGTATTTCTTTTAAACAATTTTTTTCACAATCAGTCACCCAACCACAACGCTCTCCACCCACCCAAACAAATAATGATCGTTCGTAAATCATCGTCTTTCCTTGATTTTGTTTTAATAAATACATACCTTTTAGTTGCAGACTGAACTTATGAACAATAATAACAAAACGAAACAAAATATTTTATTGGTGTAGTTTCTTAACCAGAGTCTTAGCAACTGCTAATGTTTTCTTTTTAACCGCACAACTCCATACCGCATCCACGCTATGAACCGCAATTAAATGATCTCCTCCCCTCATCCGTTCGTATCTTTTGCCACGCTTTTGTCCACTGCGTAATTCTACCCGAAAAGTTAAGTACGAGAACCCAACGACAAATTTTGTAAGCTACGCGACGTCTCCTTTCCTGAATATCTAATTACCGCTGAACCGCAGAAGCCGACCAGATGTTTTTATTGTTTCAACTTTTTCCCCTTTATACTCTCTTAGTCTCACTCACTTCGTGGTAATGGATTCTAGTCGGGGAAACAAATTCGATTACGTGGTAACAGGGCTGCTAAAAGTTAACAACAATGTTGTTGGAACGTCGTACAATTTAAAAAGTTTATTTCTGACAAGACGTATAAATTACGGGCCATCAAAATGCGGTGGGTCTATTTGGGTGTATTCGGCTATTGAAATGCATCAACTTTGACCACGAGAATTTTAAATTATTACGTAATAGTGTTTGAATATTCATCGAACGACGGCAGAAAACAATTTGAATGCATTTCCAAATACTGTTGCAAAAATGACGAACATTTTCAACGACGGGGGAAGAACACCCTGCGGTGGTTTATTGGTATATTTGAATTGGAAAATTCTGCACGCGCACGGTAAAGCTATGGAATGCATTGGAAAATATGATCGTCAAATATTTCAAACACGTGCTTTAAATATCGACCGGAACGTATTTAATTAATTTCG
Organism: Sitobion miscanthi; assembly: GCA_008086715.1. Taxonomy (NCBI): domain Eukaryota; kingdom Metazoa; phylum Arthropoda; class Insecta; order Hemiptera; family Aphididae; genus Sitobion; species Sitobion miscanthi. Next base: position 24,181,528 of record CM017800.1, read on the forward strand.
GACGGGAATCCAAAATGGAATGTATGATGAGAGGGAAAAAACAAAAAAAAAAAAAACACGAACAAGATACAGGACCTTACTTTGCTTACCTCCGTGGTAGATAGGGATGTATAATTATTATTATAATTAATATATTCGAAAACTATAATAGTCAGTTCATAAATTACTGCGTGTTTATGATGTTTTAAAATATGTATGGTTTGTACGAAAACCGTACGCAGAGTTTATCACGACGATCTGCTACATTCAAATGTTATTTAAACGTAAAATTGTCATATTATTATCTTCTCGATACACCTTGCAGTATATATTAAATTACGAATAAACAATGATTGTGTTTCTATAAAAACTTTAAGGTCACGAACTCGAAACAAAAATCATATCAATAGACAATAAAGTATATACCTACCTAAATATAACGATTTTAATATAATCTTAAAGGAATAATAGTATTATATTATACAATTTTGGGCGCTGTAAATAGGCAATTTATTTACATTCGTGTTTAAATGGTGTTTATTTTCATGACAATCAAAATAATAATAAGTACGTCAAGTAAGACGTTTTCAAGTCCATCGAATGTTGATATGATATTTGCATCCAACAGATTAATACATTTTAAGTATAAAGATAAATACTTTATAACACTATTTGTTTTCTTCTTCAGAACGCAATTTAATTGAAATGGATGTCTCTTGACTCTCATAGCGTACAGCTTATGTCTAAAACACATTGCACATAACTATGCGCACAGACATTATTAAACACAATAATGATCGTAAGTTTTATTGCAACCATTTCAAAGTGACACATTGTTACCCGTGATGTAATATATCGCATACAATGATAACGCGTGCGAGAAGAAAAATAAAATATAAAAGTTTTAAGATTGGTTTTGTCCTAAACTCCTAAGTAAAAGCTCTTGACGTTTGCAACGAACATATTATTTTAGTCATCAGTAATGTGTTCTCTCTCGCTAAACCGAAAACTTTTCGGTTTCTTTCTGTCTTTTATTTTGCCGTAATATTAACAAAGTTTTCCAGCAAGTTGCTGCTCCATTAACTACTCGAAATGAGTAGGTTACCTATGTATAATTGGTGAAGTATTTTCAGTGCGAATGTTTCGAAATAAACGCATATTTCGTGGTATGCCGAAAAAAACTATAATATACTGTAATGATTCAAATTATTTAAATATCATGCAGTTACTAATTTTATTATATTATGAATTTAAAAATAATGTACATAATACTAACAACGGATCATTTGTGCCGCGAGGCTACCGACAATAACAGCGATCAATGTGTGCGATGTGCCCACAACATGTAAATCTGCAGTGATCGTTTGGAAAAAAAACCAGTAATGTCAAGCAAATCTAGAATTTAATATGATAGAGTGCATTTCATTGTTAAATCATATTAATACGCTTTAATTATTCGATGATATGAATTACAAAAAAAATAATCGTGTGCCAGCAAGTAATCGGGGTAATTTTTTTTATGTTATCATCATACAAACAAATTTTGTATAAACAAAATAATATTTTTATTTTTTTCAATTCTCATAACTATGTATTATTTAATTATTGTTTGGTTGTCATGGTAATTATTATTTTACGATACTATTTTCCGTTACCGAAACGCGATTTCGTTCGTTTACACGTAATCACTAACATCAAAAAGTGAACAAACTTCAATTTGTTTTCGAACAACATGTTTGTGAAATTTCTTGAAACGATCATTATCGTTTATAATAATCAAAAACTTAACCCAAATTATAGAAACTTTTAAATTTTTTTATTAAACCTTTGGTATAAAAAAATCGAAAATAAATATAGTTATTTTAACACGTGTTTTAAAAATACCATTTATTCCTTATGGCTAAAATAAATTGTGTAACTATTTCTCATATTATTCGTAACATCAAAAAGGAACTCCATATTATTACCATTGCGTTGCTTAAAAGTTAAAATATAAATGTTTAAAATAGTAATCTGATATGATGACTTAACATGAATATTATATCAAGAACCATGTACTTTTATTTACTATACCGTAGGGTTTGCGGCACAGTGGGATCATTTCGGCTTAGATATTTTCACAAAGTAAATTGGACAAATAATAAGCTGTGGACCATTTTTTTTACCCCTGATATATAGTTATATGTTTGTATAATAATATATAGCAGGACTACTTTTGGAATAATAATAATAATACCATCAAATGGTAGCATGAAAACATTTTTTCGTTATTGCATTAAATGTTGTATTTTTAGTTTATTTTAGCTTAAATATTTATAGCTGATGAATTTTTATTTTTATAATTCACAAAATAAAAACTTATTATTAATTTTTCCATTAAATCGTTACGGATAATTTTATAAAATGTAAAATACAATATTTAAAATTATTGTTAAGTACTCAATGTCTACCATGTAGATAATTGATGTATATTAATAATTTGTCATTTATATATATTTGATCTTTCAATAGAGTTTTTATCGAAAATACATTTATTTCTTTGTTCACAATTAAACATTGTTTTAGAATTCAATAAAAATATGTTGGTCCTGAAATTATGAATGCAATTTAAGTAACACAGGTAGTAAACACGACTATGCAAATATTTATTATAGAAGCGTTTAATTATATACGTTTTAATTATTTTAATTTTAATAATTACTTTAATTTTTTATTTACTATGGTTCTAAAAATGGACTTTTATTGTACCACTGACGATTTTTATGTAATTAACTGATTGTTTTTTACAATGTCGATTAATTAAATCAAATTATTTGAATTTTATTAATTAAATAAAGCCTAAGTATCAATATAATTAAATCGTATAACTTTGTTTTTCACCTCCCTACCGTTCCAAGAGCCAATGAAACATGATTCCTACGTGAACGACGTTTATTGACCAAAAGAGAAAATGGTGTATAATATATGAGGCGGGTGGCGTGGTAGAGATAACAATTTTATTCCAAGGCAAACCTTCAGCAGCAATTAAAATAGGAACGGACGGGATGATTTTTAATCTTTATGGATTCTCCAGTGAATTATTGTTCCGGCGGTGGGGACGCTATCTCTTTGAACACGTGCATTGAGCAGGGAAAGGGTTTTTTTCAATATAAAAATACGTCAAAAAAACTCAATGCCTGTAGACGTCTTTAATTTCCTTCAATATAAGCCCCCCTTTTATCTTTAGACTTTTCGTTTTGTACATTTATTATTATTTTTTTTTTCGGAAGTTTTTTGCTTTTGTTTCCGGGTATACTGTTTGCTCGCGTGCCACAAAATTACGATGCCCGCGGGCCCGACAAACTCACTGTCCCCTCTCGTCGACGTCTCTCACTGTTTGTAAAAGCGGTTAATTCACCGAATAGGTCATGCGGGGCCATTTAAATACGTCCGCTAGTAAATACGGATAATCGGGGGTGGTTTAAGAGTGAGAAAGAGCAACCCCTTAAGCAAATTACATAATGTGCTTAATTTGTTTTATTTTCGGTTCTTTGTTTAAAAACATTAAGGTTCGAATATTGCCATGTTATTGAGATGCGATTATAGCCATCGATGTAATCGTCTGGAAAACGTAACTATAATAATATAATTTACTATATTAAGTTACAAGAAATACCACTGAACTCAATAATGTATGTACATATTACACGTTATACTTGGTCACAAATAAATAATAACACTATAATATAATTTTAACATTATGTTGCTTCCAACTCATTTTAACTTGTTTGATAAAATAAAAATATTCAAAACCAAAGTTTTGATTGATTTAAGAATACTATTGTATTACTGTTAAACTGACTGTTATAGAAATCGTAATAAAACTCACTAATATAATTAACGAAATTCAAAATGTTTTTGTGAACGAGTTTCAATATGATTAGTGCAATATGAATAATTGCAACGGCTTTTACATCTATAAAACAAAAATTTAAACAAATAAGCCAACTGAATGTGAAACCTATGTATTGCCTATATATTTTATAGTTTTGTAAATCATCTACCAGTATAGGTACATAATTTAGTGTCTTTCATATTTTGTAATCGTATTATGAAATTAAAACTTTTATTTCCATTTACCTAGTTAGTTTATACTAGTATGCATATTTCAGTCATAGATGCAACTATCGATGAGGGTTAGGAGGGGATTAGTACCCTCAAATATTTTATTAGCATCTCCAAATAACTTGATTAATTCTGTACTTATTAAACAAGTGTAGTATACATTTCCAAAATGCGACGAACTAGAAATTGGAAAACGATGTTAAATACTTAAAAATGTTGTTAATCGATTAAAAATTGAATGTATTATTAATAAATTTGCAACTAAAGACAGGATAATTGCTTTAATATATATAGTTGCTTATAATCTTTTATTTAAGTATTTGATTATTATAAAGATATTGTGAATGTTAAAATAAGGAAATTTGTATCGTAAGTATTGTATAATTTTAGCACTCCCAAAATGTAAGATCTAGTTATGCCTATGGTTTCAGTGCATAATTATATACGAATAATCAATATTTAAATAACACAAAATATTTTTTATGTATGGGTTAATATTATTTCAGTTTACAAAAATTACAAATTCAATTTTGTTATTTACGTACAATTATCTCAATCAATATTTTCATATACCATTGAATCACCTTCAAAAAATATAATAATATTACATACGTACCTACTCGATATAAACATAAATTCATTATTTTTTTTTATAACTTATAAATAATATTTGAATATAATTATTATTGTTTGATATTCTATTTGGAATAATAATAAACAATAATTTAATTATTCATTGGCTTATTAATTCTATACATCATGTTTTTAAATTGTATACGTAAATATATTTTCTTTTAATCAAATTATAACAGGTAGGTACAGAAGGTACCACCATACATTTTGTCAAAGTATTTATATTATTATGTTAATTTTACAAATCGAAAATTAATAGATTTTTTAAATAAAGTTCAATTTAAATTGAAATCAACACAAGGCGGTATGTCGTAGTGTTCGTTTATTTTTCAATTACGATAACACTACACCGCAAAAACCACATTATACGTATTTCTGTGGATGTCCCCAGCTGTTGTACTCCCAGTTTGCACTTAAATTATTCCAGTCGAACCCCTCAAAAACCATCTAAAATCCAATGCACTTTTCTAACAGGTTATTATTTGTGTAAAGAAATAAAGTAATGGACAAATTAAAGCCAAAAATTGATATTTAGATAAAACTACGGAAATCAATATTTACTAAAAATTACATATTTATAATGCATACACGGAATAAAAAATGTCACCAAGTTTTTAGAGTTTCGATATTATATTATTTATTTATTTTAAAGAAATATATTTCAATATTATATTTTTATAATGCTTGTACCTATATAGTTTATTTTTAAAGTTTATAATTTTGAAAGGACAAGTGTAATAATATAGTATGTATACTGTATAGTGTATGTTAAAAATGTTTCTTAAGAATTACTACTAATTCGTATGAATTAATTTATAATTTAATTAAAAGTTAGATCGATATTGTTAATTATATTTTATTTTATTACATACCTATCTATGTAGTATAGTTATATTGATTATTGACTTACAATTTTAATTATTTGACCTATGCTGATTTAAATAACTAAATTTACATTTGCATCTAAAAATCTTATAACGAATAAAGAAAAACAGTTTAGATGATATTCAACTGCTTGTCACGTCAGAGTCATTTTTATTTTATTTTGCCCTTATATTAATTAATATGACATTTTAAGGATAAAAAGGATAAAAAAAGGTTCAGTTAATAAATGCTTCAATAAATAATCGAATTATTTTCTCTTTTCAAGTTCAATACAAACTACAACGAATTTTACATTGGTATTTCATTAAGAATTTTTAAATTAAAGTCTACAACAATTTATTTTTAAAAAAGGACATTACAAAATATGTAATCATTTAAAATATTAATAGTGTTTAATACAAAGTACTAGAAAAAATGAAATGTCGATATTTTTAATATCTAATATAATGTTTGCATAATAATAATTTTTTTTTTTTATTGATCATTATAGGCTATAGCTTTGGCAGATGGGATTATTATAGTTTTATAATTAATACATTATATTTTTTGGTTTTGGTTTTGATCAAAACAATTTAGGGGACTTTATTAACTCTTAAAAGTATGATATTTCTCCATGGTCCTGAGGAATGACTTGACGTTTTCTAGCTGACAATCGGGTCCGATTATTTCATATAGGTTCATTGGTATTTGGTATATTACATTTTTGTCTTCCTTCTTCATTTTAATTATCATTTTGACTTGGTATCCAAATTATTGAAGAACACAAATTCAGTATAAATGATAATATATTTTACTATATTAAACTGATTTTCTAATAAGTCATACGATTTTTGCAATGTTTAATGCACACTAGGCATATAGTTCGATATCGGTGCAGAAAAAAAAAATGTTAACAAAGGAAATATGTTTCTTGAAAAATCGACGAACGTCGAAAACTAATTACATTAGGAGTGACTTTCTGAAATAAGAAAATAATTTTATAATAATACCGGTCTGATTTTGTCTGAAAAATTACCAGTCCTACGAAATGCGTATCGGAAAAAATACTGTCGTTTTGAGTTATGGGGCAATTAGCGAATGAAAATCGACTTGCCATTTCTCTCGTATTTTTTTTCCAACTGAAAAAAAAACTTTAAACAAACTACAGCTTAAATTTATTTTCACTTTCCCGACGTGCGTATGTATAACGTGTTGTAACATTACAATAATAATAATAATAATAACAATAATAATATAATGTCGTTAGTCTCCAACCGGGTTATCGATAAGACACACACACACACACACACACACACACACACACACACACTCGCGCGGGCGCACATAATATTATACGCGCGCGTGGTTCATACCGATCGACATCTGTTAACCATATCGGGTTATGTATTTATATACCCAACGGGTCGACACCTCATGTCCTCCTGTGCCGCCGTTCTGTCGCGCCACGGAGGTAAAAGGACACGCGTACATAATAATATTATAGGAACGAACCTGCGGCGGGACGGGGACCAGGAAAAGGACGACGGTGGTTGCATCGGCGGCGTCGGGTGGCGGTGGCTACCACCGTATATATGCGATTTACTTACAGCCCCGGTGGTGGAGGTGAAGGGTTGTTAATGCGCGTTTAGCCGGCGGCAACGACAAATGTTTTATGCGCGTGGACTACGGTTAAATTCAGATTTATTGGCCGCCAGGGCGCAGTTAAAATCGGATATGGCTGGAAATCCATTCGGGCAAATGGCATACCCCCGACCACGACGTTCGGGAACGGCGGCCGGGCGGCGGGCAGGACAGTGCAGGCACGGTTTTTCCGCGATATCGAACGGTATATAATAATGCAATAGTGCAGGAGGACGCGGGCTCGGGAAGAAAAATTGTTTTATGTTTGTATCCCCCCCCCCTTACCGCCAACACCGAATAAACAATAACAATACGAATATTGCTGTATTATAATTCACAGGTTAATTGAATTGGGAAAGTTTTTTTTTTTTATTATTATTATTCTTTTCTACCTCTGGCTTACATTAAAATAATATTATAATATTGAATTGTATGTACGCGATTGGACAAAAAAAAATAATCGTAGTATAATGATATCCAACTAAGGGATGAGACAAGGGACAATTTATAGATGGGAACTTTACGGTCTAGAAGAAACGACGTCGACGCCATCGTCTTTTCGTAGATAGGTACCAGCCGACTGGGACGTGACGATAATTTTGTGAAAGCTGAATAATTAACGCATCGGTAAGTTTACATCGAATGGCCTGAGAAGGTGATAACATTATGGCGGTAGAAGTGGAACGTATTTCGTGGATTAAATATTACGTAAAACAAAAGAAAACGATTTCGCACTTGGAAAATATTGAACCGGACTGATAAAACAATAATAATTAGGGCTGTGAATGTACTATAAATATTTAATAAATGCAATTAAAATCTCTAAAACTGCATAATATTAAAATACAATAATGAAAAAGCTTTATATCCGAAAAATAAAACCAAAAAAGAAAAAAAAAAAGTTTAAATTTGTAGTTGCAAACTTTTAGTTAAGAAATTTTTATTTTTCAAACGCTAAAAACAAATTTACTTCATATTTCAGCCCTCATATAATTAATATAATTTACGTGCTGTGAATTAGATAATAATTCATAAAATGTGTGTAATACAAGTTGATTGACTGAAATTTATGAAAAAATCATCGTAAAATACAATAAAAAAGAAAACAATTTGAAAAAAACTCTTCAAAATAAATGTCTTAAAACCGAATTCGTTGTTATAATACTCGTCAAACTTTCCGTTGAGAAAGCTACGTCTCGATTAGCTAAAAAAAAAATACACTTTGCTACAATACTATAACCTTAATAATAATAATATAATATACAAAACGTCAAAAAAGACGCGGATAGGCGAAGCGACGAAACTCCACGCTCGGCTGGGTACTTGCTTGGTCCTACAGACGGGAATTATTGCTCGGGAACTCGTATTGCTCCGCGTAACCGTGGTCGATGATGTGCCGGACGGTGCCGGAAAGGATTTCGGTGATCTTCTCGTCGGCCGCGTCGATCCGAGCGACCAGCAGGTCTTCGACGGTCGTCTTGTCGTCGTCGTTGTCGATGTCCAACAGCCCGCGGGGGTTGTCGTTGATCATGTTCGGCACAGCGAACAACAGGTGCGCGTAACCGTATAGCGCGTGGAACCTGAGCTCGTGGTGCAGCTGCTCAGCGGTGGGCGCCTTGACGTCTGCCGGCAGCACGGCCGCCACTGATTCCAAGTACACGGCCAACAGGTCTTCCCACCGGTTGTCCTGCACGTCTTTATCCGCATTCTTGTACAGGAAATAGGACAAATCTAGTCCTGGTGAACCGTACCTGTTGGATGTCGAAAAACCGAAATAGAAGTATATCCATCACAATAATTATAATTATAAATATATTTACTAGAGTTGTGTTACACTGCGAAACGATAACCCCCGTTGAGGCGGTACGCTATAGCTTATTATGAAAACGTCAGGATATATAGTTCATGTTTGGTTTGGTTTTGTTTTGTTTCCCCTCTATATAATTCCACTAAAGCCTTGCTTCCCGGTTTTAGAGGAAAAAATTACGGTTTTCCATTATAAAACGCATTAGCTCTATCCGTAAGTCATGTAGCATCATCAACGCCGGACTTAAGATTTTAATTCCTCTTTACCGCTCCTCAGCCACCCTTACTTACTGACTTCTTTCGAGAAGGCGTGTTCTTCATAATATAAGCCACACAAAAAGGTATGACATATATAATGTATACGAATCGAGTCAAAAAATGTTCTACGAAAATAAAGCTTCTAATAGAATAAAATATAATCAAGCATTTAAATCTATTTAGGATACTATTAAAGCAAATTAATGGTAGGTAAGGTCGGCTAAAAATCCTAAGCCGAGAGAAAAGTCTAATGGTTTTTTGCATAGCGTTTAGAAAAAGAAGACATATTGTTATTTAATTTTTAATCAGAATAAATAGGTATATGTGTTATCTATTTAAAATATTATACGAATGGAAGTGACCTATTATCAATGAGGCCCTCGATCTGGGCCACAATCCCTCCGAAATGTCAGGTTTCATTTTTATATTAGAATTTGTTAGACATATTTTCTGATTGTAAAGTAGAAATATTATTTATTTATATTATATACAGGTAGAACCAAATTTAAAATATGTTAAAGCTGAACAAACAAGCTAAGGTTTAGCAAATTTAAATATTTGTAAAAGGTAACAATAAAAAAAAAAATATGAAAATGATATTGAAATAACATAATAACAGTAATAATAACTTAAAAAAGTACCTAATTGTTATTTTTCGTTTAATATTCAGTGTCGTAAAAATTTGAACTTCGAATGCCGATAAAAAAAAATCGTGTCCAAGTATTTCCGATATTTTTAAATAGCTGTAAGACTAATTTGTGACCTAACCTAGTAGGTACCTAAAATTGATCTACGATTACTTATTTGTCAAAACAAAATTTATACCTACTCTTTAATTATTTTTATTTTATTAGTCAATACCAAAAATGATTTCTATATAGGTACTTCACTAAAACTCTTAGAGTTGATTCATATATTTTAATACCTAAACGTTTTCACAAAAAAAAAAATAATATTTTGTTTTGCAATTTTATTTCGATTAATTTTAGTATAGCTATATAATATGATTATCATATTAATAGTTAGGTATATACGTACTAATATGTGTCATTTAGAAGCAAATAAAATAGTAATTTGATTTTTGCGTTTATAAAATTCCCCACAAAATCGTAATTTTTAATGTGCCCATCCGACCGTCATAAACATCAGCATAAATTGATGGTTGTCATAATACGCACATAAAAAAACAATATAGTAACCCTTTTTATGATTTTCATCATCAAATAAAAAAGTCATAATAATGGTCATTATTGTAGTACTTAATTGTTTGAGTTTACGCTCTAAATGTACTTATAACTGAATTATAGCAACAAAAAAATTATGAATAAAGTTGACTCTTTCAATCAATGAATTATTATAACGACACAAATATTGTATGCTTAGTATTGTATTATTAATATTTACAGAAACTAATATTATAGTTTATAGGTACCTATATAATATTAAAGACATATTATATGCATGGTAATGTTGTAGGCATTACATAGATAGTTAACTAATAAACACATAAGTATTACTAATTTTAACTACAGCATAGATAATGATAGTATAGGTAGATTATGTATCTCAAATTAAATTTGCATAAATACTTATGTCAAAAAAGAAAAAAATACATACATATTATTTTTTATTTGTGTCATTGTATTTAAAGTTTTACAATCAACTGAAGGACTTCGAAAACATTTATGAAATATTTTGTTTATTCTTATTATTCAAAATAATATAGAATACACAAAATAAATAAATGTACATTTTACACAAATAATACAAATGTATAATATGCTCTCGATGGCATGCATAACATAATGTAATTTGATGTATTCAACTACTACTAAATTCTTTAAGTACATAAAGTTAAAACTATATGAATGTAAGTAGGTACTGTTTCTAAAATTAAACTTAAAGAACACATATTAGTAGTGATTTTTTACATTTGAATAAATCCAAATATCCACAATATTTGATATCTAAAAAAATGTCATTGTGTCTACGGAAATCGTAGGGAGCGTGTTTCTTTTATCAGTAAAAAAGGATATTATCATAACAATATCTCTAACCTCCACGGAGCACAAAGACTATAATTCATGACATTGTAAAAGAAAAAAAAAAACCAAACTGTACCCCGGGTGTGAATATCTTTGTACGATATATTATTATTGTTATTATTATGTTCTTGTATGTTTTTCTGGCACAGTCCCGCGCCAATTCGCACTGTAAAAATTGATTTATTGAATAAACGTTGTGCACGATTTAACGCCTAGGACGCCTTATCTTTTCTTCACATTTGGAGGGTGTTTCGGGTTACATCCGTAACATATGTTTGTATAATATAGGTACAGTATAATAGTCTATCAAAAATATTCGGGGGACGGTGGACAAATTCAAGGGTGGAGCTGATTAATGTTCTGTCGCGAACGTTTATGCGTACATTTTTTTTTTTTGTACAAAGGTAAATTCAATTTATCGATCGTGTGAAGGTGAACCGATCTTGGGAATTATCAGACTGTATGGATTTCTTAAGGGCGTGTTTTTTGGTTCTTATATTATACCTATTATTGTGAATTTGTTTGGGTAAACATGATTTGTCAATAAAAAATATTTATACAATCAATATTATTCATGATTAATCGTTTTAGATAAATAATCGCGTTTTCATCGATAAACGTAAAATATGTGGTATACCTATATATTTCGTACAATGTTTGTAGATATTTTTTAATCTTGGTGAATAAAACCAGTACAGAGTTGATGCTAAATTAAACGATTTGTTATACGTCGACTTATGTCTACACAACATTACATTTATCTTAATAATTCAAGTTCAAAAATTACATTGCTGTGATAAAACTATCTGAATTTACTTTGCCATTACGTTACGCATTCCTAAAAATGTTAATACAAAAGTTTCTAATGACCACAACAGTATTATCAATGTAATATAATATGCAAATTAAATTTGAATAGCTGCACAAAAATGAAATAGTAACTATTATACACGATGCATGTAAAATGTAGAATAATATAATATTTACTATATTAAATTAATTTCTCATCATAACTCATTAAACGTATTATTAATAATCAGCTGCAATAATCAATAATTTTAAATATATTATAAAGGCCAATTTTATTATTTAATCGTAACAATTAAATTGTATTGTGTATAATGTAATTTCAAATATTACTATGCCGAATCGTATTGTATTTAGTTGATGGTTATTTTATTATTGCGTGCGTATGTACAGTATTAATATTATGTAAACTAATAGCATAATTCGTTTATAAAACATGATTGACGTGTGTACGTATAATTGTTTTAACATTAACTTCAATGTTTTGTTAAAAACATGTAATTAAAAAAAAAACAAAAAGAGAGAGAGAGAAAACCGTCTAATTTCAGAGAGAAAAAAATCGGCCTTCGTTATATTTGAATTAAATAAGCTTTTTAGTTGTTCCATTGTGTGACTAAACAAAATAACCGGGTTGATTAAGTTATATGAAATACTATTTGCATCGGCTTAGAACGTTCTTTTTTTTTTATCTTTTTTCTTTTTGATATACCTGTATGTAAATCTATAGGCTTATCCTTAGAAAAATTCTCTATTGCTATCGAGACTCCTTCCCGCTGCAGTGTTTTGTGGTGCCTACCACACGGTATGCATAATATTATATTAGCATATAAATAAGTTTTGGTAATACTATTAAAAAAAATTTAAACCAAATTGATTATATACTGTCAGTCGTATACGCGGGAGGGTAATCAAGTGCTGACACGTTGAATGACTTGAAACGCGTGTTATCAGTCGGCTCTGTACAAAACATAAAAACTACCTACATATTTTATATAATACTACACGCAGCGTACGTTTAAGAGAGTATTGACTGTAGATACAAATTTATTTTTAGAGGATTTTAATCACAATTTTTTAGATTACTAATAAGTGAATAATATATTTCGTTGACCGTGATGAAAATAAATTGTCTCACAACGACCCACGATTAATTCTCGTTATCGCACAACAATAATAATTATAAATTATAATATTATAATAATAACATAATATATGATTTAATGTTTACTGTATGAAATAAAATAAAACGCAATAGTTGCATTATAGAAAACGCACTAAATATTAAAATAATAATGAATTATAAAAATATTTAAAATCGGATTGTTCGATGGATGATGCGTACGTAGGATATCCGTTAATTCCGATCGAAAGTCTCAAACAGTCCCGAACTCCACTATAATAATAGTAATAATAATAGGTGGACACCCGTGGCCGGATTGGTGTAAGCATGGCTAAATATATAGGTATGGTCGCATCTTTGTGATACGCAGGTTAGCCTGGCAGTGAATATTATCGCTTCGATTGATTTGCTAACAAAACCATACAAACTAATAATATCTTGGCTAAATAAATCCAAAAATCACTGCCAACTGAGATTCCTTTCCATGCTAAAACATGCAATAATTGTACGTGCGCAGCCCATAACGAAAATGCTTCTCAATGCGATCATACCTATATATTTACCATGGGTGTAAGCAGGTAGGTAGATACTTTAAACCTGTTTGATTGAGTCGTGTGAAATGCGGTTATCGCTCGAGACGCGACGAAAAAGTAAAAAAAAACGTCGACTTTGGACGTGTAAGCGTAGGTGTGCTCGAAGACAATAATAATATTATTAATATAAAATAGAACAGTTGAGCACACGCAATTATAGTTACCTGACGGCTGTGAACTCGGTGATCATGGCGTCCCGCGGCTGTCCGGCGTCGTCGTACTCGAACAGTATGTTGGGCTTGCAGTAGTCGCCGTGGCATATGACCGCGAACGGTTCCTTGGGCGTCATCGCCAGCTTGAGGTTGCGGTCCGCCTCCCGGATCATGGTCAGGAACCCCTTGAGCTTGCCGTCCCGATACTTGTCCTGGTCCATCAGCGGCCGGGCGCCGCGCATGCTCATCGACTTGAGTCCGTTGCCCTTGACCAGCCAGCCGTCCTCGTCCCACTGGATCTCGCGCAGATTGCCCACCAGCTTGCGGAACGCCACGGGGTTCTTCTGCTTGGCGGTGAACGACATGCCGTGGAACCGGCCGAGCGCGGCGATGGCCACGGCCAGGTGGCCGTAGTCCATGTGCGCGCTACCGGCTCCGGCCGCGTGTTCCGGAGTGCGAGCGGGCACGTAACCGTGGCCGCGCGGGTCTTCCAGCACGATGACGTCCTCCGACCACCGGGCGCCGCTCTCGTTGCGGCCGTACACGAACACGGGGAGCGCGGGCCCGTGGGCCCCTTCCGGCAAGTGTTCCAACAGGAACGGCACCACGTTCTGGTACGCGTGCATCTCGTTGTGAAACTGCCGGTCGGACTTGAGCACGGTGCGCAGCAATTCGACCGGCGGCTTGAGCTTGACGATCAGCCGGGTGTCCGTGGCGGCGTGCGGCCCGCCGCCGTCCGGCACCGTCAGCCGCCCGGACGCCACGATCGACGACAGCCGCTGCGTCTGCTTGGGCCGGGACGCGTGCCGAGGATCCCTGTCCGGATCGAACTTGGCCGGCCGGTCGGCGGTCGCGCCATACGCCCCGTCGGCCGTCAGCACGTCCGACAGCCACAGCTTGAGCGATTCGCGGCTCGTGTTCATCGCGTAGTTCGACCTGCAGTGGCAGTAAGATATGACGTGTCGCGCGTTCGTCCGATGTCGTTGAGCGATGACCGTCGATTGCGCGAGCTGTGCCACTCGACCGCGATAACGAGCAGAGTGTCGATGCGTATTCGTTTTATCATCGTAATTTTTTATTATTATTACCTAGCCACTTATTTGTCCCGGTGCGCAGATAGCGTCAAATGTTTACCACTCGTGATTGCGATGCCGCCGTCGCCGCCCGATAGTATTTTGTCTCCTACTGTACCACTCTCCGCTGCTCCTAATAGGCGCACACTGCGCAATAATTATATGTTTATAGAGATCGTAATTACATGCGTTCTCATACACATGCTGAGTGAATGCACAACTTACCACGACGGTTCAAAATGTGGGTGCTTCGAATCGAGCTGATTTCATAGACGAGATTTTATTTTGCATATCGATGCATATTGAGGTGTTGAGGCATATTTTGTCACTAAACCATACCATTTGTATAATATTATTATTATTATTAACGTACCTAAACATTATTATTTTATACAGTTTTGATAAAAAAATTACTTTTTAAACTTTCATTGGTCCTTTTTAAAAGAAAAACGAGGATTATCATTTCGATCAACAGTTAATCTTAAATAATCATAGAAATCTTTTAATGTAAATTTTTTTTTATTTTTTTCCAAATTGTTCATGCATATACCGCATTTTTTGATTTTTTTTCGTGCATATAGGACCATATTTTCCATTTTGATCATGAAAATTCGCATCATATTCAGTACCTTTTTATAGTACATAATTCCGGTCTCAAATTATATTAAATACCTAGATACGCACGATCACGACTCAGACGTATTGTATAACAATCACAATTATGTATTTCTGCAGAAATTATTCATGATAATAATAATATGTAACCCAACGCTTCACGAGTACATTTTATTTTGTTGGAAATCAAAACCTATCGCTCGAGCACCCGTTTCACGTGGTTAGCACCTGTTGTAGATCATATTATTATATGCGCCGAAACGTGCGTAATAACTACTCCAAAAAATGTGTGCCATCAAAAGTGCCATATATTCCAGACACTCTGCTAAGTTCTAAGACCATCTCTCACATAATATGGTGACCGGTAATTAGACAGCGGGTCAAATGTGATTTTTTTGTCGATTCGTTCGAATCATTAATAAAATATAATATGCAACGAACATTTCTGTTTGTTTTGTTTATAACCACTTGCAGTCATACGATTTAAAATTAGAACGTATTATCAATTGACAAGTACCTACGTGAATTGTTAAAAACACGATAAGAATAATATTATTATTTTGTTCAATTATCGACTCAAAGCTATTCATTTTATAATTGATGGTATTCTAATAATTTATATTATACACATAATATATTATTATGAATCTAATAGTAGTTTGTCATCACTTTTTATACGTCATCAATTCATGTACATATTATAATAATGTTTATCACTAAAAAAGCTATTTAGTTTTTGCTTCATAGTAAAACATTTGTATTTTGTATGATATAAACAATTATAACATATAAAATAATGTAAAACCCAAGTATTTATACATATAAAGTGAAAATAGTTTATAAATTATAATGCATTATACATACTATAATACTGTTTCAAAATTTGAATTTTTTAACCACACGTCCACATTTTAATATTTCATGTTGTAATTACAAAAAATGATGTACTGAACAATGAAACTGAAAAACTAAGTTAAATAGTATACCTACCCCTAGATATAATGTATCTATTTTTTATTAATGATAACAATATTTATTTTATTTGTAGATACAGATATTAGGTGAAATATTAAATTAATTCGACAACACTTTCATTTCATGCTTAAACTGAGGAGAATAAAAGCTATTATATTACATAATTTAAGTTTAAAATAATGTATTATTATGTATTTATATTTTATATTATCATCATAGAAAATACAATAACAGATAATAGAAGAATGGTATGATCGATATATTATATTCAATATTCAAGGTCTTATATTATTGTCTCAAACTCTTGATAAATTATGAATCCGTAAACATGTTAAATACCTAATAAACATTGTTCAAGTACCTAGAAAACATGGTTCTTTTTGTAAAAAAAACAAAGTTTTAAATAACTTGTGTATGCAAATTGTATATTTTAAATTTGTGATAAAACATAACGTAAGTATCTGCATATTTTCAAACTATATTGTATAAAATGTATAGTTACTATGAATACAATAAGTAATAACCACTACAATAATAAATTACAATAGGTTTTGTATTTTATTGTAACACGCTTCATCATAGACCAATGGGATTTTAGGAGTCTTACAGTTGTTATGACATAAGAATATTATATTATTATTAAATTAGATTAATTAATTATTAATTTGATTGACAAATTTATCAGTTATCACTTATCACAAATAAAAAAATTACTATGTTACCATGATCAACGTATGCACTATGCAGTTACATATTGAAAGGTAACTGACGTGGGAAAGAATGTCAACCAGCAATACGAAAAATCGTGGTAAATTATCAAATTATAATTGAGACTTTTTTTTTTAGCTGTCTGTATTTTTAAGTTAATTATGCAATTTGATTCTATGTTTAAGTCTTGTTCTCATGCAGACTGGAACATTAACAAAAGTTTGTTTTTATTTCTTTGTATAAAATTCCCACGATTAATAATACATACTTTATTTAATATTTCAATAATTGTTATGTTTATTTATAAATTAAATTAAGTTATGATAATCTAAGAGTTAATCATCAATATAATTAACATACAATATATATATATAGGCAGTATTAATATAAATAATTATTGTTTATATTTTCAAAAATCATTGAAACTATTTAAAACTAAATTAATCTGTATTATATAAGTAATTATCATTTATACCAAAATAATGTAAAATATTAATATTTCATATTTTATTTTAAGAACCATGGATTACAACTAATTTTTATTTTTACTATATCAAAGTTAATAATTGAATATTTATTATAAATAAAACAAGCACTTAGAGATAAGATATAACTCAAATAGTTGTAATACATTTGTAGTAATACAACAAAATAATAATAAAAAAAATTAAATTATTAGAATTAAAAATGGTACCAAACTACTTTATTAACCAATAGTATTCTATAAAATTGAATTAATATTCATATTTGTTCAGTATTGTACAAATCTATTGCATATAATATATTATACATATTATACACTAAATAGATATCAGGAACAAGGGATAGTATGTATTTTATAAATAATTAAATAAAAAAGTAATTTAAAGTAGATAAAAAAACTAAAATGTGAGTGAGAACATCAAACTATAATGTGACTATGTATGGATCACCGTTTTGATCTGACTATGCTCAACATTCGCATATCACATGTTGATGGAATGCTGAAACAATAAGTCAGTAGGTACGTGTTCTGTTCCACTGTCACCCAATAACGTAATGTCCTATTAATAACGAGTGTAAATAATAGTATAAATCGTACGATTAAAAGTGTTTACAAAAATTCCTTTTAATCACATTCTTTTGGATTAACAACAGCTAAAATATAAATATCTAATAATAGTAGGTACTATACTGGTTCTTGATTACTTGTGTAATGTATAAAAATGTGTATTACACACGTTTTTGTGTGTTATTAGTTATTAAATGAATAAATTGTTTAAAATATATCCAGGTTCTAGATTTTATACGATATAATAAACGATATTCTTCCAAAAACAAAAACAAAAAATAAAAATATTTTTTACATGTTTTTGAGTTTTGCGATCGAATTTAAAAACTAAGCTTACAAATGTGAGGCACCGGTAACTTACATTTTTGCAAAAAAAATTTCGAAAATGTTAGTTTTAAATAGAAAAGGGACGGAAATTCGTGATTGATATTAAACGGGAAGGAGTGTGCAGCAAATTTTCGAAAGGGTTGATAATATTCCATCACTAAATATGCCTTTGACTCTCAACACAACCAATCGTTGATATTTATTCAGATTTCAGACCATATGCGAACTAATAGCAAGGTATTGTAACTACCCAAAATGAATCAGTAAACAATTAATGTACGCAAAAACCTTTTCTTAATAAAACAGACACAAAATTATAAATACACTGTAGGAATATATGTACATCGTCGCTAGCCCACATACAATATCCAACACACTCCTACCGATACTCAGGCATAACAGATACACAAGTACACCACCATGCTCATCGGCGATTTATTAGAATAGTAAAATTATAGCTCTGTAGTCTCGGGTCTCAGCATATTCACTTCATTGGCCTGGACTATATTAATAACGTAAGTCGTATGTTATGTATTTATTTATATTTTATACCTATACTTACAGCCATTAAATAATAAAAACAATATAAATACTCATAGAAGATACTTATAAACAGCATTAAAGGACATCAAGACAACAAACAAATCAAGTTATTATGATCAATACCGAACAACAATGAACAAACTAAATTGCACGTTACACATTAGTGTATTTCATGTCGACGATGTGTTGAACCATATCAGCCACTAAGTCCGACCCAATTTCACCACCCAGCTGTAAAAACCACTCCAAAGTTTCTTCTTCGTCCATTTCCTCATCACAAACGACATCAGTTTCACTTAGTTGATGGGGTAAAAAAAATGATGCGTGTGCGAATCCATATAAGGCACACTTGGACATTTCGGAGTCCAGTTCAGCCTTGTTTGGCACGCGGATACCAGGCGGTACGAATTCCGCCAAGGTCAAGCAGTACGCGTTCAGTAAGTCATCCCACCGCCTTTCACGCAAATCATGAGTCGTGTTCATGTACAAGAAAAACGAAAGATCTAACGCTGGCGAACCGTAACGAGACATCCCGAAATCGAACAGCAATATGTCGACAGGAAGTCCCGCTTTGTCATACCGGAACAACACATTGTTCCTGTTGAAGTCTCCGTGGCACACAACGGAAAATGGTTCTCGAGGAATGAGCGCACGTCCCAACGAGTTTTCCCCGTCGCCGATGAGATCGTTAAATCGTCGCAAGTGTTCGCTATCCCGATAAAGGTCACCGTTACGTTCAAGCAGTTGGTCAACTCCTCGCTTACCAAGTCTACTTAATGCGTTGTTCTTAAATTTACACTGTCCGCTCACGTCAAACTGTGTTTCACGAATGTCCATGACAATTTTTCGTAAGTGGTCGGGGTCTTTGTGTTTCGCTGTATATGACAATCCATGAAACCTGAAAGTAAATCAAATACCTAATTATATTTTATTTGCCACGGTATTGAATTATCGTACTATTTATTGAGCTAGGTAGGTACTTAAAAATGTTATTCTTACTTTGTTTATTGAAGTTCCTATGTCTGATTATAGTCAAACCTCATTCACGTCAAATAATAAACGAAAAGTTATATTGTATATTTAGTATAATTAAAGACGTACAAACTGTTAAATAATTTGTGAATAAAGTGAACATTTTTAAGATTTCAATATTTTTACATATCATTGAGTTTGTTTTACTCCAAAGTATTATTATGTTAACTTACTTGGCTAATGCTTGCAACGCAATTAAGAGATGATCATAATCGATGAACAGACGTTCTTCGCTTAACCGGAATCCTAGAGGTATAACGTTCTCCAACATTATTAAATCTTTTTCAACAAACTCACCGCATTTATTACGACCGTAAAAGAATCGAGCCAATGTGGGATAGTCCCCGGCACCTGTCATAGAGCGATAGCATTCAAATAGAAATGGTATCATTTTTTCATACATAGTAATTTCGTTGTGGAATTGAAAGTCGATTTTAAACTTAACTCTCAACTTTTCGTCTCGTAGTTTTAACTTGATCACAACACTATATTTTGATTCATCAGATGTTGTGACTGTACCAAATAATACTGTTGACATGTACTGATCCTGTCCGACGTGACCCTTATCCAATTCAAATGACACATATTTGAGGTTTTTCCCAAACGCACCATTGCTTACAATTGTTGGCAGTTCTTCTCGCATTAAAGAGTCCATTGTTATAGTGATTTATTAGTTCACGTGTGTTCAACTTTCTTAGTTCTGAGACAGTTGAGTTAGTACTAATTAATTTCAGTTATGATAATATCGTGAAAAAAACTATATTATTATCTTAATACTTCATTTACAATTCATTTATAGTGTATACACCGTAATGAATATTACTGAAATTACCAGATTTCAGATTTGAAATAATGTTTTATTACTTACTAAGTGTGATGGTGTACAATTTCATTTTAGGCTGTATTTTTCAGTACCTATTAAATAAAGATTTTTTTGTTTTTCATGGTATGGTTATTTGAATTATAAATGAGTCGGGAAGTTACTGGTTTTTTATCATTTTCAGCTCATAAGGAAAACACCAACAGAAAACTACGAAATATTGAAGACCTCTCTGTATATAAATCATGATTTACCTATATATAAGTATAGTGTCTATTCATGTTTTAATACTTATATCATAGCTTAAATAATACTTATTCTAACAGTAGAATTGAAAAGTGTCAATAACATTTGCTTGTTTTTTATGCTTTTATTATTATAAACAATTTTTTCCAACGATAATCCCGTAATTAATTGGCACTCAACTTTAAACGGGGTTAAGCGCCATTTTTACCTCTAATCAATATTACTAAGAGGTAGTAGACAGATATAAGTAAATTAACAATAATTATAGACTCGGTTCTACCATGTCCAATGATAGATCAGAATCCTTAACGAAAATACCTTGATTATAAATATGTTATTGACCAATTTAGGCTTATACGTTGGTTGAAACTTTACAATTTTCATATAATCTATTGAAGTATTTGTTGCACTTAAATTTGTATAACATATTATATTTTATTATACTGCCCTAATAGTAGGATTATAATAATGTTGACTCAATATGAAACTTAAGTACTTATATCCAATATCTATAAAATATTTTTATAATAATTATATTATATAACCAATTTCATAACAGATAAGGACATTTAATAAAAACTTTTATTTGAATAATCGAATGCATTATATACATTTATTAGGTATGGTAAAAAAACACCATACAAAATGTGTTCGTATATGTGTATAACTATGGTAGGTACTACTCAAATAGAAATGTGAACTACAAATGTTATAATTATTCGTTTTAAAATGATTAATAACTACCTGGTAAATTTATTTTTTCGATATAACATTGACGAGCGTAAAGTTGGCACCCTAAAATGTTCGTATCATCTTCAAAGTACATAATATTATCTATATTTTCTTTCTAAATCAATTGCAACCATTTGTAACATAAAAACAATTTTTTTACTTTTTTTTATTCTAAAAACTTGTGTACGAGTCTGCAAATACCGTTTGGGCATTTTTTTTAGACAAAGTTCAAATTCGTATAACTGTAATTCAAAATATATTGGTGGATAACTTTTCCCCATTACGCTTATAATTATTTAAAAAACATATTTCAAAAAGTTTATAACTAGGTAAAATATAAAAAAAGTGACTCACCAGGATAAAATAAAAATAAAAATATATATTAAAATCTATCAATCTATTTAGATTTTTATTCGTAACCAATTTTTTATCAATTTAGATTTTTAAACTTCATTTTTATCAATTTAGATTTTTTTAATTTTAGATTTTTTTAATTTCTAATTTTTACGAATTTAGATTTTTATTAATAGTCAATTTTTTTTATTCGGATTATATTATTTTATTCCATTTTTTTAATATTTCTTTTGTTTCCTAAACACAAATGTTATTTTTAAAACCCTTTACAAACTGCTTACAAACTTTCAGTTATGTTTTGATGCACATTGTTGAAATTGTAGGGGAGGGCTGGAGAAATTTAGTCCGTCAGTAGTAAACCAGAAAATAAATTTTCAAGGTACTAAATATTTTATTTGTTCTTAATATTATTAATTTTTTTGCATTTTTATTTATATATTGACAGATTATAATATTTATTTAATTTAAGTTTAATTCATTTTTTCATATGTTAGCTATTAACATTTTGAAATATGCTTTTTAAATAATAATATAAGCATGATAAGAAAAAGTTTTAAGTCCTTAAGAATAACAAATTTTAAATTACAAAAAAAATAATAAAAACCTTTATTTTTTATTTAAATAATATGAAGGTAAACAAAATCATAAAAATAGAACTTTATGTCTTTAAAAAAAATTGCTTAAATTGGGTTAACTGCCGTAGAGACGTCTATAAGAGAGTATTGTTTCTTGAACGATTTTCATCAATTGTAATCCGAATGTATTGAGTGATTAGAAACACAGGGTGGGACATTTATAAATTTTATTATTGCACTGTTATGGAATGATTGAATTTCGTCGATGTTGGGTCATTTACAAAACTACATTTTATCGAGTTAGGTAGTTTAACACATTGACGCGTAGTACACAACACACGAGTGTACCGGATAACGATTATCGCAAAACTGAACTAATAAATTATAATAAAATCACTACTCTACAACGTTTAAATACGTTTTATGCAATTTCTTTTAATCATTGAGCATTTAAGATTTAATACATTTCTAATATATTTAATAGTAATCCAAATTTACCACCTAGTTTTTAAGTGATATTCATGTAATATTAACACGAGCCTTTTCAGTGGGGCCCAGTATTCATATGTATATGAAATTAAATTAAATAAATAAATAGATATTTATGTATATCAAGTACATCGTATTAATAAGCCTTGTTTATTTTGAAAAATCGCGTTTATATTGTATTATTTTTCAGTATTACCTATGTAATAAAATATGTTATATACCAAAATATTATTCAGATTGTATAGTATACTTTTATAATATTATAAATCAAAGACGTTTTTAATAAACAATAATATCTTACAAAAATAACATCTAAAAATTAATTAACTAACTTAATAATTACATAATATAACCAAACAATAATTATGTGTAGATAATATTTTATCTAACACACATATTTCAGAGTATTTTATTGGAATTAATTCTAATGATCAGGGCTTGAATCACTATTATCTGTAGTACAATTATAACTATTGATCTACATTAAATTCACGATACAAACGATTTTATTATTTTATTATAGAAAATAACAGTTTATTATTATTTTAGTATTTTAAATAAACATTAAAATTTAACTAAATTTAACTAAATATACCTAATAATATTATATAAAAATAAAAATTATAATTTAATATAAAATGGATTATTATTTTTCTTTTTATTAAATACGTCATTGTTTACCATATTATTATGATACTCTTGTGGATCATTATAATATGTTTCTATAGGTTAGGCACTGACCGATAGCCCAAAGTAGAAGCTTATATAATGTTTCTTAAAATCTAAATGTTACACAGATAGATTCTTGGTGTTCTTAAGGAGTAATATCTAGGCATTTTATATGACAAACATAATTTGGTTATCTATGTATGAGATGTGAACGACGTTTGAGATATTGTGTATTCCGTGTTTTCTCTTGTAACACCATCGACCATGATGATAATTGTTTACTTGATGATTACTTGTGTTTATAATGTATGCTTATTTACTTACACTAATGCGTACCTATGCAAAATTATTGCCTATTATCACTTACCATTTTTTCACAAAAATGTCTCGTAATACTTTCACTTCCACATTACTGAGTTTCTCTGATTTAAATTTGATTTGTTTTTTTTTTTAATTTTTAGATTCAGTACGAGTTGTAACTTTTATAGTTTTATTATAATATCATAATTTTTAAATAGGTATATTTTAATTACAATTTATCTATACAATAGTGCAAATTAGACTTGTGAAAAAAAAAAGTATTAGTCACATATTTATATTCCAATTTTTCGGAAAAATGTTTTTTTATTTTCAATGATAAAAAAAAAAAAAAACTATAAAATATAATTGTGATAGTCAAGGGAGTCGGGAGGTATATTGGTATATTAAATGAAAAATTTAACACATCCAGTTAATTTAAAAAATTTAAAATTACTTAGAATTAGTTTTAAAATTTAAACATCGAATAAACCCAAAAAGCGAACACGGATAATTTTAGCGTATAAATATTAAATTATAAAGGTACATTTGTTAATTTTTTAAGTGCCAATGTCTTACTGGAATATTGTGAAATATAATAGTATAATGTGTGTGTGGAAAACAGAGGAAATGATTGCGTGATAGTAGCTATTCTTAACTGTAAACACTGAGTGTATTTGGCACATAAAAGTGAACACGCACAAAACGAAAAGCGGAAGTCTTTAAACTTTCATGAGGACGATGGGTCATTTTGAAATCGTTTGTAACTAGATGTAAAACATTATTAAATACATTTTTGTTTAACAACCTGTGGATGTAATGTTTTGAGCATTTCTCTCGAGGAACCAATAGCCAAAATAAAAAAAATAAAAATATTTATACATCGTCTAGTATGCATTCTTTATTGGCCACGGTGCTGGAAGCGGGTGCCCTGGCGTACTTGCAGCGGATAAAGTGTTGTACAGCGTCAGCGACCCATTCGGTGGCCGGTTCACCGCCATTCATGAGCAAAAAACTCAACATCTTGAATTCATCGGCATCAATTAACTCATCACAATCCACCAGAGCGGTTTCCTCCAACATTACACGTGCGAAGTACGACACATGCACCAGACCGTAGAACCCGTATTCGCGTACTTCGGCGTCCAGCTGATCGCGGCCCGGCACCGGGACGTCACCCGCATCCGCGGCCAGCGTAGAGCAATACACATCCAGCAACTCGTCCCAGTGATCTTCCCGGGTCTGGCGGTCCGCATTCATGTACAGGAAGAATGACAGGTCTAGGACCGGCGACCCGTACCGGATGGTGGCCATGTCGAACGCCAGAGCGTCCACCGGACGGCCGCCGTCGTCGTACCGAAACAGCAGATTGTTCCGATTGAAGTCACCGTGGCACAGGACGGCCATTGGTTCGACGGGAACGACTATGCGTCTCAACGATTGCATAACATCAGTCAACAGTTCTGTCTGGAACCGGCAAATCCATTCCACTTCGTTGTCATCGCAGCCACCAGCCGCAGCGTGACGTTCTTTTAGTCTGTCCACGGCCACCAAAAACAATCCCTGGAGAACGCTTGGATGGAAAATCCACTCACCGTCTTCGGACCATTGCGTTTCTTTCACATCAGCAACTGTCTCCTTGAACTTCACCGAGTCCTCGTGCTTTGCCCTGTAGGAAAGCCCGTGAAATCTGTGAACAGCCACATAAAATATTGGTTGTTTCAGTGTAGTCGAGATAAGGAATCAGATTGGAATCTGGTACAAAATACTTTATAACCTGATAACAATTATTATAAGTAACTTCGGTCTGCCAGATCCTATTAGGCAATTATAAAATAATTAGGTTTGTCATTAAATTAAAAATGTCCAAGTCTGAACCTTGGCCTTAACCTTAGCTACGAGTTTAAATTTATATACCTATAACATTCACTGTTAAAAGCGTAATGAATAAATTTTACATGTCTTCACGTAGTTTGATATTTGTTTCTTAATTTAACACATTATTAATCTATAAAAATAGTACAAGATACATGAATTATAGAATTGAAATGCTCTTTCAAAATACAAATATGAAAACTAAATATTTTCAATACTTTTATTTTTTTGTTGTATAAGGTTAGGTTTTATAAAGTCTATTGTGTTTATTATGTTATGAACTTATGAACACTATTTACTCCGATTACGGTCAAAACATTAACACGAAAATATAATATATTGCCTATATCATAATATTATATTGTATATGAATTAATATTTAAGAGTGTAATATTATTATACATCAATTTGTTAGAATTTTCGTGAAACAGTATATTATTGCTTAAATATATTTTAATTTTAAGAAGCAGATTTGCTTGTGAATCAATAAAAATTATATAGATTCATTTATATAAGTAATTAAAATGTACTTGTCATAATACATAGAATACTTCGACGATAAAATCATATGAAAAAATTAATGAAAATAATAATTGACAAGTTTGGTATATTTTTAAAATTAAAAACTTGATGATTTTTATATCATATTATTGATTATAAATAAATTATAAATCTGTCGTACATCATACATTGGGTACATCATATGGTAAAAGTGAATTATTATCATCGTCAAAAAGTATATCAAGATATAATTATAAGTCTATGATTGGTAAAAAAAAAAATTATCATATGTAAATTTTTACAAGTAAAAATTATACAATTAATAATAGTATTTATTTAATTTACAATATTAATATTAATCGTAAAGTTAGAAAATATTTTAACAAAAAAAAAAAAAACTACATGATATCAAGCTATATCTGCAGTTATAAGCTTGAGCTGATGATTGAAAATAGGGCCTAAATAAAATACAATTCAGTGTTTACAAATAGGAAATAAAAATCACAAGCACTCTAATTGCCATTCCAATATCCAAGGTAGTAAATACTAACTAGGAATTGTGGTTTCGTAAGTGCTATATGGGTTTTGATAATAATAATAATATCGTTATTATATTAAATTAAAGAATTGTCAAATTTATTAGACTGCGCTGCAGTGTACCTATTGATATTTTAACTTACGCATTTAACATTACTCTGATTTTAATTACTAATAAATCAAAAGATCGAAGATACGGTAAAACGAACAGAACGAATTCACTTGTAAACAATATGATTCATAGTTTCATACGCAGAACTTAAGTACCGAAACCAAACAATATGATGTGCTCGAATTAGGGGGGAGGGGGTGCTAAAGGGGACGGAGCTTCCCAATTATTTTTATTTTTTTTTTGCGTACCCCTACTATTTTATTTTACTTGGATGGTACAAACTAATGTCCAAAATAATTTTTAATAAATTGTGGATTTCAATTAATGTCAATTTTATAAAAAAAATGGTCTTACGGACAGGACGAAGTCACGTATAAAAAAAATGATTCATAGTTTAACACGCAGTACTTAAGTACCGAAATAAAATAAGAGTATTTGAGATATCATATTAAATTAGTGTAAAGTTGAATTCAGATCCACACCATTTGTACAGACAGTACAATAATAAATAATGATATGGTCAAGATCAAGAACAAAATATTATGTCGACCGAAAATACAATCGTATACCACTGAAACCTAATGCGTTCAATTCAAGTACACGGGCACACGTTCAATGATTATTTTGGTAACTCACTTTGCCAGTGTCCGTAGTGCAACGGTCAGATGGTCAAAATCTAAAGTCAACCTGTGACTAGACACCGCCGTCCGATATCCACGGACGGATTCGTTTTCCAAGACGATCACATCCCGGTGCGCCTGTTCGTCGCAATCATTGCGCCCGTAAAAGTAACGACAGAGCGTCGGTGTCGCGGTCACGTTGCCGTTTCGCTGCGCGCCACGGCTGGCCAACAGGAACGGAGCGATACGTTCGTAGAACAGCGTCTCGTTGTGGAACTGACTGTCGTTATTGTAAAATGCCCGCTTTTCGGGGGTCGGGTGCTTGTACTTGAACACGAGCCGATGATCGTGGCGTCGGCCGTCGCGGTCGTCGACGGTGGCCGCGCCGTACAGGACGCACGACGCGAACTGATCCAGTCCGGTGTGGAGCCGCTCCAGTTCGAACGAAACGAGCTGTGTGTCCGGCCCGAACGCTCCGGCCGCGGTCATATCCGCTGTCGTTTCGTCCACTTTCTCCGCCATCGCGTTCAGCCACAGTTACACGATCAGTCGTTGTCGTCGTCGTCGCCGTGTACGCGTTCGAATGTTGGAGTGGCACTGGCGGGACTGTGCACTGAATTGTGCACAGCCGAGGTAATTACTGTCGAATTTAAATCGGACCTTGACACTCTAAACATTTTCAGTTAAATTACAGTGATTACGCACAATAGTTTAAAATATTGTAAGAGTGACTGTTACCTGTGATTACTAAATAATTTTAGACATTGCCCTTACAGGTGTTACGGCGACCGAGGTTATCATACGATTATCCAAGTACACGCGTGCGTTTGTAGTTTCCTTATCGGTAACTTTTGCGTCTCCGATAATATTGCCTTTGGAAATCTGATTAGGCACAACCAACGACGTGCGTTTATCTAAGAAGAATTCAAATTACAGTATGAGATTTTTTAATCAACTGAAACGTCTCACATTGTTACTCTAAAATACGACTGTGCACAACATATTATTTTATTTGATCTATCCATTAATTTGTATAACAAAGAATCATAATTTTTACTAATTACAATACATAAAAACGGATTTATGTGCGATACAAAATAGCAGTTATACTGAAATTGACAACTTCACTAAACAGAGTCTTTAAAAATGTCAATACCCATGTGTTCATAGTTCTCAGTATAAGCTCTTTAAAATACTAAACAAAAAAAAAAAAGAAACAGCAATACTTATTTTATTAATATTAATTTGTTTTAATTCCTTTGGTTAAAAGCTCATTAGTTAATTTTCTCATCATTCATAGGTAGGTACATAATTTATACCAATACAGGTTGCTACCTATATGTATATATAGTACAGAGTACTATATAACTTATATAACTCAACATTTTAATAAAACAATATTGTTACATTATAACGAAAAACATAATATTATAATACAAATAAAAGATGAACACCAAATCGACAAAGCAACATACAATTACAATTAAGTAAAGTGATCTGTGTCAAACAATCAAACAAACCTGGTTCGTGTACTCCATGTCTACGATGTGTTGGACCATGTTAGCCTGTATATCCGAGCCGATGTCACCGCCCAGCTCTAAATATAACTCCAAAACATTTTCATCGTTAAATTCCTTTAAACTTGATAACTCAATGACATTCGTTTCTAATTGATGGGGTAAGTAAAATGATGCGTATGCAAAGCCAAAAAAAAGCTAACGTCGCCATTTCGGAGTTCAGTACGGCCCTGTTCGGAACGCGCACGCCGGACGGAACGGATTCTGCCAAAGTCAAGCAATATGCGTTTAGTAAGTCATCCCACAGGCTTTCACACAAGTCTTGCATTGTGTTCATGTAGAAGAAAAACTATAGATCTAAAGCCGGCGAACCATAACGAGTAGTTCCGAAATCAAATAGCAACACATCGACCGGATGTCGCGCCTCGTCGTACCGGAACAACACATTGTTCTGTTGAAGTTCCCGTGACACACGACGGAAAATGGTTCTCGGAGAACGAGAGCACGTCTCAGTGAGTTGTCTCCGTTACTGTCGAGCTTGTTAAATTGTCGCAAGTGTTCGTTATCGCGATAAAGGTATCACCGATACGCTTGGTTGTTGGTCTACTCCTCGCTTACCGAATCTATTTAACGCGTTGTTCTTAAATAACCACTGTCCATCAACATCAAAATTTGTATCACGGATATCCATGATTATTTATTGAAAGCGATCGGGGTCTTTGTATTTTTCCGTGTAAGACAACCCATGGAACCTGAAAGCAAATCAAATATGTATATTATGTTTGTCACGGTATTAATCGTATTATTTTTAAATATATCAAAAATAATACAATGTTTTACAGTCAGACTTCAGTTCCTATACGTTTGATTACAGTCAAACCTCATTCACGTCAAATAAAATAAACAAAAAGTTATATTGTATATTGAGTGTAATTAAAGACGTACAAACTGTCAAATGATTTGTGAATAAAGTGAACATTTCATGACTTCAATATTTTTACATAACATTGAATTTTATTTTATTTAAAAGTATTATTATGTTTACTCACTCTAATAATTTGAATAATACGGGGTGAGGATACAGAATTTTTTGTTTCATGTCAGTTAGGGATTAACATGAATATGAAACACTATAAAAAAATAGGCTTACCAACTATGTATATCAATCATGATTTATATAATAATGAATTTATTCATGTCTTAAAGCGTCATAAATTAATGTGAATCATACTTACTGTGTATACGTATTATACTATAAAAAATTGTTATCCAATTACATTGTTTACAATATACATTTATGATATTATCTGCAGTAATTACATGGCTCAAAATTTCAAATTTAAATATATTCTATCATGAAGAACTACTAATTAGAGTCCTCTAACGCGAATGGCTTTTGAATAAGATGTCACAATATGGAGTACTTTGATATTAATTTTGTATGTAATCGTATACGTTGATACGAGGTTTTAAATTGTAATTCCAATAAAAGTGTCACTATAATGAGTGAATACACGGGTGAACAGGTAATTACATATTATATTATTTTTAGATTCAGTACTTATAGTTTTATTACATCATAGTTTTTAAATATATTTCAATTACAATTTCTCTGTACTATAGTGCACATTAGATTTGTGCAAAAAAAAGTGTGGCTCATACATTTATATTCCAATTTTACGAGAAAATGTTTTTTTTTATTTACAATGTACCTATTGTAGTAGGTATTATGAAAAAAAAACTATAAAATATAATTTTATTGTGATAGTCAAGGAAGTCGGGAGGTATATTCGAACGAAAATTTAAATTGCTCAGTCCCTATTAAACAATTTAAAATTACTTGTAATTAGTTTTTCAACTTCAACATCGAATAAACCCAACGAGGGAACACGGATAATGTTTTCGTCTTAATATGCATTGGCTGCAGTGCTGATGGCGGATGTTTTGGCGTACTTGCAGCGGATAAAGTGTTGTACAGCGTCAGCGACCCATTCAGTGGCCGGGTCACCGCCTAATGAGTCCAACAAGCGCAACATTTGGAATTCATCGGCAACATAGAACATATCACAATCCACCTGAGTGGTTTCCTCCAACATTATACGTGCGAAGTACGACACGTGCGCCAGACCGTAGAACCCGTATTCGCGCATTTCGGCGTCCAGCTGATCGCGGCCCGGCACCGGGACGTCACCCGCGTCCGCGGCCAGCGTAGCGCAGTACGCGTCCAGCAACTCGTCCCAGCGATCGTCCCGGGTCTGGCGGTCCGCGTTCATGTACAGGAAGAACGACAGGTCTAGGACCGGCGACCCGTACCGTATGGTGGCCATGTCGTACGCCAGAGCGTCCACCGGACGGCCGCCGTCGTCGTACCGAAACAGCAGATTGTTCCGATTGAAGTCACCGTGACACAGTACGGCCATTGGTTCGACGGGAATGACCGTGTGTTTCAACGATTGCATAGCATCAGCCAACAGTTCTGACTGGAACCTGCTGATCCAATCGACTTCACCGCATACGCCACCGGCAACTTGGCCATCTTTTAGCCTCGCCAAGGCCATCGAAAACAATCCCTGGAGTACGCTGGGACGGAAACTCCACTCACCGTCTTCGGACCATTGCGTTTCTTTCACATCAGCAACTGTCTCCTTGAACTTCACCGAGTCCTCGTGCTTTGCCCTGTAGGAAAGCCCGTGAAATCTGTGAACAGCCACATAAAATATTGGTCGTTTCAGTGTAGTCGATGAGTATGGTATTTTCTGAGATAAGGAATGAGATTGGAATCTGGTAGAAAATATTTTATAACCTGATAACAATTATCATAAGTTACTTTGGTCCGACAGTTTCTTAAACAATATATTAGGTAATTTATTATATAATAATTTGGTCTATTTTTTAAATAAAAATTCCAATTTTGAAACCTCATTCTTAACTTTTAATTTGTACACGGTACACCTATAATATCCGCTGTGTTGAATACGTATACGACTAAAGAGTGAATTTTCCATGTATTCACTTAGTTTGATATTTAAATTTTGATTTTTGATTTAATTTATTATTAATGTATACAAAATATTACCATGTATGTGATTTATAGAATTGACATGATGTGTTCCAGATTCATATGAAAACTAAATATTAAAATTTTTTTTTTAAATTTACTTTACAATAATTTAGGCACAATATTATTTTATATTGGTAATTTGTTTGATATAATTGTTAGAGTACCACCTATATTATGTGTTATGAACTTATGAGCTCATTTAATGCGAGTACGGTCAAAACAATAACACGAAAATATAATATATCATAATATTATATTGTAGATAAAATATTTAAGAACATATTTTATTTGTTTGTAAATCGATGAAAATTGTATAGCGTCACTTATATAGTTAAAATATACTTATCAGTTATCATATTATTTAGAGTAGGTACTTAGATGATAAAATGTATTGCTTATAAACACAATTGTAAATAATATTTATTTTTATACAAAACAATGACCTACTCTCTGCTAGAAATAATTTCTGCGCAGCGTATTGTTTATTGCAGCTAGCTGTCTATATTATTTATAATCAATACTTATAGCATTGCATATGTTGTATTCAAAATCAAAAAAATTTGATATTTTCTCCACTGTACTGGAAAATATTGAATCATAAAATTATGTAAATATGTTTTTGGCAATCACTGTTTAAATATCTTAAATATCGCACACAAAAAAATCTTATATGTCAATAAATACGGTTTATACTGTTTGCAAGATCTGATAACTAAATACTAGAGAGGCAAGTTTATTGTTGACTAATACTATTTATTTATATTATGTTAATGTTTAGTTGTAATCGCATATGATATGAAAAATACGGAATCGTTAAGAAAATAATCGATATATTTGAATAACGATTGCTGGATATAGCCTAATATCTGATTAGTAGTTTGCTGTAGTTTGATACCGTGTAAGTATAATGGTTATATAACATATATTATGTAAGTATTATATTACAATTAATATTTTTTAATTTTTTTATATTAAAATACTTTAAAATATTATCATAAATACAATACAATCTAAATAATAGGTGAATTGTATATTGTAATTTATAACAAAAAATCATATAATCATGAGAGATGTCTATAGGTCACGTAATAATAATAACAATAATATTTTTTCAAGAGTCTCAAAGTAAATAAAAATACTTTACTTATACAGTTGTGATGGATGTTTAAATAAGGTTAACTAACAAAATCCATAATTACTAAAAATGAATAAATGTGTATAAAAATATGTATTCATAAATTAGTGATGTTTTAATTAAAACTATAATTTTCATGTAACAATCATTGAATCATCATTGTATTATATTATGATATATTAATTACTACATCAATAGATTAGGCCCTATCATTAGTAGATAATGAGTAGCCATGTATAGTGTATATATTATTATGAAACAATTCTTCAGTATAAAATATCATACATTTTTTTTCAGTTTTATTAATATGACTCAAATAGTAGTATATCATTGTTGTATGGGTTTTGATAATAATAATAATAATATCGTTATTATAAATTACTAGCTGATCCTGTGCACTTCGTTACCCGTTAAATCTACTAACTCTATATAATTCAAACTTTGTTCAATTCGTCATTGAGTATTCGGTATTATGGTGTTCAAAATTTATCTTAACTTTTCTGTTGCCTGGAATGAAAATTCTTATTCGCAGCAGTATATTATCAGGTAAGCAATCTACATGCGGTAGATCACGGACCCAGTATGGTTTGTACGTAAGTGTATAGTTTAACTCTAAAGTATCAAAGTTATACAAAGTTTATTTTGATATAATACGGTGGATTAATGTAATCAATT
This sequence comes from Sitobion miscanthi, assembly GCA_008086715.1. Classification (NCBI taxonomy): domain Eukaryota; kingdom Metazoa; phylum Arthropoda; class Insecta; order Hemiptera; family Aphididae; genus Sitobion; species Sitobion miscanthi. Next base: position 24,216,069 of record CM017800.1, read on the forward strand.
AATACATAATCCTAACCTAACCAAACTGTACTAAAATCCGACGAAAAAAAACCAAATTTAACCCTTTTTAAATTAGCCTTTCTTCTTTCCAGAGATCTGCACACAAATATTCATTTATCTATGTATATAAAATCCAAATACCACTGACTGACTGACCGCTGATCTCAAAAACTAAACAACGTACCGACTTGAAATTTGGAACATAGGTTCTTCTCATATTTTCACCGTGCAATAAGGAGGGATTTTCAAAAATGTTGCGTTTTAGTGGAATAATTAACAATTATAATTATTCACCGCCAATACGTATCGTGTGACACGGCGGCCCGCTGGTCTCCAACTACCTGTAACCCATCTTTTTTGTTCGTCGTCGTCCGGTCGTCGTTTTGTTCCGAGTAGTTCATCGATAAAAATAATCTCATGCATCGCGCGTTCACCAATACTCCTATTTTATTATAATGAACGATAAAATGCACACCGATAACATAAGCCAATACACATACAAATTCTATTTATTAGTTATTATCTCTTCATTGCCTTGCCACGGTGCCTATATATTAAACACGTTCATTTCATTTGTACTCCGCACTACCAGCAGTTCGGACACGCGTAACATCATAAATATTTACAATTATAATTTTATATTATTTTATATCAGATGGAATACTTAGAGGTTTCCTCTAATGATCTAGATACGCAATAAAAAAGAAGTTTCTAATATTCGCTTTTTAAAGAGGTGGCAAAACAGGGATTTTAAAATTCATGGTGGAAATCGAAACTTTTTTTTTGTTTATAAATGATTACTTTTGGTTGCAAGTTATATAATATTCGAATTATTTCGCAAAGCTGGGTACAATTACGCCGGTTGTCATGTCCGTCAAGTTGGCACCGGCACATTATACTACGTCTATGACCAAAAAAATAAATAAAATAACCCCCTAAAAATTCGGGATTATCAACTATGACTTCTATACTATTTTAGGTACACTGTATACACATTTTTTTTCAACTACAAATGTTAATATAAGCTATATTTTATCTCCCTTCTCATTGTGTCCGCAATCTACCGCAGGTAGATTGCTACCTGATAATATACTGTTTGCATAACCATAAGCGAATCTCACAAGCAACGCCACACGGGATGGCTAAAAATTAAAACATAATATGATTTCACTTTTATACCTATGCAGAGCGAATTACATCCAAAATGAGTTAATTAATCACAATTTTTTCACGGACAACGCCGGGTTATTCAGCTAGTATATAATATAGCTGATCCCGCGCACTTCGTGGCCCGTAAAAAATGACAACTCTTAAAAAAATTGTGATTGTTCAACTCCTTTTGATGTAACTCACTGCAATAAGTGCAACTCAGCCACCCTGGTAGGCAATGTGCGAAAATTCGATTTGATGAATGCTTGTACCTGATCTGCCCGATTAGCCAATAGCAACCAATAATAAATAAATACTATTTCTATTAATTATTTCTCCTATAACCAATAGCAACCATTTATAAACAAACATTTCCATCGTAAATCTCAAAATCCCTGGTTGAGCACTTCTATTAATTGATCGTAACTTGATATTATAAAGCTTATATAGCCTTCCTCGATGAATGGACTATCCAACAAAAAAGTAATTTTTCAATTCGAACTAGTATAGCCCCTTACAGTCCCTTTCAGTGCCTTACAGTCCCTTACAGTCTCTTTCAGTCCCTTACAGTCCCTTACAGCACTTTTTTAGTATTAAAAAGTAGATTATGTGTTTTCTTAGTGTCTAAACTATCTATGTACCAAATTTCATTTAAATCAGTTCAGTAGTTTCGGAGCCTATTCGATACGAACAATCAAATCTTTCCTCTTTATAATATTAGTATAGAAAAATCGTCAAACTTATTAGATTATGCCGCAGTGTACCTATTGATATTTTAACTTACGCATTTAACATTACTCTGATTTTAATTACTAATAAATCAAAAGATCGAAGATACGGTAAAACGAACAGGACGAATTCACGTGTAAACAAAATGATTCATAGTTTCATACACAGAACTTAAGTACCGAAATCAAACAATATGATGTGCTCGAATTAGGGGGGAGGGGGTGCTAAAGGGGACAGAGCTTCCCAATTATTTTTATTTTTTTTTGCGTATCCCTACTATTTTATTTTACTTGGATGGTACAAACTAATGTCCAAAATAATTTTTATTAAATTGTGGATTTCAATTAATGTCAATTTTATAAAAAATTTTACAATTTTTCATATCAAAATTATATATTATATATTATACCTATATAGCCAGTAGTTCACAGATCATAGATCATATACAAGTATATTATCTAAGGCACAGTTATTGATGTGTGCTAGTACTATCTTAAATTGTGTTCGATTGAATTGTATTCAGTTTCAGTTATGGTTATCATTTATCAGTGATTTTGAATATTTAAATTTTTAAATTTTTTATACTTATCAAAATATGAGGTCTCTTTTGAATTAAAAACAATAATTATTAATTTTGTTATCTATTTAATATATTGAATAAATAGGTAGATTATTATTTTTTTTTCTACTGTAACAATGTAAGATACAGTGCTATCAAAATATATCATACCTATATGGAATTCAAAATGTACGTAAGGCAGGAGCAGTTTTTAAATCGTTGGATTGAGCTTCTCTACTTAATTTTTCCCAATTCGAGCACTGACCCACAGTATATAATAATGATATGGTCAAGATCAAGAACAAAATATTATGTCGACCGAAAATAAAATCGTATACCACTGAAACCTAATGCGTTCAATTCAAGTACACATTCAATGATTATTTTGGTAACTCACTTTGCCAGTGTCCGGAGTGCAACGGTCAGATGGTCAAAATCTAAAGTCAACCTGTGACTAGAGACCGCCGTCCGATATCCACGGATGGATTCGTTTTCCAAGACGATCACATCACGGTGTGCCTGTTCGTCGCAATCATTGCGCCCGTAAAAGTAACGGCAGAGCGTCGGTGTCGCGGTCACGTTGCCGTTCCGCTGCGCGCCACGGCTGGCCAACAGGAACGGAGCGATACGTTCGTAGAACAGCGTCTCGTTGTGGAACTGACTGTCGTTCTTGAGAAATTCCCGCTTTTCGGGGGTCGGGTGCTTGTACTTGAACACGAGCCGATGATCGTGTCGTCGGCCGTCGCGGTCGTCGACGGTGGCCGTGCCGTACAGGACGCACGACGCGAACTGATCCAGTCCGGTGTGAAGCCGCTCCAGTTCGAACGAAACGAGCTGTGTGTCCGGCCCGAACGCTCCGGCCGCGGTCATATCCGCTATCGTTTCGTCCACCTTCTCCGCCATCACGTTCAGCCGCAGTTACACGATAAGTCGTCGTCGTCGTCGTGTACGCGTTCGAATTGTCGGAGTGGCACTGGGGGGACCGTGTACTGATGTGCGAGGTTTCTACTGGCGAATTGTAATCAGACCTCGATGCTTTAAATTGTTTCTATTGAATTACAGTGATTACGTGCCATAATTTGATATAATTTGAGTGTAATTATAACACCTGATATTATTTTTTAAACATTGACCTTTAAAGTGTTACAGTGATCCGAGGTTATCATCCAAGCACTATTCAAGTACAGGCGCGCGTTTGTAGTTTCTTTACCGGTAACTTTTGAGTCTCCGATAATGTTGTTTATAGAAATCTGATTAGGTTTGGTTTTCTTAATGGAACCGTAACTACTTACATTGTTACTCTAAAATACGACTGTGCACACATCATATTATTTTATTTGATCTGTCCGTTCATTTTTATTTTAAAGAATTTTAATTTTTATAAATTACAATACTTAAAAACGGATCATTTAAATTATGGATTCTGATAATGAGTCGAAAATTTAATAGCAGTTATATTTAAATAGACAACTTTATCACAATACCTAAATTTTATAAAATGTTTGAGCCTTCTAGCCTTTGCCATTTTATTCTGGTTAAATATTGTAATAGTTTAAATACGAAGAAGAGCTAAAGTGCTAAATATTGTTTTTGAAAATATCAAAACACATGTATACACTCAGTATAAGCTCATACTCTGTAATATATTTAACAAAAAAAATAAACAGTTATACATATTTTATTTATTTTAATCACTTTCATCAAAAACTCGATATACCTATGTAATACTTATTTAATTCAAAATGTAAATAAAATATCATTGGTACATTATAATGAAAAATATAATATAGAAAAATATTACATGACCACCTAATCGGGCACAGCTGCATACAATAAATTATATACTATGGTGAGTACCCAACAATACACAAACCGATATCCATATCACAAGTACGTGTATTCCATGTCGACCATGTGTTGGACAATGTCAGCCACTTTATCTGACCCAATGTCACCGCCTAGCCGTAAAAACCACTCCAACATTTCTTCTTCATCCATTTCCAGATTAACCATGTCATTTGATTCTAACTGATGAGGTAAGAAAAATGATGCGTGTGCAAAGCCATAATAAGTATACATGGCCATTTCGGAGTTCAGTTCGGCCCTGTTGGGAACGCGTATGCCCGACGGTACGGATTCCGCCAAAGTCAAGCAATATGCATTCAGTAAGTCATCCCACCGACTTTCACGCAAGTTTTGCGTCGTGTTCATGAAGAAGAAAAATGACAGATCTAACGCCGGAGAACCATAACGAGGCGTTCCGAAATCAAACAGCAACACATCAACCGGATGTCCCGCCTCGTCGTACCGGAACAACATATTGTTCCGGTTGAAATCCCCGTGGCACACGACGGAAAATGGTTCTCGAGGAATGAGCGTACGTTTCAACGAGTTGTTTCCGTCACCGATGATTTCGTTAAATCGACGCAAGTGCTCGTTTTCCCGATAAAGGTCACCGCTACGTTCAAGTAGTTGGTCGACTCCTCGCTTACCGAATCTACGTAATGCGTTGTTGTTAAATAGCCATTGTCCATCTGCATCAAATTGTGTATCCCGGATATCCATAATGATTTCTTGAAATCGATCGGGGTCTTTGTATTTTGCCGTGTATGACAACCCATGAAACCTGAAAGAAAATGAAATATTTATATTATAGTAACGGATTAACCGGCATTGCCCTGAAAAAAATTTCTGATTGTTCAAATCTTTTTGGGTGTAACACGCTGTGGAAGCAATGTTTTTTATGTAAATTGGTAAAGTGTAAATTTTATTATATTTTAATAATACCGTGTCGACCGACGTTATTCGTGGAATTCGCAGCAGTGTATTATCAGATTGGCAATCTACCTGTGGTAGGTCGCGGACCCCGTGTGATTTTTAGTGTTTGTACGTAAGTGTATAATTTATGTATTAAAGCTATACCAAGTTTGTAGTTTTTACTTAATTCAACATACGGCAGTTTAATTTACAATCAATTAATAGAAATCCTAACCTAACGTAACCGTACTAATGAATAAAATAACATACATTTGTATATATAGATAAAGAATAAAAACAAAATAAGGAAAAACAAGAAAAAACAATACAAAAAATTGATCCACTGAAACCGTGTCTGAACAAACAGTTTGTACTAAAATACATAGACGTGCCAAGGCGCCAAAAGGCTTATCGCATTAATAATAATAATTGTTATTAAAACCAATATCAACTATTTACAAACAAAAATGTCCATAGTAAATCTCATAATCCTTGTCTAACCACCTCCCCGAGTTGGAATTTACCCTTTTTTAATTAGCCTATCTTCTTTCCAGAGGTCTAATCTATATTTGTACGAAATTTCATCGAAATTGGTCCAGCTGTTTAGGAGTGCATTAAAGACACACACACACACAAATATTAATTTATATAGATTATATTTATATATACATTTTATGGCATTAAATAGTATTATTTTGAAATACATAAAAAATAATACGATTGTTTATAGTGAGACCTCTGCAATTTATAATCTACATCTAATATTAAACAGAATATTATTTTATATACTGAACATTTGAGCGTAACCAAAAATATACTAACATTCACATATTTCAATTAAAATGAACATTTCAAATTTCAATATTTTTACACAACATTGAATTTGTTTTTATTTTTAAGTATCATTATATCTACTCACTTGGCTAATGCTCGCAACGCAATTAGGAGGTGATCATAGTCAAGGAACGGGCGTGCTTCACACAATTGGAATCCCAAAGGATTAACGTTCTCCAATATTATTAAATCTCTTTCAAAAAACTCACCGCATTTATTACGACCGTAAAAAAATCGAGCCAATGTTGGCCAGTCCTCGACACTCGCCATAGATCGATGGCATTTAAACAAGAATGGTATAATTCTTTCATACATAGTAATTTCGTTGTGAAATTGAAAGTCGATTTGGAACTTGATTCTCGTGTTTTCATCTCGAGGTTTTAACTTTATCACAACACGATGTTGTGATTCATCAGATGTGGTGACTGTACCAAATAATACTGTTGACATATACTGATCCTGTCCGACGTGATCCTTGTCCAATTCAAATGATACATATTTGAGATTTTTTCCAAACGCACCATTGCTTACAATTGTTGGCAGTTCTTCTCGCAATAAAGAATCCATTGCTAAAATGATAGTTCGATCACAATAGGTACTTAACTCTCTTATTTCTTGTTGACTACTAATTCGTTTCAGCTAATAACAAAATATAATTAACTATATTATTATCTTTGCACTTCACTTCTAATTTGTATATACATGGCAATTGACGTAACTCAAAACAAATTTGGTTGTCAATTTACTATAATTTTTTAATTTTAGACTGAAAGTGATAAATAAAATGTTTTTATTTTAGATGGTTTGACCAATATTCATCACCATTGAATTAATGTTTTATTTGTTCGTCCAATGATTTGAATAATACGGGATGGGGACACAGAGTTTTCTATTTAATGTCAATTAGGGATTAACATGAAACACTATAAAAATATGCCTGCCCTCTATGTATATCAATCATATGATTTATCTAATATAGGGTTAATAACATTATAAATAACACTTACCTACTCGGTATACACATATATAGTATTATACAAAATACTTAAAAATCAATTAAATGTAATTGTTTACAATATACATTTATGATTATAATACTTAAATACTTAATTGACTTATTAAAATATGATTATTCTATAAGTTATTGGAAAACAACCATGCATATATCTACATGTAAGAGCCACACCTTGAAAATAATATGATCTGCAGTAATTAAATGGCAGTAAAACTAAAAATTAGAATCTATACTATAATTGTGATAAATATCAGATTAGAGTCCTCTGACGGAAATCTGATTATCAATATTTAATTCCGGAACATGATATAAAGAAGATATTATATATATATAGATATAAGGTAGATTTTAATTATGTAATTTGTATAATGACGATACTATGTAAGAAACATTTCTATAATATTTTTTATTAACACTTAAATAAGTAAAGGTGTTTACTGTACTTTCTACTAAAGTTTAAATCAAAATGTATTTATTTATATCTTGCATTAATATGAAATATTTAAAAAAAATAAATTTTATGAAATGGTGGCTGGGATGGAAGATCCAATCGCCGCCTCCGATTCATTGTGTCCCTTTCACATCAGCAACTGTCTCCTCGAACTTCACTGATTCCTCGTGCTTGGCCCTGTTGGAAAAAACGAATATATCTATATTAATATAATAATTTATATAAATATATATATCGCATATGAGTATGTCATCTTATTTTTGCATTTTGACAATAAAGGCTGGTCGTAATATTATCGATATAGTGTGGCTGTGAACGTGAAAATACGAAGAAAAAATATATATTTGCTATAAATAATAATATGTACTATAAGACTACAAATATGCATTAAAAATACATTTAATAGGTAAAAATTGTGAAATATGCAAAATATGCAAAATGTGCAAAATAAAATTAGTGTTATTTTAATACGAATGATCCAAATCGGAGGCAATTCTCATCAGATTTCAAAAAGCTTATTCCAATACATATAATATGCATTTGCATTTAAATCCGGTCACTACTCAAAACTCACTTAAAAATTGAAATATCATAAAAAACTAACGAGGGAACACAGATAAAGTTCGTATTTAAAAGTTTAATAATAGATCATTCTACTCTTATATCAATACACTATTGAAACTGGTGAACGATAATTTGGTACGTCGTACGTATATAAGAGCGAGAATAAATAATATGCGGTGCGACGTCCCTTTTATGGTTAGTCGTTTGAATAATTAATTAAAAATATTGTTTTAGTTGTTAGATAAGTCATGCCGTATAAAGCAAATAATGGTTATTCTTTTTATTTTTATTTTATATATTTTTTTTAGTGCTTATTCTGTCTAATAATTAATATATAGTATATATAAATTTTTTTTATAATGTAAGTTTATTTTATGATTCTACAATTTTGCACACAATTATTATAAATAAAATACAGCCTAACTAATATGTATTTGTACTTAATATACAATTATTGAGTTATGATAGATTTCTATAGGTAATAAAAATAATATTACTAAAGTCTCAAATTAAATATATTATATTTATACAGTGATGTTATTATAGTCTTATTAACAAAATGGTGGACAAGTGGCTACCTCTATGCTGCTCAGTAGCTGTCAAGCATGTCATTATAATGAATGTGTTAAATTTGAATTAAATGAAAAATCTTTGTATAAGAAAAACGATTCTGATCGGAGACGATGTGTCAGCCTAGTATAATTGTATAAATAATCAAATTTAATAATTAAAAAAAAATAATATTAATTCAAAATATCTCATAGATTTAAATGTCGTGACATTCTAGTGACATTTTTCTTTTTGATAGGGTTAGAAAAACTTGTCGGGAACCTTCTATTAAAATATCCAATGTTAGGAATAAGAAGAAAAACTTTTATGAATTTCTAACTGTAAATAGTTTTATATATTTTTGGATTTTGAGTGGAGCGATGAATGTATTTATTTTAATTTTTTAAATTTTTTTGTCTGTCTTTACTATTTCGGGCAGTAAAAATAGTTAAATTTTCTTCAACAGCATCTTGTTCGATGGGAAAGTGAATCTAGTCGGTGCATTCGGAGGTCAAAATTTAAAAGTCTAGTAGTTTTCAAAAGCACCGTAAACAAAAAAAAAAAAGGAAAAACAGGAATTTTTACGCAAAATCGATTTTGGTTTTTCGACTAATTCTAAAACAAACGACCATAGATATATACATGACATTTTGACTGAAAGCATTATATTAGCATTTTTTATAGACTGTCAAATTTTCAAAATATATTGACTTGTTTAGTATTATTTACAGACATTTTCGGTTTCCAATTTTTTTGGTTTTATTTTTATAAATGTCAATAAAATATTATTTTGTGGTAAAAAAGCTGTAACATTTAGTACAAAGCTCTTAATATAGTGTAACAATGACATTTAAAAATATTAAAATACCATAGTCACAATTTTTTTTTCAGCTCGAGTTTCGGGAGCTTGAACTTGAACACGAGTCGACAGTGGCCGGCAGAACGGGACGAACGACGCGAACTGATCTAATTCGGTGTGCAGCCGGTCCTGTTCAAACGAAATAAGCTGGCTGTCCGCCCGTGACTGAAATATTTCACTTCCGGCTATTGCCATATAATATACAATAAATTAATAGAATTAGTGAAAGCCATCAAATTAATATCAGTTATTTTTAAACTGTCGACTTTTTCACAATACCTACATTTAATTAAATGTTTGATCTAGAAGCCATATCAACTTGATTCTGGTGAGATGTTGTAATAGTTTACATACAAAGAAGAAGAGCTATAGTTCTAAGTATTTTTTTTATAAAATATCAAAACCCATGTTCCAAGAGTTCTCAGTATAAGTTCTTTACAACATGTAAAAAAAAAGAGAAAACAACAATACATATTATTTAAATATATCAATTTATTTTAATCTCTTTTGTTAAAAAATCAATGGTTAAATTATTTATTATTTATTATTTACATACATATTATTACTTATATATATAATACCTATAACTCAACCTTTTAATAAAATAATATTGAAAAAAATAATAAAACAATACGGATAAAAGATGAATACCTACCAAATCGGTAATGTAGTGTACAATTATAATAAATTATGCTAATCTGTATCGAACAATCAAACAAACCGATAACCACGTCACAGGTTCGTGTACTCCATGTCGACAATGTGTTGGACCATGTCAGCCACTATATCCGACCCAATATCGCCACTCAGTTGTAAGAACCGCTCTAAAGTTTCTTCATCGTCCATTCCTTCATTACCAAGGATTTTTGATTCTATCTGATAGGGTAGGAAAAATGATGCGTGTGCAAAGCCACAATAAGAAAACGTAGCCATTTCGGAGTTCAGTTCAGCTCTGTTTGGAACGTGTACACCGGACGATATGGATTCTGTCAAAGTCAGGCAGTATGCGCTCAGTAAGTCATCCCACCGACTTTCACGCAAGTTTTGCCTCGTGTTCATATAGAAAAAAAATGATAGATCTAACGCTGGTGAACCATAACGAGGCGTTCCGAAATCAAACAGCAACACATCAACCGGATGTCTCACCTCGTCATACTGGAACGCCATATTGTTCCGGTTGAAATCCCCGAGGCACACGACGAAAATGGTTCTCCAGGAATGAGCGTACGTTTCAGCGAGTTGCTTCTGTCACCGGTGATTTCGTTAAATCGACGCAAGTGCTCGTTTTCCCGATAAAGGTCACCGCTACGTTCAAGTAGTTGGTCGACTCCTCGCTTACCGAATCTACTTAATGCATTGTTCTTAAATATCCACTGTCCATCTGCATCAAATTGTGTATCTCGGATATCCATAATGATTTCTTGAAATCGATCAGGGTCTTTATGTTTTGCTATGCATGACAACCCATGGAACCTGAAAACAAATAAAAAATTTGCCTATATTATATTTGTTATGGAGTTTAATTGTATTCTTTTTTTTTGTCACATATATTTAAAAGTTGTATTCTTCCATTTTTAATTAAAGTAACTAAGATTTTTTACAGTCAGACTTCATTAGCTAATCTACGTCCAAGGATAAACAGAAATTTATTTTATATTTTGAGTATTCAAAATTATACAGGCTATTACATATTTTGAATAAAGTTAACATTTCAGAGTTCAATATTTTTACACACCATTGAATTTGTTTTTATTCCAAAGTATTATTATGTTTACTCACTTGGCTAATGCTTGTAACGCAATTAAGAGATGATCATAGTCAAGGAACAGCCGTTCTTTCGTTGTGAAATTGAAAGTCGATTTGGAACTTGATTCTCGTGTTTTCATCTCGAAGTTTTAACTTTATCACAACACGATTTTGTGATTCATCAGATGTGGTGACTGTACCAAATAATACTGTTGACATGTACTGATCCTGTATGACGGTGTCCTTGTCCAATTCAAATGACATATATTGAAGATTTATTCCAAACGCGCCATTGCTGACAATTTTTGGCAGTTCTTCTCGCAATAAACACTCCATTGTTATAATGATTGATTTGATCACAATACGTCCAACTCTCTTATTTATTGTTGAGTATTAAGGCCTTTTAGCTAATAGCAAAATATGATAAATTATATTATTATTTAAGCTATTCTTTTCCAATTTGTATATAGTATATTCACGACAATATATTTTGTTTGGCAACAAACAATTTTGGCTATAAAATTTATTTTATATTTTATTATTTACAGAGTGTTATAATTAAAATTTATTTATATATATTTACGATGACATTATGTTAAATTATATAACATCATTTTTAAACATTTGTTATCACCAAAAAAATATTTCTAACCCGTATTTTTATATTTTGTAATTTGTGGTAACTGGCAAGGATATTTATAGTAATTTGAATCAATTTCCTAATAATCTATTATTACTAGAATTTAAAAATGGGGAAGTAGGAGCTGCTCAGTTCTACAGTAGGTGTAGGTACAGTACTACAGTGTATCTCGAAATTGAGTAGGTCACAGCTGACGTAATTTATTTGTTAATATTATGGATTCAATGATAATTAATTGTTTACGAAAAACAATTTTGAACGGAAAGCCTAGATTTCGAAGAATATTTTATTATACATTTGTGATGGTAAATATAGTAATTTTATTTATTATTAATAATTTTATTTTTTAGTTTTTATGAATTTTATAGTATAAAGTATTTTACATTTTTTTTTTTTTGATTTTTATGAAGTTTGTAAAAAATTAAGCTTACACTGTCATAAAAAAATATGATATCAATGTATTTTTTATGTTTATATATTATTAGGTATGAAAACAACCCACATAGAACTTAATATTAATTAATTGTCTAGTTAATTTACCGAAAACAAAAATTGTATCATAGGTAGGTAAATAAATCGAAAAAAAAGTGGGTAAATGGATGCCGCTCTGCTGTACAGTATGTTATAAGTGGGTCACTCTAATGGATGGTGTTAAATTTGAATTCAATGATATCATATCATTATACAAGAAAAACTGTCAGTCAGTCTAGGATATTACTATAAGTAAAATATTATTGTGAATTAAGTAATTTATATATTTACCTATTAACGTGGAAACTTGTTTTAAATTTTCAATCCTTAGCTATATAAGTTTAACTACAAAATAATTATTAAATTTTAAATTTGATGCAATTTGTCAAAATTCTATAACTTTAAATGCTTATAAAAAAAATTGTGCCTATGTATTTTTAATATTTTTCAACTGCTATTGCAATAATATATCAGGAGCCTTCATGCTTTTTTACGTAACAAACAAAATTGTATTGATATTTATAGAAAAAAAACTAAAAAAATTGAAAATTGACAATGTTCGTAAACAGCTCAAAAAGAGTCAAAATATTTTCAAAACTGTATGGTGTACAGTAAATAAAAATACAAACATTCAGTAAAATTGTCATGTATCTACAGTCATTCGTTTTTGAATAACAATAAAATAACAAAACTGCTACATGAGAAATCGAGTAAATATCCCATATTGTAAAAATACGAATTTCAAACGCTCATAAAAATTTAATTTGATTTGCTTGTAGGTATTTTTTTTTTTTTTATAAAGGTAGACAAACCTATAAGGAATCTTGTATTATATTTTCAAATCATAGATTTTAGAAGGCAGGAGCCTTGTATTAAATTGTCAAGCTTTTTTACCCAACAAATATAGTTTTATTGACATGGAAAAATAGACTAATACATTTTGAAACTGAAAATGTTCCTAAAGAGTTCAAAACAAATCAAAATATTTTGAAAATGTTAACATGTATAGAAAATGAAAATTTAAATTTACATCAAAAAACTAAATCGATTTAACCTATCTAACCTAACCAGTTTTTCCTTAATTTGTATGTTGTTTTTCCCAGCGCTTTTGAAAAATATTGGGAATTTTAAAATTTGACCTCCCGAATGCACCAAGTAGTTTCACTTTCTCATCGAACAAGATACTGTTGAAGAAAATCGAAGCAGTTTTACTGCCTCAAACCGTGATGACCGACACAAAATTACAAAGTAAAAAAATGAAAAAAAAAATACGCATCATTGTAAAATCAATACATTCATCGTTCCACTCAGAATCTAAAAAAGATATGTAGTTATGATGGATGTGTTACATTTGAAATACAATGATAAGCCATTGTATACGAAAAACGATTCTGAGCGGTTAGCGAAGTCCTTATAATATTATTTATCGATTTACTCTAATTTTTAAGCTAATGGTGTAAAACGTGAACTGCTAAAGCGTAAATTTGGTATGATCCGCGTTTGTTAGACGGAGACAATACATTCGGATGTGGCGTTCTCTTAATACAAACGATATTAAATAATTTTCGAATTTAAACGCGATGTTTTTGGTGGAGTGTTATTTATTACGAATACATACCGCAATTTTCACGTTTAATTTTAACTAAAGCGGAAGTTTATCGTAATTATTAATATTTAAAAACATATTACCTGGTTAGCGTTGAGCGTTGTTCAATCTGTAGGAAGATAAAAATCCGGTTACGACAAGACTACATATACGTCTTGTTTGATAGGGATTCAAACACGAACTGCATTTGAAACTTCTATTGAAAGTATAACGTAAAATATCTGCAAAAAATATTCAATAAAATATTACTTATTTAAAATATATTCAAATATTTCAGATATATAATAATTTACTATTTAATGAAAAACGTATTTGAAAAACACATGCATAAATACCTTACAAAGCTACATATTAATATAGGTACATGATATTACCTGTATTATAGTATTATATTTCAATACATTTTTGGTGGATAAAAATTATATTTCATAATTTCCACTAGGGTTTAGGTACCTGCAAGTCAAACTTTTGTAATGATAGGCTCTAATGACGTCACCACATAGATACTTTGTTTCGAGCGGTTACAATTATTATATAACTGTTTAAATATTATTTGCATCTCTCCACCATTTATAGAATAAGCTTATTCGTAGTCAAATCTTGATCACCTTGAAAAATAAATATAATAATATATACATATATATATATTATAATTAAATCTACGAGGTCACAGATAATGGCATCTTCTTGATGATTGATCATAGGTTACCATAGGTTAGTTTAAAAATTGCACAAATTACAATTAAAATCATTTTCATATCAAAAAATTAATTTATTTATTTTGTTAAACATATTTAATATTTATGGCACACGTTTGCATTAAAAATGTCAAAAGATCAATTTTTTTGGATTCTTAAGCAGAATATATTATTTTCATATTTTTTTCGTATAATTTTGTTTGGCGAATGTGAGAGTGGGAGGTATAAATTGTACTATTGAAGTGCATGTGAACGTTTTCAGGTCCGTTCGTTGTTCTTGCAGAGATATTGTGTGGTTCACTAGCCCATAATTCTAGCCTAAAATCAGTATCAGAATCAATATGATTTTTTAATATATAGTCTGGATAATCCATACTTATATTTCAAGGAGCTATTGTCATTATTTCAGTAAATGCGTCCGAAACTTCATTACAGTTAAATAAGGTAAACCGAAATAGTGTTTAATAGCCACCTTCCAATTTCAGAATCATTTTTCTAGTATTTTTTGATAACACTTTATTTTTTTCCAAACACCTGACCCAAATATGCCTTTTATCAATTGACGGGTGTTCAATTGATATCAATAATATTGATCGTGTACGGGTAGCTTAAGACACTTTTTACTCCCAAAACTGTACCTACCAGCTGGTTTTCATTGTTCACTATTTTCAATGTTGTGCGCTAACGAATTACCACCTCCATGGTCAGAAAAGCATCCTACATTCCACATTCAAATACAGAAATAAGTACAGGTTAGATTAGATTAAAATTTTTTTTTATCATTTGTGAATCGACGACGCCGCGGAAAATGATTTCGCAGTACTGCCATAAGGTATGCGTGATGTTGACAGACGCAATTTCGCAAGCTAGTACGTCCATTGGGTACTAGTCGACCACTGTCGTCGAACCAGAATAGCCGAATGTTTCGGTTAAAGTCTTCGTGGCACAGGACAGATGGCTACTATTTTTTAAATACAATTCTAAACTTTAAACCTTGAACTTAACTTTCAACTTCAAATATTTATATTATATAATATCCGTTTTTAGATGTATGTAAGTCAATTGTTCATACAATCAGATACGTTGGTATCAGATTTTTGACTTAGTAAATAATCCATAAAATATAGTAGGGATTCCGGTACGTGTATGTACTATACCTGACAATACTTATACCCGTTCAATATAAAACACGACAATAAAATGGTGACTTATTCAAACCCATTGGTTGGTAATAATTAAAAACTAATAAATAGCGATTAGAATAAAGTAGGCGGTGACGTAAAATATAAAACTGAAACTGTGAACGTTCTAGATCAACGAACAAAATCAATTAAACTGTCAGAAGATTTTAAATGTATCTAAAACGTCAAATTTTTCATAAAACCAACATAGATATTACTTATATTAGAATATACTTCAATCAATAATTTGGTATTTACAATTTATAAAACAAAATTATACAGTGTTGAAAAATTTTGAAAACGGTTATTAGACTTATTAGGACTGATAAACAATAATACGATATTATTAATGAATTAATGAAGTGATCAAATATTTTACCCATTTGCAGCAGTGTAACTTTATATAGGTATGTAGGTATAGAAATATGCAAACAGTAAATAAAGTGTTTAAAATTTTTTGAACACCATGTATTTAAAACCACATTCGCCTTCATTACGTATTAAAATAATAAACACAACTGTAAGCCCAAACTCTTAAATAATTATAATGTATCGGTAATACAAATAAACTGTCACAACTGTATAACGTTTTTATTTAATTTTTATTGAATACTTATCAATATATGGATAATATAGGGCATTTCATAAACATGGCCGGATATTAAATAATTGGTATTTTTTTTCTGTTTACATGGCAGTATTGATTTAATTTTTGTTGTTATCCGTTATATCCTTTGGATTTGAGATCCTTAATGGTTTACGAGATTTTTGTTAATCATGGTGCTTCTAAATGTCGAGGCTCGTATGTTAGTACTCAAAACGCATATAAACACATGGAAATTTCCGTTCACTATTTTCACCGCAGCCAGGGTGCGCATATTCCCGATATTTTGTTTTACACTTAAATCAGAGAATATAATGTATAAGACCTTAATACATACATTTTTGTAAAAAAAACTACTTTAAAAAAGTTAGTTCTAAATAGTTTTCGTCCATGATTATAAAAGACACTATACATGTATAATCAAAAATTTCACAAAAGTTTATTAAACTTTTTTTTTGTTTATTTCGATAATCATAACTATGTTATTATTTATATTTTAGTATTTTACAGTACTTGCTCAAAAGTGATAGATATAAAATATAATAATAAATAGTGGATTACGATAACTGAATTACGGTAACTTAAACTACCTACTTTGGTCAATCTTAGTATCCATGATACGGGAATTAATAAGTGTAATCACGTCAAAATGCTTTCAATTGTATTATCATTTTTTTAAATAAATTATACATTATATAAGTATTATGTATACATACGTATGTGTATTTTAATATTTAATACATTTTATTATATTATTAATAGTATACTCTAAACAATTATATTTGTGAGTTTTATTTGCTTATAATTTACAGGTTAGCTTAATTTGTCAACCATTTGACTATAAATAATATTATATATATATGTTACGGTAAAAATACGAATAGCGGTAAAACCTAGGATACACAAAATAGTTTAGTCAAACGCCGAATGATTTTTGTAGTTTGGACTTTTACAAACGAGATTTAGTAAATCTTGGGATAAAAAATCAGTGTTCGTAAAAATCCGAAATTGTTTAAATTTTGTAACAAAATTGAAACTATTGCGTTCATTTTACAACGATCGATTTTAAGGATTTTCATTTCGGCTTAAATATAATAGATGAAAACGGAAGACCTTGACACGTGTACCTACTCATACAGTCAATAAATTAGCCAATAAGGTACCTATCTTAATGATGTGATAAAAATTGTTCCTATACTGTGTTGTACGTAAAACTAAGTTTACGAGGAGGAACGGGTTTTATAATAGACCAATGATAATGGTATAATAGATTGATAATGATATCCAGGCCTATTTAAAATAATAATGGTACCTACGATCAGTATTCTTTTTACAATCGTCGCGAATAGTATTTTATATTCAATATGTCACATAAAGAACGGTTTTACGAACTTTTAAATAGAATTGTCAAATCGAAAAATGATAAAAACACTTTATACATAACGAGTGAAAAATATGATGTATTATTGAATGAAGTCAAAGAATCAAAATCTGTCAATGTTAAAAAATCTATTCACTATCAGCGATTTAAATTGTTCGATATTGTTAAAATTGGCGCAAAACCTTAGGGTTTTATCGATTTTAAATCCACAAACATTGATATTAAAGCGTATAATAAAAATATAGTCGACATATTACTTGGATAGTAAAATAAACTGTACAATATTATATTACATTATTAAAAATGATTTTAATAATATTTAAATCTGTGTTCCTTCCTCATATTTTAAATTTTAGATATTACAATTTTCTGGTGCAAGGTCCCGAAAATCGGTTTTATCAAAATGTTCATCCAAATGAAGTCTCGGCGTCAATCATAATGAAACGGGAAAAGATTATTTTATTTTAATTTTAAATATTTTATGCGTATTTTATGCCTATTTGAAATATAATTTGATGACCTAAATTTATTGTAATATCTATATTTTAGCTACCTAGTGCAATAAAACGTAGATAAACATTTTTATTTATGCACCTACTTCACGCATTGTGTAGTAACCTATTTTAACTATCAAAACAACTAAGTACCTATGTAAACAGTTAATCGACTGAAATAATTAGATAATTTATTAAAGATACCGTTTACATAGTTTGATAATATTAATTTGTGCACCAAAAATTATATGTTAATATAATAATTAGTATATACATAGTTTCATTTATAATTGTACATGATATGATAAATACAACGCTATAAAAAAAATTATAATTATAGGTATACCTAGGTACAATCATTAACAAGTCAAAGATTATATTCTCCAAATGTAAAGGCAAATGTAACATCTAGGTACATACTATTTTCGTAAAAACGAACAATAGAATTGGCGTTAAAAAGTAGAATAAGTAGTACATATGTACATCAATTGTACAGTGTCATCGTATGTACGCCTATATTATGTAGGATATAATATAATTGAGTTGTATTATTACTACGAATTAAATAGCTTTGTCAGATCTGTTATGATATATTGAATCATATACGCATTGCTTTGATTGTAATTATAACTAATACGTCGAAATATCAAAGGACAAACTAAACGTACGAACCAAGCAAACATCTTCATAGATTCATATGCAGTACTAACAGCAAATACCAACATTACACCTGTAGATATTATATTAATTTCAAATTGAATCTGGATCCTAATGCCGTGACGTACTACGTAATACGTTGTGCATAGGCTCAATCTAGGGTGGAAGGGGGGGGGGGGGGGGGGGGTAACCGCCAGATTTTTAGTCTTACCAGAGATTGCCCTTCCAATTGTGCGCGACAAAAACGACAGGCTAATCATCGTTTTGGCGAATGCGTTGACGGTGGTCGCGGCCATCTCGGCGTCAATTTCTGCGTGGCCAGGGACGTGGACGCCGGGCGGGACGGACGTGGCTAGTGCGACGCAGTAAATTTCCAGCAAGTCGTCCCAGTGCAATTCACGCACCCGCTGAGTGGTAGACATATACAGGAACCGTGCATATATGGTGAACCGTAATGTAGCGTAAAACAGTCTACGGCCAGTGCATCGAACGGGCGTCCCTGGAACATCAAAGTTTCACGATGCAAATCGCCGTGACATATGACGGACAGTGGTTCTCGGCCGTTTAAGGTCTGCAATAACGTGTTCTCGGAGTCATCGAACAGTTTGTTCAAGCGGCGTATGTGCACGTGGTCCTGGTACCTGTCCCCGTCCCGTTCCAGCAGACGATTTACCCCTCGTTGACTGAACATCTTCAACAAGTTATACTGCGCTATAATCGGCCCGTTGAACTGTGTTTCTTTGATGCCAGTGATGATGTCCTGGAATCTGCCAGGGTCTTTGTGTTTGGCAGTATACGACAGACCATGAAACCTACAGTTGAATTAAATGAAATTTGAGGACCAGCTTGTCGAAGATTTTGTTACAATAAGTAAGTTACGAACGCATATTTGTCGATAAAAATATTATAGGTTTTTAAATAACTAGAATGATGCTATTGATCGACGGTTAATTAGAAATATTTTATTTAGATTCAGGCTTATATTTACCTGTGTTTCGTGATTTTATTTATATTTCGATTTCAACATGAAACTTTTAATTCAATTGCATTTATAAATTATTTATTCATTTTTTTTTTTGTGTCTACCATGATATTTTTGAGCATAAAAATGAATTGACTACCAACCACAGATAGAAACATTTAATAGTAAAACATTTAATCACGATGGTACTTTTAAAAGTAAAAATGTATTATTAATTGTTTGTAGTTATTAAAACAAATTGAGTAACACAGCAATTTTTAAAAATAAATTTTGTAATCCTTTAATGTTAGGAAATAACATAAAAACTTACGATTTTCACCAAAAAATTATATCAATTTTATAATTTTCATAACTATTAATGTTCTTACATTTTTTTGTTTTAAAGTTTTTACTTAAATCGCAAAAATAAAATTGTATGAGTTGAATTATAAAATTTGATAAGTATTTCAGGTAAACTTACTTTGCAATTGCCTGAAGTGTGATTGATAAATGTTCAAAGTCCAAGAACACTTTGTCATTACTTAAATAATATCCTAAAGTACTAACATTTTCGATAACAATTAAATCATTTGACATAAGTTCACTACATTTATTACGACCATAAAAAAACGTGATACAAAAAGGGCATTTGCATCATTAACTGTTGGTCCGCGGCACTCCAATAGAAACGGTATGGTATTTTCGTAAAAAATTAATTCATTACCGAATAGTAAGTCAGATTCAATACATTTGCGTAACACAAAATCTTGATGTTTCAACTTAATCATTATGTTATGATGAGATCCATCCGGTGTCGTAAAATCACAAAATATTTTTTTGTAGCACCATTCCGACTCTCCAGTCATACAGTTATATAATTTGAACGACACTAAGTTACAATTTTTACCGAACGCACCTTCACCAATAATTTTCTTTAATTCTTTTTCAATGAAATACTCCATAACTAATACATTATGGTTCGTCGCAATATAATACGTCTTATTCCTATATAATGTTTTTGAATACTCATAACTTAGTTATTAACAATTAATCATAATAAGTATCTCGAAACACCAATTTAAAAAGCACTTATTCATGACTATTTGAATTAATTTAGTTATCAATATTATCAGTGTTCACGCCACGCTATTAACAATTCTGTGATGCGACGATGAACTATCATCACCTTCTTCATCCATACACTTCTCATTCCGCTAATTGTGAATTATTATAATTGTTATATTCATTTATTCTCTTTGTGTTATTTTCATGTGAACTATTGGTCGGCCTGTTGCCTAAGATAGTTATTGTATATTATCTTTCTTAAAAATTGTATTGTTTACATTCTGCGGCCAACGCCTTATTATTATTAAAATTATTTTTTATTATTTTTATAATGTTGCGTTTTTTTGGTTCGCTATTAAAGCGACCATACTTTTTTATATTTTGTGATCCACTATTATAGCGATCTGTATTATTTATTTTGTGATCCACTAATAAAGTGAACATAAAAGTTATTTATATTATTTTATGGTGCGCATGGTTGCCGACAATTATTATCATTATTATTATATTGTGTGTTGCTATTAAACCTGAGATATTTTCAATAAAAATACGATCTCCAAAGCTCAATCGTATGTCTTTATTATTATTATTATTATTATTATCACGTTATACTTGGCTACTGTGTATTGTCAACGTCGTGCCGTCATTAGTCCCCGCGTAAATCCACCAGCAACGTACACGAGTTGTGTGAGAGGCCGCCCAGGTCGTCCAGGTAGTCGACGTCGACGTTTGTCAGTTTTTACACATTTTTCACGTTCAACAATACTTTGACGTTTAGTAATAGTAATTTATGCACGTATTATATAGTATCAGATCTCATAGTTCCGTGAGCGGGATACATTTTTTCTGTAAAAATAGTTATTATATATTTAATAATATTTCATAATTATTATTTTAGAAAACATATTTTTCTCTTTAACTCTATATAGTAGTAGGTACATTAATTGCTAAATATAGGTACATACGAATTTAGGTATTTTTGATATTATATAATAGTTACTAAAATATGCCATTACTCAATGGCGAGTAAAAAAAATTCCCAAAATAATTTATAGTATATTAAAAATATAGTGGGCTAAATAATTATGATTATAAATTATAATACATACTCCTAAATACAATATTAAGAAACGACTGCAGCAGTTGGTTAAATGGGTTAACTCCACATAATATAGTTGCGTAGTTTATGTCCAGCTAATAGTCCCAGGGTACCTTGCTTACTTGCTGCCTGGTGGTGAAGTAAAATAACGACGACAGGTCAAACGCAGGTCGCCACCAAGTCTAACAACCTGGTCGCTGTTGTACTGCATCTTGTAGGACAAAATTAACGTTGCGGCCATCTCGTCGTCCAATTTGCCACATTTCGAGACGCGGACCTCGGAGCCAAGCCGAACGACGGTGATGCATCTAGCAGCTGCGTGGCTCGAGCGCAGTTTTGAGAATAGATAATAACAAAAATTTCGTTTAGATAAGATACAAATCATTTTATATGCATTTATCTAGATACAGATAAAGATCATTAATATATTTTACATTTATCTAGATTAAAGAAAGAAAATCTAGCTTTTACTTAGCTATTATGGTAGATAAAACAAATTTTTATTATATTTAAATAACACATTTTCTTCTTTACCTACATGAACGTAAAGTAAATAATAGTTAATAGACACATATACTAATACGGTAATATTATGTACTAATTGGAGGTAGTGTTATGATAGAACTTCAATAAGAATTTAAAAAAATAAATATGAAAATGCTTTACATAAAATTTATCTAGATAATTAATGCGTGTAGATAAGTCTCGACACTGTTCGTGCGCTCGATGCGTGGTGGTCGTGTACACTGTACAGGAACAATGACCTCCGGTTCAGAGCGGGTGACCCATAACGTGGTCAGAAGAAATCCATGATGGGCGCGTCGGATGGACCTCTGCAGTCTACACCCGGCGTACTGGAACACCAAGGTACCACGGCAATATAGTCATCGCGATCGCATGGCACATGACGGCCAGTGGTTCGCGATTACACAACGACCTCCTCAGCTGGTCAAGCCTAATACATTGTCCGTCGTGTCGTTGAGCTGGACCCAACTCTGGAAATGTCCGTTGGTTACGGCGATTATAATGGCCTAAAATTATATTTTACTATATATATTTTTTAATATCCAACAGATGTTTATGGGATAGATTGATAGATGTGTACGATTGCTATATTATAATGATAATACACCTACTTTTTATCTTATAATATTTACATCATAAAACAAAACAAAAAAACACGAGTAAGTGGATGTTGCTTTGCTATACAGTAGGTTATTGTAATGAATAGTAATACATTTGAAATCAATGATATTATATCATTGAATACGAAAAACGATTCTGAGACGGAGACGGATATTTTATGTTATATTCATACTTTTATTATTAATACGGTAGCCGGTAAGTTGAATTGATATTCAAATAATATACTTTAGAAGTTTTTAGTACCCACGAATAATATTTTTAAATTATAGCAAAAACTAAAATAGTTCTTCTTCGTTAAAATATCTTATTTCATCCAAACATGAACTTCAATTAATTATAAAAAAACCTGTTTTTAAATATTTTTTTAAATTTTTTTTTAAATTTTTTTTTATAATAAGTAATATAAACATTCATCGCATTCCATGTATCTACGGTTAATGTTTTAGAGTTATATCAAAAACCAAAATCGACTTTTTCAAAATTCAAAACCCGATTTTGCAAAATTCCTGAATTTTTTTTTCATTTTTTAGTTTTTGTTTTTCCCAA
The DNA here is from genome assembly GCA_008086715.1 of Sitobion miscanthi. NCBI lineage: Eukaryota > Metazoa > Arthropoda > Insecta > Hemiptera > Aphididae > Sitobion > Sitobion miscanthi. Next base: position 24,239,830 of record CM017800.1, read on the forward strand.
TGGTTTTAAAAACTATTTAGTTTCAACTTTTAGTTCTGAGTTACGACTTAAACGTGTATATAACAAGACTCATCAATATGAGCATAAAAATAAATAAAATATTATAATACAAAAACCACGAGAATAATAAATTCAAGAAACAGCAATACTCACCATATTTGTCGATAAAAATATTATAGGTTTTTTAAATAACTGGGACGATGCTACTGATCGATGGTTAATAGTATAACTTTCAAGAAATTTTTTATTTAAATTCAGGCTTATATTTACCTGTGTTTCGTGATTTTATTTATACTTCGATTTCAACATAAAACTTTTAATTCAAATTTTAATTCAATTGCATTTATAAATGTTATTGAGATACCTAGTGAGTTTATAAACCTAGTTGCTTAAGAGTTGGAAAAAATACCTATTCATTTTTTATTTTGTATTCACCATGATATTTTTGAGCATACAAATGACTTTTTTTCATGGTAAGATGTATATTTTCATATATTTAAATAATTTGTTATATCTATGGCTACCGCTATTATATTTAAAGTCGCACCCGAACCACCAGCACCCATGAGCCGCACTGTTCAAAACACAATATTTTCAAGTTTCAGTCCATGATCTCTATTCATTCTCTTTATAGTTTTACACTACTAACTACTTCTATGACTGGTCAATTTATAGGATATTGTGCATCACCAACAAGAATAAATCTTAAAAAAGTGATTTTAAAGTTAATCTGTTTTCCGATGTTGGGAGGAGAAATGGAGAACGGATTCATCTGGTTGTTAGTCTGTGAAGTAACTCTATATTATTATACTCTAGTATTTAAATTATATTTTCTATATAAATAGGTAAGGTGCTGTAAATACTCCAAATTAATAGGTAAACAATTAAACGTGTTAAGTTGCATGCCGGAAAAGACAGCGACACGGACCACGTAATGACACAATCTTAAAGTATCGAAAATAGCGTAAAAATGGCATAGGTGGTAGAAAATATGTTCTCTGACTCATAGTACCTCACACGGACAGGTTAATATATCATATGAAAGCATATAGTATAAAATAAGGTAGTTTAAACAAGGACTTATGTAAAATATAATAATATTAATACATAAACCTGCGTTGATACAAACATTCATAAATTAATACATTTTAACTATAAAAAAAAAACATAGTAGGTATACATATCTTTAAATATTTAAATGAAAACCAAAACAACATATAATTACATGATGGTGATCAATACTAAACAACTGAAAAAACCGTTAACTACGTAACACATTCGTGTATTCCATATCGACGATGTGTTGGACTAAGTCAGCCACTCTATCCGTTGCAGTATCACCACCCAGCTGTAATACCCACTCTGTAGTTTCTTCTTCGTCCATTCCCTCAGGATAAGTGGCATCAGAATCTAACTGATGGGGTAAGAAAAACAACGCATGTGCTAATCCTAAAAAGGCACACTTGGACATTTCGGAGTCCAGTTCGGCTTTGTTTGGCACGCGTACGCCGAACGGTACGGATTCAGCCAACGTCAAGCAGTACGCGTTCAGTAAATCGTCCAATCGACTTTCACGCAAGCTTTGCGTTGTGTTCATGTACAAGAAAAACGACAGATCTAACGCTGGAGACCCGTAACGAGGCGTCCCAAAATCAAATAGCAAAACGTCAGCTGGAAGTCCCGCCTCGTCATACCGGAACAGCACATTGTTTCGGTTGAAATCCCCGTGGCACACGACGGAAAATGGTTCTCGAGGAATGAGCGTACGTCTCAGTGAGTTGTTTCCGTCACTGACGATTTCGTTAAATCGACGCAAGTGCTCGTTTTCCCGATAAAGGTCACCGCTACGTTCAAGCAGTTGGTCGACTCCTCGCTTACCTAATCTACTTAATGCGTTGTTCTTAAATATCCACTGTCCATCTGCATCAAATTGTGTATCCCGGATATCCATAATGATTTTTTGGAATCGATCGGCGTGTTTGTGTTTCGCTGTGTATGATAACCCATGAAACCTGAAGTGAAATTAATAAATAATATTTTATTTTATTATTTTAAGAACTGTTTCAAAATAGCATTTGTACTCAGACTTTTACGCGTTAAATGAAACGTTTAATAAAAAGTTATTTTGTATAATATTAAATATTTGAACATGACTAAAAATTGACAAATCGTCACAAAGTCTCTTGTATGATGTGAAAACCTCAAACACCATAAATGTATAAGCCATTGTATTTATTTTTATATAAAAATATTACTGTGATAACTTACTTTGCTAAAGCTCGGAATGCAATTAAAACGTGATCATAGTCAAGAAACGGACGTGCTTCACACAATTGGAATCCCAAAGGATTAACGTTCTCCAATACTATTAAATCTCTTTCAAAAAACTCACCGCATTTATTACGACCGTAAAAGAATCGAGCCAATGTGGGATAGTCCCCGGCACCTGTCATAGAGCGATAGCATTCAAATAGAAATGGTATAATTTTTTCATACATAGTAATTTCGTTGTGGAATTGAAAGTCGATTTTAAACTTAACTCTCAGATTTTCGTCTCGTAGTTTTAATTTGATTACAACACGATATTGTGATTCATCAGATGTGGTGACTGTACCAAATAATACTGTTGACATGTACTGATCCTGTCCGACGTGATCCTTGTCCAATTCAAATGATACATATTTGAGATTTTTTCCAAACGCACCATTGCTTACAATTGTTGGCAGTTCTTCTCGCAATATAGAATCCATTGCTAAAATGATTGTTTGGTCACAATACGTTCATCTTCCTTATTTTTTATTGAGTACTAATTCGATTTAGCTAATAACAAAATATAATAATATATTGTATTATTATCTTTGCACTTCACTTCTAATGCAGTGTATACACACGATCAATATAACTCAAATCACTAGATTTTGTCATCAAAATAATTTTTAGTTTTATTATTTACTAAGTGTGATGGTTAAAATGTATTTAATTTATTCTAATTTAACTGACATTCATTTACACTAAATTAATGTATTATTTTTATTTTTAGAATTCGAATAATACGTGAAGGTAATCTATGAGTTTTCCGTTTTATAATGATAACTATTAGGAATTAGGATAATACTTCAACACAAAAAATAATAATATAGTTACCTACTCTGTATATTAATCGTATAATAGGTTTACAATCTACTCATATTTTACTACGTCATTATGTAAATAATACTTACTCAGGATACATATTATAATCTCAAAAAAACTGCAAGATATATTTCATTATTTACCATATATTTATAAGTGTGATTTGATTGATACTTGAAATTTGATTATCTCATAAGTATTTTTAAAATATTACAAGGTATAAGAGCTACATTATTGGAATAACATTATTTATCTGCAGTAGATTTATGTCAGTAACAAATCAATATTAATAATATTATTAATATTATTAACTAGGTATATATAATCCGTTCTAACATGACCAATGTCAGAATAGAATCGTTTGACGTTAATAGATGGTGAATATAAGATGTCGATATCGATCATAAATATTATGTAATTGACTAATTTAGTATTCAGTTTTATACGTTGGTTATAAGTTATAACGTGTATATAATATGCTACACTTATTGTTATATTCACGAAAAACGACTGGTGACCCATAATGAAGCATTTCGAAATCAAACAGAAACACATCAACTGAAAAACGATGGCACACGATGTCTGGCTGTTCGTGGGGATTCATCGCACGTATCAATGAATTTTCTCCGTCACCAATGAGTACGTTAAATTGTTTCAAGTGCTCGTGGTCCCGGTAAAGATCACAGCAACGATCAAGCAGCCGATCGGCTCCTAGCTTACCGAATTGGGGTTGTTTTTTTAGGTATTATTATTATTATTTAGTTATGACTCATATATTTGTATACTCAGATATAGTACATATTTTGTAATATTTATTATTAAGTGTTGATATCATAAATTCAAACACAATAATTTGATCGTAATAATATTACTAATATACATAGAAAAATCGATTTATTATTATTATTAATAGAATAATTAATATTGTATTAATTTCAAATTAAATCTGGATCCTAACACCGTCACCGTGTAGCACTTAAATCCGGCGAGTCCAGCGATTTATATTCTGATTGTGCTGTTCAAGGCGTTTCTACCGACAACATGATATGTTCAAGATTCAAGAACAAATAACGTCCAAAAACACAATCGTACTAAGACGAAACCTAAATTACCATTAGTACTATTCTAGTTAAAAATGTAATGCCTATAATTGGTCATTCACTTTGACAGCGTTTGGAGCGCCACGACTAGGTGGTCGAAATCCAAATACGACTGGTGGAAGTCGGCCAATCACCACTTTCCTCTACCCGTGGACTGTTTCGTTTGCTGAAACGATCACGTCCCGGGCGCTTGTTTGCAGCAATCGTAAAACTAACAGCAGATGGTCTGAATCGCAGGCTTATCGATCCACTATGGGCCACCAAACAACTGAAATTACGAGATCCGTTCATAGAACAGAGTTTCAGTGTGTAACCTCTCCAGTTTGAATTACACGAGCCGACTGTCCGGGCGAAACGCCCTGGCCAAGATCATATTCACTATCGTCCTGTCCACTATCGCCGTCATCGCGTTCGAGAGCATTTACACGATTAGTTGAGATTTAGTCGACGTCGTAGTGTTCGGGTGTGTAGTGCATACCGGCAAAGTTGGTACTGGCGAATCGTACACGGACCTGGCATTTGTAAACTATTTCGGATGAATTGCAGTGATTTCGTGCCAAGTAAAATATATCGCAACGGAAACAGTCTGCCAAACTCCGTGTAAAAAAAAGGGTAAGTATAAAAACAAAAAAAAAAGGCTTTGAAAGTTGTGATATCGTTTTATAGCTAAGTCTTTTAACTATAGATATAATTTATGTTAAAATAGTTTGCTAAATAATTGAACTTAGCTCGACGACTTTAAAACACTTGATTAGCAGTACAGTACCTATTTCAATGATAGTAGATTATATTATTATGTACTGATTACGCAATAGTGTTTTTAAATTTTTAACTTAAGTCGCCGTTTTGTTTACACGAAGTTGGACGGACTGTTTTTGTTGGGATATCACACAAATTTTGTTGATACCTTATTATTTGTAAGTCATTGTTACATGACTAAAAATAAGTACTTACACTTTAATTTTAATAATATAATATCGTAATTGAGAGTGAATATTTCTGCACTAACGAGAGTGTGGGGTAGATAAGCGGTGGATCGGGGGAACAGTATTATATTATACGATATTTTTGTCGCATAGGTATGAAAAATCGAACTTAGAAGTATTTGAACAATTTTGGCTGTAACTTTTAAGCCGTACAACCAATGTGCTTGCAAGTTCTCCTGTTCCCATATGCACAATATTTCTGATCGATTGATATCTTATATAACCTTATATGTTAAGCTGCTTGCTCTGTAGAGTAAGCCGATAGATTAGCACAAATTACCACTGTTTTTCAATGGTACGATACAACTCTAGCTCCTATACATTAAGTGGCTACTCACTTTTTTTTACTTAGCTTCACTACTACTGTCACGATGAATTATTATTTATTACTATTTTACTGGGAGACGGTATTTTGCACCAATTCTAATGCTTGTGCCACCAATATCTAATTGGTAACCCGTGAAAGTTAGACTCGTTAAATGACTGGTTAAATAAAGTTCCTAAATATGGACTTTTTAACAGCTTAAATAAATTTTAAAAAGTGGATAAAAATTAATTTGGTATATTATAAATTTATGTTTAACATTCAAATCAACCCCCAAATCACATTTAAAAGTACCTCATATAATTTGTAAAAAGTTATCATAAAATAATGTAGTTTTCTACAGGTTAATTTTTAACACGTTTTGGTATTAGTAGGAATAATTAAAATTGTATAATGGTATAAGAAAAAAATTTTAAGATACATTTTCAGGATATATTATGTTGTGTTATAACATTATATGACTATTTTAATTATAATAGTCTCCTCCCTACAACAATCCCTCACAACGGTCACTTTTCGCGTTTCTGATGGTATTGAGTTTAGAAATCTGATTGTAATCAACGACGTGCGGTTATTCAAAAGAAGGATTCAAAATGATTGCATTTGATTTTTTTTAATGAAAGCGTAATAATTGACCCATGTGGTTCCTCTAAAATAAATTTGGTGATTATAAACCATCTGTGACCTTTTATTACAAAAAGTTTTTTGTTATAATAGGTAAAACTAGATTTTGCCCATAAAAATGTATATACTTACCTATTTAAATGTTGAATACTGAGAACCCCATACATTAAAAGCGAGGTATACATTTTATGTTGCTGAATATATAATTTCTGCTGCTAGTCGAAACTTAACATGGATGGTGCGTTACATTTATATGATAGAGTCTCGGGAAACTTTCAGTTTGATCATTATTGGACATGGCTTGCATCCAGTTCATTTGGTACTTAACCTAGCGTTAGTTTAAATTATTTTAAATAGCAGACATCTATGGGAATATTGTCAGACACATTAAGTAAAATAATTTATTAATAACATAATAATATAAATCAATATATAGGTATTATAAAATGTCATAACAATTTAATTTTTATCTTAAATCTATGAATAAAAAATAAATAAAAATAATACGATATCAATTTCAAATATGAAACACGTTAAGTCTTTAACAATAACACATTAGATATAAAATTGATATAAAAATAAATCAACCACTAATACAATAATACATTATATAAATATAAAATATTCCTAAATATCCAAGGACCAATACGCTCAATTTAGCTTAACTGCTTAGTGTTCTCACAGCACGTTGAGTTTGCATCCTTAACATGATTTGTGTTGACGTCACGTCTCGCGTTTATGTAGCCCATATCGACGAAATGCTGAACCATGTCGGCCAAGCATTCGGTTGCTATGTCGCCACCCAACTCCAGGAAGTAGTCCACCGGATCGTCACTCGTCGCCAACGATTCCAATGTACCGCTTCTGTCGCGTAACATGTACGGCAGGCCCAACGACACTTTCGCGAACGCGTTGATGGCAGTCTCGGCCATCTCGACATCAATTTCGGCGCGACCGGGGACAGGGACGTCAGGTTGGACGGACGCGGCCAGTGCGGCGCAGTAGGTGTCCAGCAAGTCATCCCAGTGCAACTCTCGCATCCGTTGCGTGGTAGACATGTATAAGAATGACGATAAGTCCAACGCGGGTGACCCGTAATGAATCGAATAGAAGTCTATGACCAACGCGTCGAACGGACGTCCGTCCTCGTCGTACTGGAATAACAACGTGTCGCGGTGGTAATCGCCATTACATATGACCGACAGTGGTTCTTGAGCTTCTAATGTCTGCATTAGCGTTTTTTCGGCGTCGTCGAAGAGCTCATTCAAGCGGCGAATAAGAACGTGGTCCTGGTACCTTTCCCGTCCCGCTCCAACAGTCGGTTCACGCCTCGTTTACCACACTTCTTAAAAATATCGTTCTGGGACATACAGTGCCCGTTAGAATCAATTTGTGTGTTGTGAACATTTTCTATCATATCGCAAATTCTGCCCGGATCTTTGTGTTTGGCAGTGTACGACAGTCCATGAAACCTTGTCGTAAAGAACAATCAAAATAATCTTAACGTGAAAAGAAATCCAATTTTATATTAAATACATTTTAGTTAAACTTACTTTGCTATTGTCCGAAGTCCAACTGTTAAATGTTCGTAGTCCAAGAAAACTTTCGCATTGCTTAAACGATATCCTAAGCTACTAACATTTTCGATAACAATTAAATCATTTACCGTCAATTCATTAAATGTATTACGACCATAAAAAAAACGTGGTACAAATAAGGCATGTGCATCGTTAACTGTTGGCCCTCGGCACTCAAATAGGAACGGTACGATCTTTTTGTAAAAAATTAATTCATTATTAAATAAAAAGTCACATCCAAAACCACTACGCATTTCCAAATCTTGAATTTTTAACTTGATCATTATGCTATAGTGTGATCCATCCGAAATTATAATGTTACAAAATATTTTTTTGTACCACCATTCTACCATGTCAGCCATACAGTTGTATATTTTGAACGAAATTAAGCTACAATTTTTTCCGAACGCACCTTCACTAACAATCGTCTTTAATTCTTCTTCAACGAAATGTTCCATATCTTATGATAATATTTTATACGCAGTGTGATATACAATATACGTCTTATTTATATGTCGTTTAATTGAGTACTAATAATTTTGTACAGTTTATATATGAATAACAATTTCATAAAAAATATCATAATATATTATCTCAAAACCCCACCTTTTAAAGCACTTATAACTGCACGTATATTGATTAACACGTTAATTTGCATATAATATAAGTTATTTATTTATTCAATTTCAATATCATAATGGTGCAGAGTACGGTATTCAATAAAAACATGTACAATAGTGCATTTGCGACTTTAGAATAAAATTATAACGTAAATATTAATTAAATACATAATATTAAAAAATATATCAGTATTCTGCCTTGTTTTCATGATTCGAAAAAATGGATCTAGGAGGAAGCGTAATTACTTTTAAATGTTAAGCGATGTCTTGAGTTAAAATATGAAACAGCGATGGGAAGTAGAGATAGAATTTCAGTACTCAGGAGAATTAATTCAACCGTCAAGTAGTTTAAATAAAAAAGAAACAATATTACTATCAATAATATTTTGGTTTATCCTTTATTGTGTCTTTTTTTTATGTATTCAAACTTTGTGCATTGATGAACAACCAAAGTAAAGTACATTATTATTCTTTATGAGCAAATTATATTCCTATACCATTTTAGTCCAATGTATTAAATCCATTGTACCTACATAATTATATATAGTATAATTTAATATTTTATTGAAATTAGTGGAAATTAATTAAAATTATGAAAAATAACGGTATAAATATTTCACAGCCAAATATAATAACTTAAATAAAAATATATTTGAAAAGAATTCAAATTCAAATTTATCTGATGGCATTGGTTTTTATAAATATATTAAATAATTAGTAGACAAAAAAATATTTAATGGTCATAAGTTATAACTTATTGTTATTAATTAAACGCAAATACAATAATACAATAAGAAATAAGTATATTTATAATTTATCAACAAACGATAATTATAAAATCAATTCGAATTTGCAATTATAAATTAAATTTAAAATAAACATAAGATGTATTAAAAAAACTTTATAAATAGATGTATTATACATATTATAGAAGTATACAGAATTATACGTTATAGAAAAATACACAAATAATAATTATATTAGCTAGCTTCCGGATTGGTGACCACTGGGGATCTTTAGCTATAAATCGTTGCAACACATACATACACGTGGTTCAACCAACGGTTCCAACCGTTCCTTCCCTTCCCCTACAAATAAAAAAAAACAGCTGATGGCCATAGTTGCCATACTTAAGCTCATTAATAAAAAATAATATTAATTACATAAATACTCATTAGAAGGTATTTGACTATTACATAACACTATAGTATATCATATAGATCATATACAATGGATGGAGCTATGTGTGCATTTCTCGTATACCGAGCTGTGTCCAACATAACTCCTCCACTACTTATTTAATTTCAAGGTACAACGAGTTATTGCGCATGCGTTTCGCCAACAATCACTATAAAATAACTAATAAGTGGGGTGTTATGTTTGACACAGCAAATGATTAAAGTAGCTCCATCCATTGTATATGATCTAAGAGTATATCAAAGTAGTAACAATTATAAAATATTAACTTGGTAACCAGATATAATATTATATTGTATACAAATGTAATGTAATAATTATTATTTGTTTCAGTGTACATATTTAAGCATTTTAAGAACTAAATATAAAACATATTTTGTAATTAAAAATAAAACAAAGATTAACATTAACTTACACTAGGTATCTTATTTCATCTCACTGTATAATTAGGTTTGGTTAAAAAGTATCTAATACGATCACCGGAGTTGCGCTTATACAGTAATGATGCCATCGTATTAAAAAATTAAAATATAAAATAACTTTCAACAATTATCTAAGTGATTTGTAAACGGAACGTAGGATTCTGGAATGTCAATATTTTTTACCATAATATCATGGAACGTACAAAATCCGGAAAGTTGTGTATACGAATAACGATTCTGAGTAATGACGGCCTGTTAGCCTATATTTGTAAGGATATTCTAATATATATCAATTTTACGATCTATATAAGCTACTAATAATTTATTTTTCTATCAGCACCATGTGGTTATGGTAATTATTTTCCAATCCCTATGAATAATATTTTTTGAATTACCTACAGCAAAAACAACTAATATTGTTTTTTTGTATTCACTTAAATATTTAATTTCTTCAACATTTAAACTTTAAATGTCTATAAAAATGTAGGCCCTGAAAGAACAGTTCACGAGGAATCTTGTATTCAATATTCAAACTTTTTCACCCACAAACATAACTTACTAAGCAACCGCACTCGGGTCGCATTTATATATCAATTTATAATGCTTTTTCAATTATTAATATTATTATTATTACATTTATTCAGTTCCTGTATACCTACTGTAATTTTATTTCTATTATACAGATGAATCATATTAAAATTAAACAACAAATCGTAGAAGTTGGGCATGTGTAACAACCACTAGATTTTAAAATATTTGTAAATTATATTAGGCTCCTGTTGGCCCATAAATAATTAAATAACTTGATATTTTCTCCACTGCAAGGAAAAACAACGAATCATATTATACATTTTTTTTTTTGGTTCCTGTTATTTATGGTTTATCGCGTAACACAAATTATTTGTTAATGTTTGGTTGCCATTTCAACTGTAACACGAAATATGCTACTCGAAATTGTTAAGAAAATAATCAATATAATCAATAAAAACTAATTATAACTAATCGATATGAATGATTTCAACTTTTTTACTGTTTGCCATAGCTGCAACTGTAAAACTCAGAAATTATTTTTGTATCCAGCTAAAAAACATATTACATAAGGTATATTAAAACACACACTAAATTGCAAAATGATAATATTCATGGTTCCGCTCAGAGTATATTAACTGCGTGATTTATGTACTTTTTAGGTGTTATTTTTAGAAATAATATATCCCGATATACGTTGATACAGTATGTTTTGATAAATATTAAAGAATTACTACTTTCTTTTTTTTTTTTATTAGTGTAAAGTGTTTCTGACACACAAGGTCATCTAACTTAGTGATAAAATAGTAGCAATAATTAACATTTAGACAGTTGATAAGCGTAATTAATTACAATTATTTACAACAAATTTCAGGCATTTACATCGATAAATATATATAATAAATGATACGATAAAAAGAATTATAAATTTAAAGGTGAAGTATTTTTTTTTTTTTTTCATATTTTTGGAGTTGAGATAGGGTGTCATGAGGACGTCCACGCTTGAGACGCCGGAGGATAGGCTTATCACTGAGTTTGAAATGTTTCACGCTACTGGCGTTGTTTAGTTGGCTAAAAAAATTGATCGTGAGATCTTGTATGTAGTCTTTGTTTGATGGGAGTTTGATGGGAGTGCTTCGTTTCTGATGAACCTGTAGTTTCAAAGAAATGTGCGGGTTCCAAGTTAATTTTTTATCTAGCATAATGCCTAGATATTTTATAGTTGGTGACCACGGTATGTTGTCACCATTAAGTACTAAAGTGGGGGAGGGGGGTTTGGGACGACGAAGTGTGAATAATACTGCTGTACTTTTGGAGGCGTTTAAGATCATTTTCCATTTTTTTGTCCATTTACTACTTGAAACATGTGTGTGCATGTGAGGCAAGGATTTGTCACTAAAAATTCCGGGTGGTCAACCAACCGGGAACTAGTGTCACCTGCCGGTGTGTACACGTAGAGCACATTCGTGATTGAATGCAAACGCCACGCCACACCGAGTCACAAAAATGTAAATTATAGTTACCTACCTACAAAATAAGAAAAAAAGTGTTGGAAAACGAGTATTTTGTTTTAGATACTAATACTTTGAGATACTTAAAATACTGCTTCTATATAGGTGCTTTCTTCGAAATGGTTTAAATATACGTATTTGCATTTTAAGCGCTTAAAAGTTATTTGAATAAGTTTTACCCAATTACAACTACTGTTAGCCGAGTGCATTACAAGGCTGCGTGTATGCCATGTCGACCATGTGCTGAACCAGGTCGGCCAAACACTCGGTGCACGCATCACCACCCAACACCAGAAAGTAGTCGACAGGGTCGTCGCTGGTGGCCACAGAGTCCAAAAACGAGTCGCTGTTGTCCCGCAGCATACACGGTAAAATGAACGACGCTCCCAAGAACCCGCCGATGGCGCACGTGGCCATCTCGGCGTCCAGTTCGGCGCGGTCCGGGAATCGGACGCCGGGCGGGACGGCGGCGTTGAGCGCGGCCCAGTACGCGTCGAGCAGGTCGTCCCAGTGCATCTCGCGCACCTGCCGCGTGGTGGTCGTGTACAGGAACAGCGACAGGTCTAGTGCGGGCGACCCGTAACGGGATTCGAAGAAGTCCATGATAAGCGCGTCGAACGGGCGCCCGCGATCGTCGTACTGGAACATGACGTTACCGCGGCAATATTCGCCGTGGCACAGGACGGACAGCGGTTCGTGGGCACCCAACGCCCGCCGCAGCGTGTTGGTGGAATCGTCGAACAGCTTGTTCAAGCGGCGCAGCTGCTCGTGGTCACGGTAACGTCCCCCGTCGCGCTCCAACAGTCGGTCCACGCCGCGTTTGCCCATCCTCTTCAACAGGTCGTTTTTGGTCATCCAGTGGTCGTTTCCGTCGAGCTGCAGGTCTTTGACGTCGGCCACCATGTCAAGAAGTCTGCTGGTATTTTTGTGTTTGGCTATGTACGACAGCCCGTGAAACCTGTGAGCAATATATAACAAATTGAGTAATCGAATTTTAAACATTATCCTGATACGTCGTCTGTCGTGTCTTGACCACTGAAACTGAACACATAATACGGTAAAACTTCTCTATAACGGAATCGCTTGGTACGAAATAATTTTTATTCCGTCATAAAAGAGTTTGTTATAGGGAGACTAAAATATACGGCATATATAGGTTGTACAGGATTGTTTTTATTTTCCGTCATACATGGGCGTCTGTTATATAAAGGTTCGACTGTATATTAATTTATTATTTTTCGGTTCAGTGGTCGTCAACGAAAAAATATGGGCACAACTCTGAAAATTTACCGCAGTAGATCATGGTTACTGGCGATTAAATGGACCAATCGGAATACGATAACAGGCACTCGACACGGTAGACGATAGAGATATGAATTCGTAATTTACCGCGTGTCTTAGATGCTACCTAAAATGTTATAAATGTTGTATACACAATGCACCTTTTCACCATATTATATTCCGTATGGTATATTTTCAATTGAATGGTATTTTATGATTAGATCGCCGCTTTCGGTGTCACACTATACCTCTTTGATATTGTAATTATGTAATGCTCTTTTATCATTTATTTTACTATCAGTTTTAAAGATGTGGTGGTGATATTTTATACACAATACGCGTTTAGTAGATAACACGAGATTATTACTTAGGACTACGACGAGATCAGAAATCACGTATAATCGTCTTTTTAATCAATATTTATGTACTTACAGGCGCGGATACAAGAGCCCCATAGGGACTGACTCCACCTCCCCTTAGGCCTTAAGTACTTAACAATCTTTGACTCTTGCCTACATAATTATGTAATATTATATGCAATTAAAGATAATTTTGTTATTAAAGTTTGTTATTATTATTATTTTATAATGCACGTACCTATGATGAATATTTTATTCACTATAAAAACTTAAGCTTAATTCCTATGCTTTTGTGTACTTGAGGTAAAGTTTTTTATCCGGCCTTCCCTTTTTTCATTTCACAATCCACGCATGTGTACTTATAAATATGGATAATTTTTTTTTCTTGTAATTTATATAATATTATAAATTTAAACTTCAAAGTCTAATTTATTTTATTCACATCTAATATAATATTTTATTTTTGTCTGAAATCAAACCAACTCACTTTGCAATAGCCTGAAGAGCAATGATTAAATGATCGTTGTCCAGGAAAATTTGCTCTTCGGTAAGACGGTAGCCTAAGGTATTAACATTTTCGAAAACAATTAAATCCTTTTCCGCTAATTCACCGCCGTTGTTACGACCATAAAAAAACCGTGGTAAAGACAGACCATTTACATCGTTTACCAATGGTCCACGACACTCTAATAAGAATGGTATGATCTTTTCATAAAAGTTTAATTCATTTTGGAATAGTACATCAAATTCAGAACTTTCACGTATCGTTTGATCGCGATTTTTAAACTTGATCAAAACGGAGTAATGGCTTTCGTCTGATGTGACAATGTCCCCAATTATTGCTTTGTACTTCCATTTTTTTTTTTCAATGATATCATTATACACGTTGAACGACACTAAGTTACAATTTTTACCGAACGCACCTTCGGCAACGATAGCCTTTATTTCTGTTTTAACGAACAGTTCCATGACTTTTAACTTTTATTAAACTCTTTGGCGGTGTTAAACGTCTTTTTAAGTGTGGTGAAATTACTAACTAATGATAATATTAATTTATTTGACAGTTTAGTAAAATATACTATCTCTCTGCTCCACTCATAAATCAAATGCACCAATTACGTTTTATGTTTCACGTTATCAGTGTGTTACAGTTTACAATATGGTCTATTTGGGCTAAATAAACAAAACTGACAATAATAAAACTCTCAGCACATTCAAAGAACACGCGATAAGTACATACGGGGCCTAGAAGCAATCTCATGAATATTTTAATATAAATGGGAATACTTTTTAGAAATCTATTGTTTCAAGCTCTGAAAATCATTTTAAATTATATTAGGCAATATCATTTGAACCAATACCAATGATTAACAAGTATCCGTGATTACGTTGTACAAAACTCTGAAACCTACTATTACCTATATAGCTATTTGTTATACACTTTTTTACTTTTCAATAATCAGAATATGCCATCATGTTGGCCTGTTGAATATAACATATTGTATAAATAATTTAACTTTAGTAACTAAATGTTTACATGCATATTATACATTACAGCGTTCATCCCAACCATCGATATAGGTACACAATTTTCGAAGTTATAACCCACTACACACACATTTTAACAATATGCACTTAGAATAACGATACTCACAATTTAATATTACAAAGATACAATTTAATAAGATTATACGTTCATCAAAAGTTCTCCTTACAGCAACCAAAAATATAATTTAAAATTATCGAAAATATAAATATTACGCAAAATTTTTTTCCATAGACATTTCGTTGAAATTTAAAAAAAAAATAGGAAATATTAAACGTAAAATAACGAATAATTTAGGCAAACTGTCTTCGCTGATAATGATTTTTATCATATATACGTATATGCAGATGCTTTGATTTATCATTGAATTCAAATTGAACACATCCATTACCGTTGCATAGTCACATAGATACTCTCAACATCTACAATACAGCACAAAGGAAAGCAAATAATTTGTAAAATTATAAGAATTAAAAATAACAGTAACCGACTAAGAGTTTCATTGGTTTTAATATTAGATTAAATTGTCCTAACCTATGTAAATTCACTTAATTTAAAAAAAACTGAACATATTATTATCAAACCGACGTAATGGTTATTTAATAAAAAACCAAAAAAATCAAGTGTTATAACCAACGGTAAGGTGGTGTGGGTTATACGGAGTGGGTGACCGAGTTTGTCTGGGTCAGGTCTGTACTACCGCACTGAAATCAGACAGCCTGGGCCACTGAAGAGGCGGCTGTAATAAACCCGCTGAGAGCCATTCTCTTCTGCGGAACTGTTTTTTTTGTGGTTCATCGAAATTCGGCGCCTCGCGCGTGCAATAAATCATGGAATTTTCAGTTTGAGTACAAAACTGATGTTATACATGCACCGACGTTCAAGTAGGTTATCGCCAAAATACCGACACACTTATTATTATAATATTAATTTATTTATTTCATAATAGAATAAATAAATAAACTGATGACATTGATCATTTTTATCGAATAATTAAACTATGGTCATGCATAATTATACCTGCTAATTATTAATATGTATTCAATATTTCAAGACTTTATAACATTTGGTACTTATACTTTCTTTCATTCGTTCCACCATATTCTATATTAAATGTTTTAAAATAGGTACCTAATCTGTTTATAAATTATTTTTTTATTAAAAAACAGGAGAATGGCAACAATATGAATTTAGATATATATATAGTTGTTTCAATTAGAAATATTATATATTTTGTAACTCATTTATAAAAATCGTCGAGTGTTACTGCTGGGTAACTAATTCCCTCACGCTGTCACATTCATTGTAAATTGTAAATAATATTACAGATTGTATATCTTCTAATAAATGTCAAAAATAATAAATATTAAAAAAAAAAAAAAAAAAAAAAACCGGTAAGTGGATGTCGCTCTGCTGTACAGTAGGTTACAAGTGGGACAATGTATAACGGATTGTATTAAACTTGAATTCAATGATATAATAGCATTGTATAAGAAAAACGATTCTGAGCGGAGACGGTTTATCAGTCTAGATTTTTTAATTTTTTTTATTTATTATAGCCTTTAAGTAGAATTAGTATTATAATATTATAATTTTTTATTCGTTGCTACGGTGATAAACAAATCGTTAGAAATTAAAATCCCATTTTAAGCGGCTTTTCGTATTTTTTCAGTAATTTTTCCGGTGGCATTAAATAAGTATTGAGAAAATCGAAAAATGACATCTCTAAAGTACCATTTTGATCCAATTTGCTTAAAGATAAGGTACTATATGTTGAAATCGAAGCACTCCATCTGGTAGAAGTTTTGTATACAGGATATAAAAAAAAAAAAATAAAATAAATACCATTGTAAAACCACTAGCTTCCTTGCTCCGTTTAGAATCTAAAATTTATAAAATTAAAGATTTGTTTTTAAAAAAAAATTATGAGATAAATTATATCTTGATATCTCTCAAAAGTTAACAAAAATATGTGACTCACTGAATGAATATTGATCATTTGCATTTTCTAATAAATGTTTGTATGTCGGTGTGCCTCAGAATTTTCTTCAGCAATACATATTTATTTGTGTATAGCCATCACTGCAAATACGTATGCAAAACGACCTGTGCGAGATGTGTGTGATACTGCGATAAGAACGACAGGCGCGGTGGTGAATTTCGGCGGCGTTGCACTTTTAAGCGCCGACTAGTACAGCGGATGACTCGCATAAAACGATATATTTTATGCTTTATAAATAATTATAATATATTAAATGTTATGATAAGCCAAACACCGCTCAGAAACTATATTCGAATTAAATTAATTATAATGTATATTATATAAATTATAAAGATAATAAATGTATTAATATTTGCAATTGATTTACTTTCATTAGTAATTTTGTTTTAAAATAAAATATACGATGAATTTTATAATTTTAAGATATAAAAACACACTGATAGTAAGCAAGTACAAAGCTAATATTTCCAAAAAAAATTTAACTAATATGAATGGGTCGGTAACGTAGGTAATGATAAATAATAATAATTATAGGTATGACCCTATTTCATGTGAACTGTTTCAATGGAAATAGTCTCACTCATTGTCTATATAATTATTTGAGGGATTACAAATATGATATGTAGTTATATTATTATGTTATATAATCGTACCACTTAAATACAACTTTCACATACAAGGGCACAGCAAAATAAAGCACCATAATATTATAAAATAAAATCAAAATGTTCTTTCGTTTTACTTTTATGAAAACTACAGTTTATTACGAGTGTTTCGCCCAGTTCTTGCATTCATTTAATACAAGAAATGCCATAATATAATACAAGGATAATTTAATAAGAATGTAGGTAAAGTATGGAAATCTGCACTCTGCAGACTTAAAAAATAAATTAATAAAGAATACGTGTGATTTTATCCACGCATGCGTATAAGCAATACGAGCATCAGGATCATATTTTAGCATACGACGTGTCCAAATAGTGTTGGATGATGTCGGCCACCCATTCGGTGGCCAGTTCACCACCAAATGACAACAGATTCTTCAGCACCATATCGTTGGTCATTTCGATGAACTCCGATAGATCGATTGGTTTCTGTTCCTCCAGCATGATCCGCAAGAAGAACGCCGCGTGTGCTAACCCGTAGAACGCGTGCTCGCGCATTTCTACATCCAGCCGGCCACGATCCGGCACCGGGACGTCACCGGCGGCAGTGGCCAGCGCCAAGCAGTACGCGTCAAGCAGTGCATCCCAGTGATCGTCCCGCATCCGGCGGTCCGTGTTCATGTACAAGAAGAAGGACAAGTCGAGTGCCGGCGACCCGTACCGGATGGTGGCCATGTCGTACGCCAGCGCGTCCACCGGCCGTCCTCCGTCGTCGTACCGGAACAGCAGGTTGTTCCGGTTGAAGTCGCCGTGGCATAGGACGGACAGCGTTTCGACAGGTTCCATTACCCGTCTCAGCGTCTTCTCCGCATCGGCCAACAGCTCCGTCCGAAACCTTTGCACACGTTGGTCGTCTTCACCACCATTGCCGCGACGTACCTTTAACGTGTCCAGAGCCAAGGAGATCAAATCTTCAATTCTTCTGCCTATTGCAAGCCACTGCCCATCGTCGTCCCACTGCGTATCCTTCACCTTGACCACTAGATCCATGAACTTGATTCTGTCCACGTGCTTGGCTCTGTATGACAGACTGTGAAACCTATGACCAAAGCACAAATATAGCCACTGTCATTATCGATCTATATGACATCGCAGTGACGAGCGTTTATGAGTTATAATATACTACGGGACTTTACACGAGCGTATTATAATATGATCATAATATCTATTGTCATATTTCAATGTTTGCTTCTTCTCACAAAATAAAGTATCAAAAATGCATCAAATATAAAAAATAAAAGTTTTGTTATTTGTTAGCTTAGGTTAATGAAAATCTATATTTTCATTTTGATATCATGAACATAGCTAAATGTTTTATTTACAAACAAGCAAAACTATGCGATCGACCACTGCTATGTCTTAGGTTATGTTTGGTAATCCAAAATGTGTTTGATCGAAAACTCATTATAAACACTTAGATATCAAAAGAAATCTCCGCGAACTAACTATTCGAGTAATTACCTATGGCCCCTGTTAAGTAACTCAGCCTGAAAATAACATGGTTATACGTCCCACTCACTTTGCTAGAGATCTGAGTGCCACGATCAGGTGTTCGAAATCCAAACACAGCCGATGTTCGGTTACCGCAGACCGGTATCCGCGGTCGGACTCATTTCCCAAGACGATCATGTCCCGTGGCGCCAGGTCACCGCAGTTGTTGCGCCCGTAAAAGTAACGACAGAGCGATGGCGTCGCGGAATTGTCTCCGTCGCCTTGCGAACAGCAGGCCAACAAGAACGGTGCGATCCGTTCGTAGAACAGTATTTCATTGTGGAACTGCTTATCGTTCTTGATGAAGTCCCGCATCTCGGGCAACGGGTGTTTGAACTTAAACACTAGTCGATGGCTTTGGTGATGGCAGTCACGATCCTCGACAGCCACCGTACCGTACAGTACCGACGAAGCGAACTGATCCCGTTCGGTGTGCTGGCCATCCAGCGCGAACGACACGAATCGGCAGTCCGGTCCGAACGCTCCGGTCTCGATCATTTCAGCGACCGCAGCAGTGCTCGCCGTCGTCGTCATCGTCGCCGGATACCGATGGGTTAGAGGTGTGCACCTGTGTGCAAAACACCCAACGGCGGCGCCGCAGTGTGGGTACGTTGAGTGGGTGGACCGAGTTTGACTTGGTCGGGTTCGTGTCACCGCTGCAGCAGTCGTCACCGCACTGAAATCGGACGGACACTGGGCCGGGGCCACTAAGCAGACATCGGTTATATACCGTCCGAGGGCCGTTCCCCCTCCGAGGTACAGTTTTTCGCGACGAATCAAAAGTCGGGTGTGTTACAAGTACCCGAGAGTCAAATGCATATAGTAAATCATTTGAAATTATCAGCTCGAGTATAATACTGATATTATCTTTATACTGACAGTCATGTAGGTCATCGCCCAAACACGGACCCATTAATTAAATTATAATATTAGTTTATTATAGATGTACGGATGTCGGTCAACGAGCTAACTATAGACTTGGTAATACCGTGGGAATATGGCTAATTACATAGTGTAGACGACAATAATTGTTCCTAGTTGACGGTTCGGCAGTCAACCAAGGACGAGGATTAGGAGGACATTTTTTTCTTTAAATATCAATAAAATTTTATTTGTTGGGTAAAAAAGTGTGAAAATTTAATACAAGGCTCATGATATATTTTTACAATAGCAGTTGAAAAATATTAAAAATACATAGGCACAATTTTTTTTTATAAGCATTTGAAGTTCAAATTTCGATAAAATTTATAAAATTTATAATTTAATAATTATTTTGTAGTTAAAATTTATAAAATGTTCAACTTTTATAGCTAAGGATTGAAAACTTAAAACAAGGCTGCACGTAAATAGGTTATATATAAATTACTTTATGCACAATAATATCATCAAATATACTTTGTGACATCATAGTCTGACTGACCGTTTTCGCTCAGAATCGTTTTTCTTATCCAATGATATTATATCATTGAATTCAAATTTAACAATATCCATTACAGTGACCCACTTGTAACCTACTGTACAGCAGAGCGACATCCACTTACCCACCTTTTTTTAATTTTATTTCTTAAATAATGCACGTCTTGTTTGGAGCTTTTTACGGACATTTTCAGTTTCCAATTTTAGATTTTCAATAACATTTTATTCAGTTGGTCAAAAAAGCTTGAAAATTTAGTATAAGGCAAAAAATATTAAAAATATATAGTCACATTTTTTTTTATAGGCATTTAAAGTTCAAATTTTGACAAAATACGTAAAAATCACGGAAATGTACAAATTATTTTGAGTTAGAAATGCATACAACATTTTTATTTTTAAATCCAAGATTTTAAAATTTAATATAAGATTTCTCATAAGTTTGTGAACCTTTATCAAAAAGAAAAATATCCACTGAAAAGTTAATTTCATTTTTTAAGAACGTTTGAAGTTAACATTTTTACAACGTTGGATATTTTATCGATTTTCATATTTTGTTGTAATTCAAAAAGGCATAACTTACTGTAAATACTTGAAATTCGTACTATATGTTTATTTAATTAACTCCTATACATGTTACAATTTTCAAAATATTATGACTCGTTTTGAGCTGTTGACGACATTTTTTGTCTATAAATATCAATAAAAAATTTTTTTGTCAAAAATCGTGTAAATTTAATACAAGGCTCCTGATATATTTTTACAATAGCAGTTGAAAAATATTAAAAGATTTTCTTATAATTGTTTAAAGTTGAATTTTAAAAAAATTTATCAAATTCTCGAAAATTATCAATTATTGTAATTAAAAAATTATTAAATGTTCAATTTGTATAGCTAAGGATAAAAAATTTAAAATAAAGATTATCTTAAATAGTTCATACTGTAACTGAAAAATTTAAAAAATATATATAATATATATTTGTAGATATAATATGAAACTTTTAAGTTTTAAGTATATTATTATATTTTATACACGCAATACCCTACTGTAGACTGTAGTAGATACTAATGTCTGATACTAAAATTAACTACCTACTTTAATCACAATAATATCATAAAATATACCTACTTGGTAATATTAGTATTAGACTGACAGACCGTTGTCACTGAATTAAAATTAAACACCACCGATGAAAGTCACCCACTATACAGCCCTACTATACAGCAAAGTGACATCCATTTACCCGCTTTTTATCTCATTTTTCTGTTATTTTTTTGTATTTTTTAATTATTAACAATATTATGCAGGTATTCAACAGTGTTTAACACCTTGTGTCTGCGCATGACTTTCTCTCAGTGAGGGCTTAGGTTCAGATTCGGTTCTTACTAAGCTTTTTCACCACGCGGCAGCCGTATTGAACAAAACGCACTGAGTATTTTAATTGATTATCTTTATATTATATTGTCCGATTCGGGGACTTCAACCAACATGACCGACAGCTTCGCAAAATTCTTCCACACACAGCACGAGTTTGGCTTACCGAAATATTGACCACACACATAATATTCTATACAATTATTTTTCTTTGTATGAAAATCAAATTATAATATCAATATAAAAATCTAAAATCTTTTCCCACAAACTATAAATTATAATCGTTGATTTATTTGCCAATCACTTAACTAAATAATGGTGGTTAAACTATATTATCGCAATACCTTACACAACATTGACATTAGCTATAGTATAATATTATGTATTATACAGTGTGCCACAGTAGATCTTAGGCTAAAATATGATTTTTGATATTTAAATTTTTTTTATTCAGGGAAGTCGCTCTGATTCATAGTAGATGTCGAGTGTACTTTACGATTGAGTAAGTAACTGTAATAGATGAGTTAAATTGGAATTCAATAATATTGCATACGAAGAAAAATTCTGAGTGTCTGTAAGCCTTTATTTGTATAGATATTTTATTTTATATTTATATTTTTGTTAGGTAGTAATTTATTTTCCTCTTACAGTAATACACCATACGCTATAGGTTATACCAAATGTTCGCAAATATTTATTAAATTATTATTATTATAATATAATATGAAAATAATGTTACTGTTATTAACTTTCAAGTAGATTCTGGATGTTTTGAAAATTTAATTGTGTATAGTTTGTAAGAATATGAAGTAGTACAAATTTAAGTCCTTCCAATAATACTTCTTAAATTACATAAAAATAACTAAAATTGTTATTACTCGTTTAAATACCCTATTTCGTTTTGAACTTCAATCGAATATGAACCCTTGTATTAAATTGACAATTTATTTTCATATGCCATGTTTTTCACACACAAAATTTAACCATACATAAATTGAAATAAATTTGACAGTAAGACTATAAATATCACATAAATATTTTGAAAACTTCATTATTTGTAGCAGATGCTAATATAAATAAATATAAAAAATGCTAGCTTTATAGTTATTTTTTTTTAATTACAATTAATAAAATAAAATTACCTCATCAAACAAGGGGTCCAAACTACGTTTAAAAATAAGAAAATTATTAAACACTAATATCGGGTCTTTTTTAGACTCAAGCCAAAATTGTATGTACCATGTCATCATTTTTTTTTTTTTTAGTAATAGCCATTTATCTACAAAACTACTGAATTAACACTATATTAACAGGTCTGTTTAACTTTAGTTTTACCTATTGTATGACAAACGTAAATAACTCAACCTGGCACCTGCTATTTTTTACATAAATAATCTTATGTAATAATGCGTAGGTGCCTAATTGCATTTATTATAAATATTGGAATTAATGTTATAGAAAAATCAACTCTGAAATTAATAAAGTACATGTACTATGAACATTAATTAGAGTTTACGAGTAATAGTCAAGGTCTGTGTAACTGTCTAAACAAAAGTCATTCCATATTTAAATCGATTATAATAGGCATATTGTTGTTTATAAGGCAAACATTATTTCAATCTTATTATTTAAAAACTATTTATATTATTTTTATTCAAACATTATTACGTATAGCAATTCAAATATTTTAGAAATAACGATAGAATAGTATTATATTGTTATACATATTTTTTAGAATTTTTCTTTTCAAGTGGTATTGTAAAGTATAAAATATCAACAGCTGATAACAAGGTGATGCCAAGAACATTTCAGGGTAAGCCTCCACCTGGTGTTTTATGTGTAGATCCATCGGCTACTTTATCAGTGTACGCCATGTCCAGATAATGTTTTACGATGTCAACTGTCCATTCGGTGGCTCTCTTGCCACCATACGACAGCACAATCTGCAGCGCTTCATCGTCAGTCAATCCGACCAAGCTCGACAGGTTGAACTCGAACGCGAATCGTGATACAAACGATACAAGCGCCAGACCATAGTATGCGTGTTTTCGCATCTCGGCGTCCAGCTGACTGCGGTCTGGTACCAGAGCGCTGCCAGCCACAGAGGCCAGCGTATCGCAATATACGTCAAGCAGCTCGTCCCAGTGATCGTCCCGCGACTGGCGGTCCATGTTCAAGTACATGAAGTACGACAGATCTAGTGCCGGCGACCCATAACGGACGAGGGCCATATCATACACCAGCGCGTCCAACGGCCGGCCATCGTCGTCATACCGGAACAGTAAGTTATGGCGACCGAAGTCGCCGTGGCACAGAACGGAAAACGGTTCGTCCGGTTTCATCACACGCTTCAGCGTCTTGACTGCATCTGCCAACAGTTCTGTCCGAAACTGTTGCGCTTTTTGGTCATATCCACCGCTGTCACCTTTACCCTCTACCAACATGTTCAACGCAGTTGAAATCAGTCCTTCGAGCACTATGCTACTTAGATACCATTTTCCTTCAGCATTAAACTGCGTTTCCTCCACCTTAGCCACCAGCTCCATAAATTGAACGCGATCCATATGTTTTGCCTTGAAAGACAAGCTGTGAAACCTGTAAAATTGGTCAAATCAATTTAAGTAGACCATGAACCCATTATGTAAATATTCCTTAAAAAAGAGACCATCTTTTTTCTTCGCCCCCTGCATAATTATTGTTTTACAGTAACCTACTAAATTAAAAAATTAAAAAACTTACAAAGGTACACTCGTAACCTCTTAAAAATCAGAAGCAAATTATTCATATTTTTAAAATGTAACTTATAAAAAATAAATAACTCCTCCATGTGAGAAAATATTGTGGATGTTAAATGGGACATAGTATATATATTTATACAAACTTATATTATATTATAATAACAATTATATAAAACACAAGATTACTGCCCTGCCCTACCAATGTGAAAGACAGTGACCGACAATTTTTCATAAATGAGATTATTGTAGAATATTGTTTATACGGCCATTTTACATAGATTTGTCTAGGTTAAAATTCAGAAAAAATCATTTAGACCCTCAAAATTAACTTTAAATATGCAGTATCTACCAAAATATCACCAAATACTATAGAAAAATAAGCAGTAAATGATATATACTAGAAATATACGCAGTATATGTCATGTTGTTATTCCATATACATTTAGTAAATTTATTTGGCCAAAGGTATACATAATGCGTATGTATCTAGTAACCTTAAATTATCTGACCAATAGTAATCAAACAAGCATTGTCTCCATGTTTATATTTGAATGCTTATATTTTAAATTCTTTTATAAGATATTTTACATTTTATAATTCCATAAAGAATACACATTTCAATGAGTTTGTTTCTAAATTTGATTAGTTGGCATTTGATATCATTATTAAGTTATCACATATATCAAAAAATATGTGTATGGTCAATATTGCCTTTTTAATTATAGTTGTAATCATTTTTGACTATCACAAATACAGTATCTATTTCATCTTACCAAAAAAAGGTATACATATTTAGTTTAGGAATAATAAATTTGCCACAACAATTTCTTAGGTAAATAACAACAAATATTGTTGTTAGTAAATGAAAAAAATATTTTAAAAAAAAAATAAAAAAGGTTTTTAATTTAACTAGGTATAATTATAAATTTTATTTCATTTTAATTTATTTAATTTACAATGATAATATCAACTCAGTGGCCACGGTTGCACGTTATATATAATATATATTATATATGGTTACCATGGTTGTCTTTTGAAAGTCAAAAATAAATATAATAAATACAACTATACAACGTCTATTTGCAAGTGGGGCAAAAACGATAGCTAACATCGATACATATGTTTTATCGAGTATTATAACCTATATAGGTACAGATTCATAGTTGTCTTTTGAAGGTTAACCAAATTAAATTTAAAAAAAAGATGTTCGTCATGCAAAACTAGAGATCAAACTGATTAAAAATATACCAAGTTTATCCCTGTACGTTTTGCCACTATCGAGAAATCACGCGGACAAACAGACAAGATTCGAAGTTAAATAAAAACCTTTAATTAATAAAGATAATAAAAAGCAAAAAAAGTTAAGACAAAAGAAAAACCCATTTTCTCAACATTTGCACTTTTTTAGATACTACCCTTCACTATAGCAGGGCAGATTATCAGTAAACTCACTTTGCCAGGGTCTTTATCCCCATTGCCAGATGGTCAAAATCCAAAATAAGTGGACGGTCGGTTAGCCTAACCGCTGACCGGTATCCACGGATAGTTTCGTTTTCCAAGACGATCAGGTCCCGATCCACTAGGTCACCACAATCGTTGCGCCCGTAGAAGTAACGGCACAACGACGGCGTTGTAGAACAGTCGCCATCTCTTTGTGAGCCAATATCCAACAGAAATGGCGCGATTTGTTCATAGAACAGCTTCTCGTTATGGAACTGTTGGTCGTTCCTGTACAATTCTCGCTTCTCCGGCATCAAGTGCTTGAACTTTAACACGAGCGGATGACTCTGATTGCGGCAGTCTCGGTCGCTGACGGTCATCGTCCCGTACATCACTACCGAACAGAACTGATTCGGTTCGGTGTGCCATTTATCAAGTACGAAGGACACAAACAGACTGTCAGGTCCGAAAACTTTGGACTCAATCATTTTTGTGGCCGTAGCTACAGCCGCCGCCGCATAGTGTTCTAAAACATTTAATTAGCTTGCTTTAATTCATTTTTGCAATGTTTTATATAAATATCAGTGTCAGTGTGCAATGTGCCCCAAATATTTTTATTTTTAGTTACACTGAAAAAACACAATTGATTCTGTCAAAAACCCCGTAGGTTTTGAGTATAAATCTTTTTATTTCTTAATTGTATTTGTTTTTCCCGATACTTTTTAAAATAACAGTGAATTTTCTTATATGACCTATACAAATGTCCCATCAGAAAAGATGCCAAAATTGAAAATCGAAGTAATTTTTCTATTATAAAAAATGTTTACAGACCGAAAAAAAAATCATTATAAGATTAATACATTTATCGCATCGTTCAGAATCTAAAATCGCTATTTTAAGTGGATTGCAAATAGCCAGTTTTCAAATTGACGCATGCGGGTCTTGTAAATGTATGTGTAGTAAGTGATCATTAGTGTGTGTGAGTAATGTGACTGTCATAGGTGGCACTTGTCTCAAATTTTTGGTTGGGGTTGCGGAACTGTCCCCTTGTGAACCCCTAAAATTCTGCCTATGGTGACTGTGTAAAAAAAAATAGAGACGCACTTTGTAAGGTTACCCTTACGATCGGACACTAAAAGTGCACCGACTACCACGGATCCAAGACTGGTTAGGTCAGAGAACCGTGGATTTTAAATAGTGAGGATACACATTATGAATAATTACATGCATTTTTACTTTTATTAGAGATTTTGATAAGATAACACCTGAATTATGGGCTAAATTATATATTATGTACAATACTGACTACCCGACACCCGTGGGGTCACTATCACATTGGCTTGGTCGCAGCCGCCGTTGTTTTTGTTGTTGTTGTCACCACGTGGTGTTCGTCCACCCTCAGACCTCCGGGTGACGGTTCTGGCCGATCCGATTGCTCTACTCCATGGCTGGGGACATTGTGCATATGATTTGAAACACTGCGTTACGCCGACGACCAAGGTCAGGAGCGAAACGGCAACTGAGAAATCGGCAGCACGCAATACCGTGGTGGCGGCCTTTCAGGTGTATATTTATATAATACAAAGTGCGATATAACATTTACTTTTCTTTTGCTGTATGTGCGTGCGGTCAGGTCTGGGTACGCCTTATCTCTCCGGACTTTATATGGTGGCATATATAGATATATGTATATACGACCCATAAATATATACCGGTTTCAGTTTGTACCACGGGGGATAATTTAGTCACGTTGCAACTTACACGCGCACTTACAAGTCACCGCCTCAGCGTTGCGCGCATGAACGGTAAAACAGTTTCATAATATGTTCATTCGTCTGTAGTTTTTATCAATCCTACCAATGGGCCTGATAACGCGGTAACACTTTTGAAAACTTGAATTTGTTAATAATATGTCTACTTGAGATCAATCATGCCACATTTTAAGATATTTCATTTCATTTTTGAAAAATCAACATTTAAATTTTCGTACATTTTAAATATTCAAACAAAATTAATTTAGTGTTGAGGATGAAATATTAAAAAAAAAGTGGCCTGATCGATCTCAAGTAGACATATCCACGAATTGGAAAGTATTTTCAGAAGTCTTATCACGTTAACAGGTCTATCGGTATGATTGACAATATAATATTAGTACATTTTGGTTGAAATAATTGTCCGGTTGCAATCCCCTTAAACACGAAATTTTAGATTATGATTTATATGGTTTCTCTTATTTTGTATTAAATAAATAAAAAATCTATTATTATACAAATTTACTTACGTTTATATTGATGTTCCATTTCATATATTTGTGATATTCGTGTGAGAAAATACCGTTTAACAAAAATAAGTAATAGGTACCAACAACAAAACAGTTCAGAAACAACTGTTTTCTGCTGGATAGGTACTACTTCCTTATTATATTTAATTGTATCTTATCTATGTAAAAGCTGCACACAGTATTACAGTGAGTATGTACTTAAAAACTTAACTTATTATTGTACTAATGTATTATCCTCTACCAACAGTTGCATGTTATTTAAAAGGATGCCACACCTTTTATAACCTGCGACCTTTTTATTCATCAAATCGTCGGTTTATGGTATAAACAAAAAAAATTTATGGTTAGGATTATGGTTACGCGATAAACCACTTGATATTTTCCAATCCGAGGACAATATTTGTAAATCATATATTTGTATTTGTTAATAATATAGTAACTTTGACAATGAAAATCTTACGAAAAATAGTGGAAAAGTCAAAATATGTGTACCCAGCCAAAAAACATATATTATCATATTAAAATTAAATCTTATAAACAAATACGAGAGTTCATTAATAAAATTAATCTTCTATAATATTATGTTTGTTACCTATATAGACTTAAAAACTACTCTACCGAATTTGACAACAATTTCAGAGATTGTGCTTATAGAGTAATATTGTACGTTTGGAAATTTACCGAGGTACACCAAAACCAAAATACACCGATATAACCTTGCCGTTTTTATATACATTTTTCATTTTTCTTCTGGTGAAGACTGGCAATACAGCGAATTAATAGTTATACTACATGTAACCAGTGATAACCATTTATATCGAAAAAAATACTAATTTCCAATAATTATTTCTACTATTATTATTATAATATGGAATTTATAACCAATGGCAACCAGGTACCATAGACAACAAATAAATTTAAACAAGTTCCCAAATTGTTCAGGGAACTTTTTTTTTGTAACTGTATAGACGATAAGTAGTTAAATAATGCTTCGATTTTGAACTTTAGTATCTAATTCAATGGGAAAGTGAATATTTTTGATACATTGGGGAGGTCAAAATTTAAAATTCCCAGTAATTTTCAAATACGCCGTGAAAAACAAAAAAATAAGAAAATTAAGAAAATACGAGAATTTTTACGAAAAATCGATTTTCAACAAAATCGATTTTAATTTTTAGTATAACTTTAAAATAAATAACCGTAGATACATGAAATTTTGACTGAATCTTTGTATTAACATTTTCTATACACCATAACATTTTCAAAACATTTTCAGTATCTAATTTTTATTTTTTTTTTTTATGTCAATAAAACTTTATTTTTTGCGTAAAAATGTTTGAAAATATAATACAAGGCTCCTACTATATTGTTACTATATTATAAGTTAACTACTTATGTATACATATATTATATTGATAAAGTAAAAATAAATATATTTATATGGTCAAGATCCCGTATCTTACGGTGGTATCGCCAATCCTGCGTACAGTCCTTTCTGCAGTCCACTGACCTTAAACAATGGGCAACCTAATGCATTTCCTTGACATCACTCACCAGCTATAATAGCCATCATTATATCAACAAACTTCTCCAAACCTACGAGCACATAAAATGTATATTCGTACAATGAACTTAATTTTAAAGTTATAATTAATATTAATCTATTTCAAAACTAAGCCACTCGTGAACGAACTACTACATTGAATAATTAAATTTGTATACAAATATTAATTATCTTTTAATATTTAGGATAATATTGTAAGTAATTTTGTTCACATTTGATACTCTATTAGCCACTATTTATCGATCGGAATGCAACTACAGCTAATAATATAGGTAATATGAAAATGTAATATTTATTTGGTGTAAATGTATTAATTGATTCTTTCTTAAAAAATATGAAAGGAGGTAGATAAAAATAAACTGCCTATTCGCTTGATTACACGCGTTATATCATAATGAAAGGTACGGAACAAAAAATTACTGTACAAGGAACGAGCGAGGAATTAAAATTAAATGTCAGTTCAAAGTAACGACGTCACAATAGTATAACTACGTCTCTTCACGTGCAGCAGTTGTCGCGTTGCTGCGGAGATCCGAAACTGAGTTAAATTGCAAGTGAAACCGTATAAATGTTGTACTTTATATATTGGTCAAGTGTGTTTAATATGTGCAACCATCACGTGGTTTCGGCGACTTGTGCGTTTCTCCGACGCATATACGCGAGATGGAAACTTACTGATGCGATCCAAAACATTCAATCCCATACACGAGCGTATAAATTACGCGGGTCACTGGCTTTGAGCTTTGAGTCTGTTCCACCAAGTAACGGACCTAGGTTAAATAATTATTACTGTCTTTGCGGTATTTCGTCTAGATTTTTGTAAAACGTTGATGTACACTATGGGCAAGGTTTTTCCTACAGGGATTTTTTTAAATAAAACAGAGAAGTACGAGTAGGTACAATGAAAATTCATCGCACGTCGTAAATGGTTTTCATTTTTCTGTGTAATTGCACACGGGAAATTTACGAGTGAAAACTTAAATGCACATAA
This sequence comes from Sitobion miscanthi, assembly GCA_008086715.1. Classification (NCBI taxonomy): domain Eukaryota; kingdom Metazoa; phylum Arthropoda; class Insecta; order Hemiptera; family Aphididae; genus Sitobion; species Sitobion miscanthi. The sequence continues at coordinate 24,270,998 of CM017800.1, forward strand.
CACGTGTATATACATTATAGAAAATGGTATTTTTTAAGTCGTTTGAAATACGAGTTTTTTTTACAAGATAGGTAATTTAGTATAAATCAACAAAATTCATTAGGTTTATGTCATAGAATTAATTAATAAAAAACATTTATGGTGTAAAAGAATTCGTAAAAAAAACTGCAGTAAAACATTAAGTATATAGGTACTACAGCATATAACGTATTGCATCATTACATTTTAAAAGCATGTATTTTATAGTATGTGAACCTATTAAATAAAATGATAATCCAACAATAATTACATTTGATAATAATTGGTATAAAATATAAATAACCTCATCAAATAATTTATGTGCCTATTTGACATTTTATACTGTTCACCCGCTCACATTTCTCCCCCTCTGACTTAATTAATTACGTTCTACCAAATCTAAACTTTGGTAAAATTACATATTATAACTTTATAATTTATTCACGCGTTATAACTAATATGTTAAACATAACTTATAACAAATTTATTATTTCAAGATTTATAAGCTTTTCGAAATAGTAAAATAAATTGTATTTAATTTTTACAATTTCATAAAATGTAGGTAATTACAGATAACAATATGCAATAAATTTTGATTCTGCGTTACTTATAATTTATAGTTTGTATTGTTTTTATAAGAGTCTAGTCCAGGGGGTGTATATCGGGTAAAACAGATAAAATATCTGTACTTTACGCAAATTCTTAGACTAATCTTAGTAAAGTTTGTTATACATTAGATTTGCATTTACATTCTTATATGTAATATTGGTCCTGTTTTGAAGCAGATATTACTTATTAGAAGTACAATTATAATATAATTTGCATGCATGTGACGAATCCGTAGGCGTAAATATGCATACAACAATATTAGGGGAAAAAAGCCCAGAAAAAAAATTATCATTAATTAGATAAATTGATAAATTTGATAAAAACTTTTATTTACATAATATTATAAACAATACCTAAATAGTGTGTCCCAAAACTCTCGTATCACCCTTGTTATATACTTATATCCATAGCAAACCATGAAGTTTTTTTTATTTTGGTTTCTTATACTAATTGTATTAATATATTATTTTATAAGAATTAGGTAATACTTATTTAATTAAATATTACTTATTTTATTGCATAACTTTATATATTCATGGAATAATTTTATTTTTGTTTTATATTTTTATTTATATTCCATATTGTTTTCAAAAGTTTTGAAAGTATTATATACAACAATTCCATATAATATATTATATGATTACCTAGTATAAAACAATGTTTAGTTCACTTACCTATTGTTATTAAATAATATAAAAATTATATAAAATAAATATAGACTTACGTACGAAATTAAAAAAAAAGTTTATAAGTGGGTGACGATCTGCTGTACAGTACGTTACAAGTAGGTCTTTGTAATAGATTTTTTGGTTAAGGAATAAATTACTTACAAGGAACTTTTTTTTTAAAATGTCCGTTTTTTGACCACCATGATCATTAACTGTCCCGAAAAACTTAAAACGGGACGCTTTATTCCGCGTTTTTAGAAGTACTATTTTCAACACATTATCACCATATTGTAGTACTTGTGTCTGTAAAATCAAAAACCTGTAACATATAAACATTGGCCGCAATGTAGATACTAGATACCACTACTATGATTCGCTATCATTTTTGAGAAGAAAACTAAACCTTTTTCTTTTTTCTGAGTTCTCTTATCCCCATTACCCACGTAAGTTATAAGTGAGTACATTCGATAATGATGTTTTATGCTGGTCAAGTGTTAATCAATACAAATAAAAGAGGAATGTTGCTCTTTAATGTAGGAGTGCAGTGAGGTGATAAATTAAAAAATAGCAGGCTTGGCCACAATGTAGTTTTCCCTACTTTGATAGGCCTGATTTTGTTGGGATCATTTATTTTTGCGGGCTTCAGCATCGTAGACGACATGTTATTTTTTTTTTATATGTCATAGATTTTCTCTTATAAGACCGTTTGGGTCTCTGTTGAGGAGCTGAAGGATTGGACTCTTGAGCGTTGTCAATACCAGGCAATATAGCCAAGTACGATCTTTTATTTTTCTTCATCGAGACTTTTTAGATAGAATAGTTGTTAAGTCTGGTCTATACAAAGTTCTTAGACGGTTGTATTCAACAATGGCTATTTCGGTAACTCCTTCTTTGTATTATACAAAATATTGATAATAATTCCATTTAATTCATAAGAGTATGCAATTTTTCATCAATGTGCTCTTATGACGTTATCACGTAAAATTATCGTTCGTAAACCGACGAATATTCTTAAAATATTCTGTATTTGAATAATTATATTATATTTTGAACTTGAATAAAATAAATTTACGAAAACATTATTATGTTTTATAAATTAATATATAAGTTGACTACAAACAATTTCTTATTACCATATTGTAACACTGTTTGAAAGAAAACGTTATGCGTGCTAAGCGCGCCACTTCATACGTTTAAAAATACACTCTCTAAAGCAGCATTAATTTTGAAAAAATTTCAATATTTAGATTTTTCTTTTTAGTTACACTGTAAAACCTACCTTTGCGCCAAATTTCACGTTTCTACCTATAATGGAAGTGTCTTATAATTTTGATGACGAGTGAGTGAGTGAGGCAGTCAGTCAGTAACAATATTGCAAATTTTGAAATCCTCCCATTTTGAAATGGCATAATATTAAGGGCTCATTTTGTTACAGCGTTCTAAGCTACTCGAGATTAATCTGTGTTTTGAATTTCAAAAGTTTATCTAAGAGGAACAGAGATATATGGGTTAGAAAAATTGGAAAAATTGGCATTGCAGGAACTTGGCCTGGCGCACTGCCGTACACTCAGATATATAAAAAACGTAGTGTCACAGTGTTAGATTCTGAGTGAAACGATGAATGTATTAATTTTACAATGATGTGTGTTTTTTTTTTATTTTTTTTTGTGTCTGTCATCACCTTTTAGGACAGTAAAAGTGCTTGGATTTTCTTCAAAAGTAACTTTTCTGATAGGAAAGTGAATCTAGTTGGTACTTAGTGCCAAAAGTAAACATTTCTCAGTAGTTTTCAAAAGCGCCGTGGAAAACAAAAGAAAAATTAAGGAAAACGGGAATTTTTACGCAAAATCTGTTTTCGAGAAAATCGATTTTGGTTTTTGGTGTAACTCTAAAACAAATTATCGTAGGTACATCCAATTTTCACTGGTTGTTTATATTTGCAATTGCTATACACGATAAAAATATTTTGATTTGTTTTGAACCGTTTAGGAACATTTTCAGTTTCCAATTTTATTAGTCTTTCTTTCTATGAATGTCAATAAAACTTTATTTGTTGGGTAAAAAACATGAAAATTTAATACAAGGTTTCTACTATATTGTTACAATAATATTTGAAAAATATTAAAAATCCTTAGTCACAGTTTTTATTTATAAGCATTTAAAGTTCAAATGTTGCTCATCAAAAATACCAACCAAATTTACTTTTATATCATAAAAGATGCTGACGTTTGAAATTAATATTATTTCTACTTGAAAAAATGTTTACATACAGTTTAAAAACACACGCTATAAAGATGTGATCGTTTCCCTCAGAATCTAAAATCACTATTATAAACACAAAAATATGTTAGATTTTAATTGATATGGTATTATTTTTTTGTATTAAACTTTAAAAAAATCTATAATCATACAAATTTACTTACGTTTATATTGATGTTCCATTTAGTATATGCTGTTTTCTGCTTACATAATTTGTATTATAAATTCATAAATCATAAATGATGGTTTATTACACATAAACTTCCTTTATCCTTGTATATAAGTGTATTTTATCTAGGTATGACTATATGAGCTATATATTGTAAGTACGTACTTCAACATTTAACATAAACATTTTCGTCTATTGCATGTTATTCGAACATCATACCTAGTAGTTAATAGGTAATAGGTACCTTCGACATTTTTTTATGTGTCATACTTTAACATGCGTAACCCAAAATCCAATAACCAGATAAGAAAAAGAAATCGTTGATACTTGAAGGAAGTATTACGTAAGCAACATTTAACAATATTGATATTATAATATTGAGACGCGTATACAATATAATACTGTAATATTTTCCAACATAGGAATAATATTGAATACATTGTCCACCAATAAAATCAACGTTATTATAATATTAAATTACCTTAATTTAATATAACATTCAGCACTATTTGTTTTATTAATTACATACTAAACGCCTGATCTAGGAATGATGATTTCGTTTTGACCGTTCCTTGCAAAGAAATATTTTGAAAATGTATTTAGATGCAAGATATCGAATAAATCATGGTAACTATTATAATAATATACGAGATACTAGAAACAGCTTACATGGTACACATAAATGCTGTAAGGTATGTGGAACAATTAATTGTTGTACTTTAATAAATTATTTATGATGACCTCCTTATGGACTTTACTCCTAATAAAAAATAGAGTACCTACCTATTTTTATTTATTATAAAACGTAAGAGAATTAATCTCAAAGATAGCAAAAACAAAAAAGTTTAATTAAATTTTAGTTGAAGCATAAATAACTAGTGTAATAACGTGCACAATTTTTCTAGTGTCGCGTATCCCATTATTTTTTGAATTCAAATAGTTATCGCTGTCGAGCCGTTCTGTTATTGTGTCTTACGTGTTAAGTTGTTCATTATATGAAGTTAATCCAAGAAAAGGATAACAGAGAAGAATAGATTTAAGGGATTTTATGGTCTTAAATGAAATAATGGGAACACATATACATTGTCATTAAGTTTAAATCTCAGTGATTAATCAAGTTTAAAGTACTGAAAGCTTAATAATATTTATGAAAATAATAAATATCACAATAATATTATACAATATACCAGCTAGGTATTGAATTAATTTTTTTTTTTTTTTTAATATTCTTAACCTAAACTGCAGGTCTATAAGCTTTTCTTATACTAATTTACATAGATATACAAAAGAAATTAAATTGGAAAAATAAGTTAAGAATAAACTGTGCTTAACATCTAACAAAAAAAAATTTTTTGTATTAAATATGTTTTTATAATTTGGTCTTCCAGACAAATTAGATGGAGTAATGCAGTTAGCAATTGAGGAGGTTTATAATATTGAGTATAAAAATTGTTAATGTAATTGATTTGTATTTAAACATCTTATAAAAAGTATATAACTATTTATCATCAGTAAAGTACTTATAAGAAATAAGAACATAATAATGTATCATAAATTAATTAAAACTTTTCAATATTTTTTCAAATGTAAACACTAATGCACTAAATTAGCTAAAATATATTTTGTTTGCGTTTAAATAGATTTCAGTAGGTTAATGTAATTGTTCATATATAACGTATTCATTACACTTTTTAGTTTCCGGTATTTGCTGATTTTATACCAATATTCAATATTTAATGAACTTTAAAAGTTTAAAATACGTACTTTAAAATATTCAAAAAAGTTTGAATTAACAAATATTGTATAAAAATATATGAAATATAATTAATAATATTCATAAAATTAAATGTACGTTTATTCAAATAAGACAAATTATGTAGGTACCTAAATAAATTACATATTTTTTTTAGTGAACATTTTTTCTTAAAATAAAATGTTTCGAACAAATGTCATACACTTATACATTTTAAACATGGTAGCTGACGAAAAATAAAATAGTTTTAATGTCAATTATTATATTATAAACTATTATATTTTAGCCTTTAACGTAAAATGCTATTCATCCACAAATTGTAATTCATTTTTATGTTCCTGAATATGTTAAATGTAATTTACACTGCTCATTATAATGACACATTGTTGAAAATACTATTTTAAATAAGGTAATTTGTGGAAAATGAATTTATTTTAAACAATTTCAATTACGTTTTTGTTTCTTTTACTAGTGGACAAAAAGCTCTTAGGTGGAAACAACGTTTTAGATTTAATATTATTTCAAATTAATTTTACATACGAAACAACTTCGTCATAAATCTGAGTAAACGTTATTATAATATTATATTAAAACGTTTATATGTATACATTTTTATTGTTTTACATAATATCATTGTATAAATATTGTAACCTATTTGTGTCTTAAGCAGTTATATTTATGTGTTTTGATGATATACAATATTTTATATAATAATATTATTATAATTTTGTTTTAGTTACATGGTTTAAATTAAACTGTCGAAAAAAAATAATTTACTATTTATAATATTCATATGGACGAAGATCAATGATAATCATACTAATTTGTATTATCTAAATATAAAAATATTCATGAATGAAACTTAGTATTTGGCGTTCATTGCGTTATTATTACGTTTATTAAATGTCGGTTATTAAATAACACGTACGTATGCCGTATCTAATACGCATTATGTTTAATTATGAAGAAATACCTGAATCTGACATTAGACGGGCCTGTGAAAGTTTTAAATTGTTCAGAATTCAGATTAAACAATGACGAATCTAGCGAATACCGCTAATTAATCTAAACGATTAACGCAAATAATCGAATAACCCACTAGTTCAGCATACAGTAAATTAATAATATTTTCTTGGAAATCGGTTTTTTTTCTATTTTTATTTTCTATTTTAATAAATTTACTATCAATTTAATTTAATATAATGATTTATCACTAAATCTATAAGATACGAAACTTATTATAGAAAAAACATCGCCATTGATCGGCAAACGACGAAAGTATAATCGATATTACCTATATATATATATATTCTATCTTGAACAAAAAACCATGGCAAATATAACTAATTGTGCGAAATTGAATAGGTACATATTGGTTATATTCGTGTTGACCTCACCGTTAAAATATATACAATACAATTATTATGCATGGATATATACAAAGGTAATATGATACTGGTATTGAATACTATGAACAAAAGATCTAAAGTTAATAGTTTTTGAAATAATATCTGTTTTGAATAATATACATTTTTTAAATAATCTACGAAAAGTTAAAAAAAAAAACAATTGTTTTACCTTTGTACGAACAATAATTATTATAACTGATAATACACAATATACTGGCTATACAAGAGTTTCACTAAATAAATAGAAGGTTGGTTTTAAATTACCAGTCCAAGATTGTTATGAAAAAGACCTTGGGATTTTATTACAACATTTGAAAGTTTTAAAGTTGCAAAGGTAATGTTAATCTTCAAACTGATACCTTACAGTTGTTAACTGTTGTCTTAAAAAAAAATTTGAGTACAATAACGGAATACATCCTACTTGATAATAATATCGAGTACGGACAATTAGTTATAATTTTATGCACAAACTTTTTTTAGCCCACAGGCTTTAAGACGTGTTCAAACGTGAGATGTCGGTGTACAGCAAAATAAGTATTTAAAAAACAGTACACAACAAAACAAACGAAAACTCCAATAACTATACCATTCTACTTTCAAACAGTTTTAGGTTTTATTATCTTTACAATAAAAATAATTGAGTTTCATATTTATTTTTCTAAAAAAAAAATCAGATTTGTTTTAATGGCCTTAAATTATATTTTATACTGTTATTTGTTACAATATTATTTTTATTTTTATAAGTAATAAACAGTCTGTATCAATAGCTGGCCACAATGCGAATACTTATGTGATAAAAGTTACAATTACCTGGTCATGAGAATTTTGTTGACATCAATTAATGACACTTTCTGTTAGTTTGTTAGTTAATTTAATTTAATAGATCACGAAACTACTTACGCTTTAGGCGTCACGGAGGATTGCCAGGTATTTTGGGAGTGGCCAGGTTTTTTATTAGTTGATTTGGATAATTATTTAAACAGTTATGAAATCTTTAATAAAAGATTTTTGCTTCATCAGTCATTGGTTTACTGAGTTTTAAATCGGTATGTAGTGTATATTTGATACGTAGGGTAAAGCGTTCGTTAGTTTTTTAAGAACGATATTTTAAAAAATTGAAATTTAAAGATTTTTATCTTTTTTAATAGTTGTCTATGGTCGACCGTATCGAAGGTTTTAGCAAAATCCAAAAAAACAGCAATAGCTTTTTGATTGTTGTCAAGTGCATTATAGATATACTTTGATACATTATAAAGTGCATCAAAATAGTTCCTGGACCTTTTCTAAAGCCAAATTGGTTTTTAGATAACAGGTTATTTTCTTCTAGAAATGTAATTAGTCTATTTTTTACTATCTTTTCCAATATTTTAGCAAAAATACTGATTATTGAAATGGGTCTATAATTTCCCAGAGATTGTTTATCACCTTTTTTAAAAATGGGTTTAACAATTGCTACTTTAAACTGAGTGGGAAAAATAACTTCTTTTAGACTTTTATTATAAATAGTAATTAATGGGTCAATTATAAGAGGTAAAATTATTTTAATAAGCTTCACTGATATTTTGTCAAATCCTGCAGCGGTCTCCTCTTTTTGTGAATTAAACAAATGATGGACCTCTTTTTTATCCACATCTTTGGTAAAAATATTATCAAAGTGCTTATCAAGAGGTGCTGGTACTTCCATATTTACTGCATTAAATTTTTTATTCGAATTGAGACCAACTATTAAAAGATTATTTAGATGAGAACACGAAATAAACAAAAATATTTTGTTTGTTAGGTATTTACCTATTCACACTTATTATATTCGTATTACAATACAGTGGATTCATTATTTACAGTCTTTAAACTTTAGGAAATATCTAGAACCATGTTTCATTAATATTATATTATGTAAGTTTTTTTTTTTCTAAAATGTTTTATCCGACAAGAGTAAAATAAATGTATTTTGCGTGGCTAAGTTTCTTGAATATTTTGGTATTACGTACTGGTGTTCTTCACACAAATACAAATCACTCATGTTTACTTGTCACATTTTATACTGTGTACATTTTATATATTCTCAAACGTTTTTACCCAGCCAAAATTCGCTCATGTTTGTATACGCTTAATCGGATTAACAAGTTCTCATCCGGGTACCTTTGCACGGAGGCACCTGTGCACCGGATTTTTAATGCGCTTGTTACCCAGAAATCATAAGAGCAAACATAGGACACTCCCTAACAAGATCAATAATTTTTCTTCCCGATTCTATGATAATTAACAGACTTTCCGCTGTTTGAAGATTAAACAGCCACTTGACCTAAAACCATGATAAAGAACACCATTTTACACGCACCACATCAAAAAAAAAAAAAATAGTAAAATCATTCTTGTCGGAAATCATTTTTGTACACAGAAAACTTAATACACAAAATAATTAAAATATTATTGTTATACTATATAAATATAAATGACTAAAATAAATCCTGTGATTATCTAAATGTAATTTAATTTCATGTATAAATAATTATACTCGTGTCATGGATAAAACTAAGACTTGTCGCATAGATCATATATTTACTAAAAATATTAATAATGAGGATTTACAAACGTATATATACTTCAAAATAATAACTTAATAACTCAACACAATCTAGAAATATTCTCCTACAAATTAACGTAAATTATCTGAATCATATTTTAAAATCAGAAAAATGGATGAGTCTTTTAGACACAGTAAGTCCAGATTCCTAGTTTAAATATTGCACAAAAAACGATATTTTAAACACAAAATGCTGTATTTTAATAAATATGGTTTTTGTTTTTCAATTTAATTTAAAAAAAAAATCTATAACCATCAATTTTACTTACGTTTAAATTGATCAATTTACTATGGTTTTATCAGAAGACAAAAAATAAGCGATACAATAATACAGTTCTGTGTTTGCTGTATTCCGACAGGTATATATATATATATTTTTTTTAATTAACTTCCTTTTTTTTTAGTTGTATTTTATCTTGATTTGTATATAAATCCACGATAATACATCAAGTGTTGAAGTATGCACTTACTGTATGTAGCTTAGGAGGGCTACTAAACCACATGTTACTGTCTGCGACGTTTTATTATCTGCTACCTTGTTGATGTTTAATTAACGATCCAATTCACACATCATTTTTTACTGTAACTGATTGAATGAATAAGAGGGCTTATCACTATATTATTATAACACACAATTGTCCGTAGGTAGTTGTTTACTTTATTATCTCGACTTATATCATTTTATATTGATACGAATTGTCGTATATGTATACTCAACAGTTTTGTCCCTTTTTATACTGTCTTGAGCGATTTTTTTTCCTAAAGTATTCCTGAAAAATACGGTTCCACCATATAAATCGGGGGAAAAAATTTTACAGGAAAAAAAATGTAGAATTATTATTCATATGAAATACATATTATATATTACTATATTAGGTAAATTGTACAATATATAGTCTACCTATACCGACGCGGCAACAGTGTTTTGCCCCGAGCTGTCAGCCGTCTACCCTCCCGCAGCCGTGATATATTTATATATACCAGCTACCCCTCGAACGAGGTCTGCGCGACATTTATGCACTTTGCGCGGAACACCGGGATCCATTACGTTAATTACGTCCCAGATCCGGTTAGCGGAGGAGTGTCTGTCAAAATGCCGTGTGTTATATTGCTGCGGCGATATATAATATAATATGTATATATGTATGTAGATCTATGTAAAGTTATATACATAATAATATGTATATATATACATGTGCGCAGACAGTGCAGACATTTTGTCGCTTTTACGGTATGGTAGGGGCGTGTGTGGAGAATTTAGGAGTGGTGGTCGGGGGCTTACAGTTGTCACCCCGACCGCGCGCGCCCTCGCAGACCCGGAGACAACTTGACGCGGTCGAAAGTTCCGGGGCGGATATCAAATGGGTCCGGTTGACCGCGAACAACGTTGACCGATGGACGACGATACCCCCCCCCCCCGCCGCCGCTACAGCCACCGATCACTGTAATAATAATATATTATACAGTACGCGCATTTACGTCACGCGCCACTGTCGGTCACTATCGCCGACGACGATGTCCGGTGGAGGACCGGCAAATGGATATCGTTGCGCAGAGGTCTCCACTAGCTGGTCAGTCGTCACTACACATTACAGTTTAGGTTATAGGCACCTACCTAATAATCGTGACAATTATTATTAGTTGTATTTACACCGCGCCGATTTTCGTAACGATAATATTATTATTATTATTATCATCATCATCGTTCATTTAAATACAAGATTTTTGTGAGCTCTTACAACGGATGGACAGAAATCGATACGCCGAAAGTTATTGCAGTGTATTATTATGTGAGTGGATGCTTACTGGCAAAAAACAAAGTTTTTTATGCAAACGCGTACACACCTATAATATTGTTTATCGTTTGAGTAAATAATAAATAATAACTCATTGTTCAGACGTACTGTGTTATTATACAACTAGTACAACTTTTTTTTTCCTAGACTTATTGGCTTATTGCATTATCATGATTTAAGTAATAGTACCTGCCTACCTACCTGTACAATAGTACACGACGCTTTTAGAATAGATATAATAATTTTAAAACTATTTTCCTTAGTTTATAATATTTAAGTACGATAGGACCTCTGTACTGGGGCGGGGATGACAGCAGTCGATCTCCATCTTTCTGGACAGCTGTACGTGACAGGGGCCGAACGTAGCTGGGTTCTAACCGATGATGTTGTGAAGCACATGTCCCGCCCGGATGATCAATCTTTAAATCTTATAATATTATTAACATATTTCGTTCAAAATTAAAAATTAAAAAAGGTGGATTTGAATAAATTCTATATTTATCAGAAATCATTTCACCAAAAAATTCAATAAGACATCAATAACCGAAAATTTACCAGATAACATAATTATTCTGTCTATATTTTCCATTATATATTCTATATCTTTCTGTTTGATTGAGTTTGATTCGAACAATGTATTGCTTAGTACACTAAATAATTTTTGATCTGTGGAGAACGTCAAACGATAATTATTTGGATGCAACAGCGAGTACGCCGCATCGAAATACCCTAAACTACTGTCAAAATGAAATTAACAGGTATATTGGGAAGGACAGACGTAATAAGACCCGAGTGGTTTGGTTTTGATAACGTCGTTGAGTATAAATTAGATAATCTCATTCAGCCGTTAAGAGAGAAAAAAGCACTTTGCATTTGAGCAGATGACTTTTTTCCTCAGTTTTTTTTTTCTTATTTTTTTCTTATTCTTGTGTTTCAATTTATTGATCACAGTTATCTTTTAACTGCGTATCTCCCAAGACGAGTGGGCGAGTGGAAGCGAGTTAGTTCGACCGTGAAATTTCCCTCTCGGGTCGTTTAACTGATGCAAACCGTTTCTTGGCCCCTCGCGCCATCCCCGGGTAATATCACTTCAATTTCAGACATCAAGAAACTTTCACGGTGACCGCAGAGGGTTTAGACAAATCCAATGTAGCTGATAGCCCAGTTAGGTAAAGGTTTTTTTTCTTAGCTATCGTTTCTTTGGTTATATGAAGATGGCAATATTATATTATTGACATGTCACTCTGTTGTTATAATGCACCAAACGTCGTAATCTGATTCGAACATGAAACCTAAGAATGAAATTGGAAAATGTTTTAAGAAATTCTGCATTTAATGATAATATAACATAATATTCCAACTGTAACCTATTTAATGTATAGCTAAGCATAGGTATAATAATATTGGTAGGTTCAATGTTCATATTTTATATAATTGTGTATGTTCGTCCGTACCTTATAATTTTTAACAGCACGATTATTCAAAATTCAATGTAAAATTACTTTCTAATATAAAATATTATATAATTTAATTTCAATATTATATTTTTGTATTTTTATTATATGATAATTCATCATTGTAATCATTACAACTAATATATATAATCAATTATGAGATAAAATAAATTAAGTTTTGGTTCTCGTTGAAAGAACATATCGTGGTAAAAAGAGAGAGTTGGTTATAAATTATTATATTACAGTAATTTCTAGAAATTAAGAAAATACAAATAGAATTAACTAGGTAGTAAATTAATACAAATAATTAATATACATACTTAATTATAATAGAATAATATTGGTATTTAAAACATATTTTTTTGTACTTTGTAGCGTATGGTTGTATAAAGCTAGTGTACATTGTCGTATAACATATTTAGTATTAATTTTTCTTTACTCTTATTAAACTTATGATCAAACATAATAATATCTTCAAAGTTAATAGAATACCTTCGGCATGTATAATATAATTTAAATCAACCGAAAGTTTATAATATAGCAAACTGATTGAATGAAGTCTAGGTTTATTTAATACAATTATTTTTAACGGATTAAAGTTAATTAATCATGAAAGTGTTTTTCTAAAATCTACACCTATGCCCCAAACACATAGTTAATTATTTATTGAGTTAGTGCAATGTAAGTCATTTTAGTATTATTACATTTTTTAAGAGGAATAGAGGATATTTCACCCGCATGTGCTGTCTCTATTTTGCTAATATAAAACATGGTAGCTAATAACGTTAAAAAGACGTTACACCCGCATACATTGTCCAACGAAGAGGAATTCGACATGACTCTTTTTCAATTAAATCCGGATCAACTCGAATTCTTAGAAATCGTGGGTGACTCGATAGAATCCGCGGTTATGCGTGGAAATTAGTAATTCGTTCCTAGAAAATCAGATACTATAATTGAAGAAAATGTAATGGACTGTCTCTGTAGTGAAAATGTGCCGACAGCCAGGACGTTGAATACGTCTACGACTACGCAGGTCCAAGAGCCGAAAATCAACCCTATCCGGTCAGTCACTTACAGACGACGCAGGAACACGGTCGTCTGCAAATAAAATTATCCTCTTGGACGCATTAGCAAAATCCTTGAGAGCGGTGACAATACGACGTTCGATAAACTTTGTGCTGTCTGTACCAACTTTTCCACGGCCGACGAGATTTGTCATAACGGCTGAGTAGACCAACATTATTGCTTTGATTGGTAATGTGTCCTGTCCCAACGCCTTTGATGATGATATTATGTCCACGTCCGGTCGAATTCAACATCATTGAAGAAAATATGTCTGCCGGACAGCAGATTGACGAACCGGAGAACGTAGCCTTGGCAGCCGATAACGACGGTGACCGGCTGCAAGGGGCTGCAGCACGTAAACGGATTAGGTGTAGGCCGATCCTTTCGTCCTCCGGGAGGTGACTGCTGAAGATCGGCAGGCAACTGTGTTGTTGGTGTGGTACACCATTGTAGGTCCGCAAATATGAGATCCGGTCCGACTCTTCGAGGCGACCATATAGATTAGATTCGGCGGTTAAAAAACTTTGTCGATTCTGTGCAGTTTGACATGTGTAAGTTGACGATGTGTGTTTATGGCGGTTCACTCATCTTATATTGTTCATCAAGGTAGTTACACTGACGAGTGATAAATCTTTAAAGATAATATTATGTTACCTATTTACTATTTTGTAAGATTAATTTTTATTCCTTATATATAATATTGTTATCATAAACATATTACCTGTAATCTGTATATATATAATGTCTGTATAATATTTGTAGTAAATTTGCTGTAGATATTTAAATATATTTTACCTATTTAATATCAAATACGTCTTATTAATTTTGTTCCATGTATTTAATGTAACGAGACAGAACCGTCTCATTATATAATATAAAATTACTTCACTCGTCGCCGCGCGGTCAAGATTAAAGTTAGAGTAGGTATTCATTGTTAATTTAAATTTTGAGCTGAGCGATGAATGTATTTGTTTTACAATGATGTCTGTTTTTGAAGTACAACTTCTTTCTTGAGGTGTAGGTGGAACAGAAAAATGAAACGACACGTTTGTTTATTTATTTATATATGTCCATAAAAACCATTAATAAACAAAAATGTCTATCGTTAATTACATATTTTTTTTATTGTATTGATTTTTCTCGCTCTCTCCTAAATTCACTTATAATTTCAGGGGCCCAATTACTTATGAAAGAAATTTTACTTACCTAGAATGTAATGGTGGGCTCGCGAACTCTCTCACTTTTTTTATTTTTTATTTTTATTTTTGTGTCTGTATACACGATAAGTAGTCGAAATAAAGCTTCGATTTTCAACTTCAGAATCTTGTTCGATGGGAAAGTGAATCTAGTTGGTACTTTAGGGAGGTTTAAAATTCCCAATAGTTTTCAAAAGCGTCCGGAAAAACAAAATAACATTTTGAGCAAAACCTACTTGCCCACCTTTTTTTTTTAAATGTCTATTCAAAATATTAATTTTTTGTTGCAACATAACTTTTATACCAATTACCACATTTTTATTGTGTTGTTAAATTGCAACAAAAATATGGTACTGAACAAATTTGTGTTAGAAATTATAATACGAATTTATTAAATTGCAACTATATAATATTTTCAAGTATATCAATATTCTATACAATATTTAAGCGTGAACCTTGAATTTATCAACTCGAATAAAAATTATTTAAGTCTCAAACAAAATGTATAAAATAAACAGTTTCTTAATTACGAGGAATTTAAATAAAAAAACTTTATCCAGATACCATGCAGAACTTGAGATTGGTTATTACTATTTAGTTCCAACCAAGAAACTCGATTGGGCGTATAACCGTTGTCTTTTTTTTTCATTATTATTATTCAATATTGGGTCAGGTGAAAAGTAAGTACATACTCATAGTATTATTGTTTATATTGAATAATAATAATCAAGAATTTCTGATGTGGGGGTTTTTTTAAAATTGAAACTCAACTTTTAGTTCTAGTAAAAATGAATAGTACAATAAAATATTTGAATGGTCACAAATGTATTGCGCTTTGTATAACATATTATAATAATATAGTCCATTTGGCAACAACCATTGTAAGAGATAATGATCAATGTTCGTTTGAGTATTAATGGAAACGCGGTGTAGTAGGTACATCATATTATACCAGCCGGGGTTAGGGGTAGATTATATTTTCGTCGTTACACCGTGTATATGTGATAAGCAAATGCGAATAAAGCTAATAAATTTCAATACAGGTAGTTATCGTGTGTTCCCCTTTGGATATCGAAAATAGTGACCGTGGTGGGTGTTTTGTAGGTACATAATTCGGAAGGCACTAAAACTCGAAAACCAAACAATCCCCGATCATTCGCAGAGGAGCCTACCGAGGGGACGGTACATCGATCCATCGGCAGACGCAGAGCACTGCACCCAATTGGAATCGACATTTGTAATTGGATTATCGGGTCGAACAACAATACATTTATATCCTTTGTGTACAACATACGGTGTATTGTAGATCTCCCGTCTTCAGTGCAGGTTGACAACAACCGATACAAGCCGTATTGAAACACTGACGTTACCGCGATTGTCTCGAATGTCAACTATTGAACGTGGTCCGCCTTTTCTTTTCATAATCGACGTTGTTTAGTATTTTCCGCAATAATCTAACAGTTCTCTTTATATTATAAATTAAATTATTTATGTAAGTTAATAATGAGATTTTTAAAAATATAATTTGTACACACTATATTATACCTACGTGTTTACGTGGAGATTATCATGTCAAATTTAAATTAATTTAACTAAATTTATGTATAATGTCATTATAGTAATTTTTTCAGTACAATCATTGTTTTCACACAAATGTAAATTTTTTTTATTTATGTATCCAAAGTTTATTGAAACAAATTTAAGTTTTTATGCTATTTAACTATAAAACAAATAGTTAAACTGCATATTAGTTGTAGGCTGAATACCGACAAACTATTGTAGAGGTTCAACATAGGCAATATTCCAATAACGTGTGATGAGTAACCATTAGTAAAATGATTAAGATTAGGACATACACTACCTATAACATACCTCTCATATTTATTAATATGGTACCTCACGCACACGTACCAATAATAGACTTTTGTTAATATTTTTTTTGGAAAAAGTGTAATATTAAACGTCTTATTAATAATCGTGCTTTCTACCTACAGTGATAATAGGTACACCGTTCATATGCGTACATGAAATTGGCTATCCGCACAATTGTATTTTTACTTCAGAATAATAAACATTTAAAGTGTATTGAAATTTTAAAATAGAGCTTTGAGCTCTTTGAAAAATCGAAAGAAACGGACTAGATCTAATCACATTATACTGATACATATTTATATTATATTATATTTTACATTATTAATGGGAAAGTAATAATAAACTAATGCATTATGTATTACGCGTTAGTTTAGTTTATATTTATTTTATAGCAACTGGCGTCTAATTTCTAGGTAAACCAGAAATGATATTATTAAATTAATTGAATTTCATAAAAAAAAATTTTACCTAGTTTATTTAACTATTTCCTGTGGATTCATTTCTTCCATTAACTTCTCGACTTATGGACGCTATTTTAAAAGACTTCCAAGGGACCAATAATAATCTTAAATAACAGTCTTTTTATAACGAGATTTTCTATCTCTAAAGTAAAAAAAAAAAATAACTATAAGCTCTCTCGTTTCGTTAAACATCAAAAACTGTTTGTGAAACCCTTCGTGATCCCGCAAAATCACCTCATATGATAGGTTACACAAAATCCCTGTACACTATCTTATAATTCTGATAAGAAAGTTAATCTGTAATATAAGTGTATAAACCACAACAAGAACTTACGTAAAAGGAAATTTATTTTATTTTAATATTTTTTTCTAATCTTCGTAAAAAAAGTAAACGAACATGTTTGTAACATTAAAATTATAATTTATACATTGACTTTAATTCAATACCTATATAGAGCTACTATTAAAACTTTAAAAGCATCCCTTTTGTCAAAAAATTAAAATAAAATTATTTAAAAATATGGTTAATGTGAAATTTATAACGCAAAGAATATTTGCATGGAAATACGTATCAAACCATTTTTGTATTAGGCACGTTTATGTTTAAATAATAACATTATTATGTTAAGCTTAGATACCTACCACTGTAGTTCATTAACTTATTACCATTAGAGATGTAAGGAACATTAATATAATTGATTATTATGATTTGTAAACTAGCGAACATGACTTTTCGCTCATAACAATTAAAACTTGGATTATCTAAAGTTCACCAACTCGGAAGTTGATCATTTGCCAACTTCTGCTGTACCTCTACCTAGACTGTTGCTGATTGTATTACAACTGAACATTATAGAAGATAAACCAAATTCAACGAAACTTACAAAGTTAAGCTACTATAATATTTTGATTGATTACCATTAATTTTGTAAGTAAAATTGAGTCTAACATATTAAACAAGTTAGTCTCGTACTATATCACGTACTTTGTATACAATATATTTTGTTAGAGCCAGTGTTTGAAAGCAATGCTTTTTGATTTAATTAATATTAATTATTTTGTAATAAACCTACCAAATTAGTTGACCTCTTCGTCGTCGTGCTTTAAACCAATCATCGATTTCCATTTATATATTCCATTAATATATTCATACAGTTTAAAGATACGTCGTCTTGGTAATCTTATATTTCACAAACAATTGACTATAAAATCTTAACTCTTGTATTTTGAAGAGTAGAATATTATAACCATAAAGTCTTTCACCAGGATAAAATATTTCCCTGTCACTATTCACTTCTCTCGTACCTATAAGTGTTTTCAATTGAAGAATTATGTTTTTGGATAAATCATTTATATGTTCACTAGTCAGTTTTTAATTTATATAGTTAATAATTATAATATGCATAACTCTTCAACACCAATCAAAGGATCAATAAATATTATATAATACAAGTAATAAGTAACGAATAAGACAATGCAGCAGAACTATTGATGTACCTACCTACTGAATTCAATTTATAATATGTAGGTCATTTTCAGACGGAGCTCATTACATTTTAAATCCTTCATAAGTTTAAGTCTATGGCCCGTAGTGCAGACGATATAGTAGGTAGAGAACTTTTCTTTTTTTTTTTTATCACGCCATGAGAAGCGTTGGCTGTCGAGTATACACACGTGCATGGTCGGAAGTTTTGATGTAGGTTTAGCCGAGGACGTTTTTGTGTGGGCGATAAAGGGGAGGGCAAAAGAGAAGAAATGGCAGTTCTAGTAGAAGGTTTGGCATTGCTACGCGGTATATTCTCCACATTAAACATTCACCCCCCGAGTAGTAGGCACTTTTTTTTTGTAAGCTCGTCGTTCTCGAGCACGTGTTGTCGCCCTTCGTGAAATAACAAAAATGAACGGCTCCTCGGCACACTTCTCTTTCAGTAGCTAGAGAGAAAAGCGGTAGGGTGAAAAAATAAAATAGAAATCGCATAAAATATTCAAAACAGTTTTGACAGTGTTTTACCACGGATTTTCCAATCCACGTTTCATTGCATAATTTAGCAACATGAGATGGGTACTGAACACACTGCACTGTATCCCCGCTTGTTCATTGAGGTAGTGCAATGCTTATATACACAAGAAGCAATTTACTTTTCCGGTCGAGATAAGGTCTAGGAAAACATATTTCTATTCGAATCTCCAGACGGTATATTTACTTGAGCGATTCGACCAAATCAGCATTTACATGCAGTCAGCGTATTTATAAATATACCAATACTTTAATTTACTGTTGGCAAACATGAAAATAATAACAGTATTAGCATATAAATTAATTTAATAAATATGAAAGAGAGTGTTTTAATTACAGACATACATTTAAACAAAATTTGATTGACTAAAACCATTATTATACTTCGTTACTAATCGCTAGTATCAGAACATAACCATTATATTTCTAATTCTAAAACCCGATCTATATTCAAAGTCTAAAATGGTGTTTATATTTTTTGGTTAGGAATTAGGATAGTAAATCATTACATTTGGAAAATTATTATTAGTTAAACAATATAGGTATGCGAACCTGTCTTACACATTAAACAATACAATTTACAAAATCATAAGTGGAGCGAGGAACGAATTGGCTCAACACTGATATTTTTTTTTCCGTCTATTGTATAATATATATTTCACTGTTAATTTAGAGAGAACCAGTGCATTTTAAGGAGTTCATTTTTTAAAAGTTTAAGAAAAACTTTCGATAAATTATAAGAACAAAAGAAAATTATAAATATCTACGAGTTTCCTCATAAAATAAAATCGATTGATTTATAGAAATTTAAAAAGATTTAATAATCGTAAGGTCTTAAAAGTTAAAATAATTACTGATTATTTAACCTAACTGTATAAGTAACATAGACATAACAAAATGTTTTAAAATTTACATTTTATAAGAAACTTAAAGTTTACAAGCATCCTATTATGACGAGATTACGCTATTATTGTAAAACAAGCTCCATTCAGAATCGTTTTTAAATGCGATTATTCATCACTGTGTTTAATAAAAAATAAAATGCATGGCTATACAATCCCGTGCTAAACGAAATGAAACAAGTTAGAAACTCTTGGTCCCTGATCCCGTTGACTTTTTAATTTTATGTTGTACAGGACGCATAATGTAGTTAAATAAATGCGCACAATAATGTACACACTAAATAACATAATCGTAATCTTAAACATGATCGTATATTATATTTATATATATATATCTTATTTATTTATTCTAATATGGTTGAAATGGGAGTCGTGAATATAAATAAATATAAGCTTACAGAAGAAATTATAGCGATTTTCGCACTGATTATAGATTATAACAAATTTACTTCAGCGCATAAAACAACTATACGATACATATATAATTGTAGTACCTACTTGTGCCCACTTTGGATATAAGTTTATAGCTAAATTATAATTTTAAATTTAAATTAGAATATTATAATTATTTTAAATAATATACATACATCAGATAAATATTTAAAAAATGCATTTTTTGTAAAATCCCTAAGGACATTAATGATTTTACAACACCGCGTATCTTAAAAAATAATTAACTACATTTAATAATATATATTATATTATAATTAGGTACTATAGAAATAAATTATAAATTATAAAAATAAAAATAAATCATCAAAAAATGCACAATTAGATAATTAATTATAATTAATTAAGTACCTACACAAATGATATAAATCAATCAATTATGTAAGTACCCATAACGAATTTAACTCTTGAGATAACATACAGAATTTAATTGTATAATATTGCAGGTATTTAGCCTTATGGCTCGTCTAAATTTGATTTGTGCGAGAGCCAAATGTTGTTTTTAATCATACGTTTCTGCGAGTCCGGTGAGAGCACTTTTTTATTTAGGCTTGTCAGACTACGACGTGGAAGGAGGAGGGAGTAGGTTTTATTTTTCTTTCTGTCCCAACAGCAGTAAATAATACGGTATTCTCGGCAATTTGACAACAGACCCTCTTAAAGAGCTTCGCTATAAAAGGCCATAAAACCAAAATAAAAATGTCCTATATATCGTATTCTTAATAGCCACTTAAGTTTACACTAGGGTAATAACTTTGACTTTTTGTTTTCAAGATTAAATGATGTTTATAGAACACGCCAAATAATAACGGATAAGACATAGTGAATATTACTAGCGAGTCCAAAACTGCATTCTGAGTACCAATTTTGAGTAGGTGCATTGTATTCTCTATGGTTCATGCACCGCATCACATTTGACTAAAATCTGAATTCAAAAACTTATCGTAATAGATAATTCACAAAATTGTAAATAGATTTATGTCAATAGACACATTATACACTGACTAACTAATGATACAACGAATAAGCATCAGGTGGCAGGAAGCCAAAATAAAACTGAACATTTATCCAATACTTGCTAAGTAACTGTGTCTAGACCAGAAAATCTATGGTAAAAAACGAACACAAATTTTCAAACCAACAAAACCAAATTGTGAATCTAAACGTGTTAAATATAATGTATGTAATGTTGTGATGCTTAAAAAAATTGAAGTTTTTAAGACAGCCAATAAATAAAAAATATATTATATATTAAATAAATATAATCGAAACCAATTTAATATAATATTAACTGTTATTAATCATTAATTAAATATTGTTTTCAAATGAATAAAAAACTGAAAACAAAAATCAACTCAAGTGGAATTCAATCAAACAATTTTTCTTCCTAAAAATATCTATTTTTCCGTCTTCTGATCGTTTTAATAGGCGATAAAAAATATAATGAAAACCTGTTTAGTTTCCTCGTTTTTCTTTCTTTAGATGTTATTCCTAACAACTTTCAACAAACTTGCACTGATTAAATTATAAATAAGTCTTATTTCCCTTACAATATGTTTATACGCAGATTGAAATGAAAATATATTATATTCAAATTCCAAGAACCGACCTATTCAATTAGATAACAATATTATGACCCACTTTTCTGCACTTATATAATAGGTAGGTGTCTTATATGTTTATCTTTATTTGTCGTAGTAAATACTTGGTAACATTTTGAAAATTAAAACGCAGTAGATATTACTTACTATAGCCTATAGGACATTACAAGAAATCAAAATATAATCAGCATTATTTAAATATATGTATATTAAGTCTTGGTCAATTATTCCGATATCATATTTTAAGTTTATATAATACAAGTTTTTATAAATCAATAAAATCTATTATTTTAATACTTTTTGCGTAGTTTAAGGTTAACAAAAACATAATAACATATTATTTATCTATCTTTAAATATTATGATTAAAATTAATATTTTTTTTCTTATTAATATAGAATATACATATACATAATATATAATATTATATGAATTTAATCATTAAAATATATACATTTTTTATTATTTAATACAAATAAAGATATAACTATACTTATATAACAAGTGCTTATGGATAACAATGTATTTTATATTATCCACAAGCAATAATTTGTAAAAAAAAAAATTGACAAAGTCAGTTCAGTTTTTTACAAGAACTTACTTAATTCTATTTATTTTTTTATAAAACTATATTAACATAATATAGACTATCGGTGTAGTACTTTCGTTGACTTATTGATCAACTATAATTTTAGATAATTATCACAGAAATATGCAGAATGAATAAAAAAAAATATGTTTTTAAAATACTTATCAAAACGTAATAAAACGATTAGGAAGACAAATTAATAAACAAATAATTAACCGTATAATGTCTATTATGAAGGAATTATTCTTTTTCGGATGGTGAACTTTGTACGTTACTACTTATTGTATCGATATATTTTTTCTGTGTATTATTTGATGTGCTGAAATAAAACACGAACGACGATGATAAAAATTACAAAATTACAAAAATAATTACTTAGTAAATTTGTTTTTTTTTTTGTTACTTACCTAATACAATCTTCTACTTCTTCTAATGTATCAGAAAGATAACTGCCTGTTTCTGGTAACATAAGTACAGACAAGCCACCAATGACACTGACTGTTCCCAGTACCATTAACGGTAAGACTTTGCTGAACGGAGACTGTAACAGACGTTTAATAAAATAAGAATACAATTTAAATTTTAAGAGAAAATATATTCATTGAACTCACTAAGTTCCAAAGGTATGGCACCATAATAAGTGCAATTCCTGCTGGTATATTTGAAGTTCCCACGCCTAAATTCCTTATAACAGTTGGGAACAATTCGGCTGTGTAGAGAGGCATAATAACGTTTGACGACGATACGGAAAATTTGCCAGCCATCACCAAAGATAGCGATATCCACTCATCCGTATCTAATTATATTATTATTAGATATATTTTAAAAGGCGTAACAAGTAAAATTTCAAAAAGTAAAATATCTAAATACCTGCTGGTAGAATCGTAGTTAGCAAACACGCAATTCCTCCAGCTACCATGGTAAGGCACAATGGAATTCTTCGACCCATTTTGAGCAATATTACCACACTAATCAATATTGCTGGAATTTCGACCAAACCTAAATTCAAATTCAATATTGAATAATATTTTTAGTGACAACACTTAAACTTAGTTATTTTTTATTGTATATTTGCATACATTTAATTAATTACCATACATTTAAATAATTATACACCTTATCAACGCAGTCGATTTATAATTTATTAATAAAATATAAGTGGAAATTTCGTTGACATATTTATTATTTTAAATTTAAAAGATAAAATAAATATACTATTTTGTTATGAAAATCACCTGATATTATAGTGTTAATGTATATATTTCCACCGATGTTAGACAGATTAAGTACAAGCCCATAGTATACTAAGTAAAGACTGAACCAAAGTATGTATAAGACAAGGGAAATCTTTCTAATATTTTTGGTACGAAATAAATCTGAAACTCGTACTTTAGGTTTGCCATTAATTTCGAATTTGTTTATACTCTGAAACAAAATAAATATTAGATTATAAAAACAGTAAATTCAACAAGTATAAACTAACTATAGCTATAGTCTATATAGGTAATAAATGAGTGATTCTAAAATTAAAAAAATGGTTATTTTAATATTTATATTCTTTATTTCTAATTAATCAGTTATTAATATCAAGATATGAGTCAAGTAACTTGAGTTTGGCCTCCATATTACACAACGAGTCTTATATCGTTCCAGTGAAGTCATCAATATACGACCTACTATTAAGATGACCTATTTTAGTAAAACCAAAATATGACTCATGATATATGTATTATATATATACTTAATATAAATAATTTTACTGCGACAAATAATAACATTAACATAAAGTACAGTGTATATATTTTACATTGATTGCACTAAACACAATTATACGTTAAATTAAAGAATGTAATTTATAAATTGTCAGCCAAAAAATTAAAAAGGTGTTATAATGTAATTTTAATTTTTAACTTACTTGTTTAAGAATTTTGTCCATATTCACTGGCAAGGGGTGCTTATTGATTTTAGAGGCCTTTTCCAGAACTTCCATAGTCTCATCCACTCTGCCCATGGCCAATAACCATCTTGGCGATTCGGGGACGAACCTAATAATCCGTATGAATAAAAAAAATGTGTTCGCAATATCTCGATATTTGAATGTCTTACCAATGCAAAACCAAGAAAAATACGGCGGGTAAAGTGACACACCACTGCAGTAACCTCCATCCTCTGCATATGTATGCGATTCCGGATATTATGATGTAGCTCATCGGAACCGGGAGCAAGTAAAGAACTCCAGCGATTGTCAACCACTTACCACCGACCAATTCCATGCCTATATTTAACAAAAACCGTCATCAAATCAACACCGTTGAAAATAATATTATAATGGTATGTGGAATACTTACACAACACAAAACCACTAAAGACGATGCTCACACAAACAAATCCCAAAATAAATCTCAATACCAGGTAGAATTCAAACCAAGGACAAATAGCGACTAAAATTCCAAGAGCCAACTGCATGATTAAGGAAGCCATCAACGTCTTCTTTCTACCAAATCTACAAGCATAAAAATATTATATTATAAAAGTATACATAATATTCGTTAGGTAGGTTATAGGTATCTAAATAAATCAAGCAAAATGTTTTAATTAAATTTAGATATTTTAAGCCAATTTAACAACATATTGCGATGTTCTTTCAATAAATGATCCCCTTTAAATCTCCAAAGGAAAAAAACATGTAACTATATAATGAATTTACCGAAAATCTAATTTATATTTTCTGCAATTACGAGTATTAACAATAATACCTACGTATTCGGGTATACGTGATGTTTAAACGAATTGTACAAACTCCGGAACAGATAATAAAGATATTAAATTATATAATGGTTGAAAATAAAAGGAAATGAAAAAAAAATAGAGGAAATGATATAACATTTTGAACTTTCCTTTATTATGTTGGTCGTTTCTATTTTTTCTTACGTTATTTATGTAGGTAGGTATACGCTAGTAAACTATTAATATCTACAAAAGAACATTATATGTTACTCTTTATTAAATAATAATATTACTACAGTATAAACTAACATCACTTTAAATGAATAAATTAAACAGAATATTATGACACTGCACATTTCACATGTTCAAGCTTTACATAAACAGTGTATATGCACATATTTTAACAAATTTCGTTGCCAGTGTTTAATAATAAGATTTTACTGTTCATCTAAATAATTTTCGTAATCTGTTTAAAAGTTCATACCCTTTTTGCAAAAAGATTATCATATTATGAATAGTTGTTCGCTTGTTAATTTTTTAAACTTGTCAAAATTTGACTTACCTGTCTGACACGAGTCCTGAGAAGAAACCTCCAAAAGCAACACCCATCAAGAACATCATCTCAGCAAAGTTTTTTAATTCTTTTCTATCACAAACTAAGTTCCACTGTAAATCCGAGTATCATAATAAATAAAAAATGCTCATTTATTTTTAATATTATAAAAATTACTTCGGAAGTGATTGTATCGCCGAATTCAGTAGTATTGAACTGCCACGAAGTACACGTTTTAAGCTCATATTGATCTGTTTTATTTTTAAGTAATTCTCTGTAACTAAATTTACTGAGTAAACTTTCGTAGTCGAAGTCACGATAATGACAAGGATCGTATACTGAAACCTATGTATGAAATAAAAATATTTATAAAATTCCGTAAGTTAGTGAAAAACAATATAGTTTAATAAAAACATTTTATTGGGGTTCACCTTCACGCATATTATGTTAGGCATCTTAAATGTTATTTACAAATTAATGAGTAGTATTATTAAAAAGAATTATTGAAAAAGTAAATCCGTTTGGTTGAAAAAACTTTATTAATTATATTAATAAAAAATATCGAACGATTGAAAACAATATTGACAAATAAAATAACAATACATTCGTCGGACATAAAATTGACACCTTGTATGGAATTATATTATATTATAATCACTTTGAAGTATTTTTATAGTTTTATTTCAACGACCATCGTAGTCAAGGATCTTAAAACTACAAGCATTGCTGTTTTAACTTTCTCGCTAAAATAAAATAGTACATATATCATCTAAAACGACTAAAACTCAATACTAAGCTGTTTCAAGACTAAGTATAATTTATCCAAAATATTGTTATAGTTTTAAATTTAAATTTAAAGAGATACCAATATTTCGTTCTTTTTTTTCCATTAACATAATTTATTTGTGGTCTTATTTAAGGTATTATTGATTAAATAAATAACAATATTAAGTTTAATTTGACATTTTATACGTATTTATATATGTTTATAATAATCGCAATTATAAATGTATTTTGATATTACAATTTTCTTTGTAACTCACATTGCTTGTTGGTGATTCGGGAATTACACCACTTAAATTTTTCCATTCATCCACGGATATCCGGTTCAGTACACCCGGCGGCGGTGTACACCAGAAGTCCGTATCTGCCCCCTGGAACGTTAGTACGAATATGTGCCATGTACAAGGCAAATTTAACAAGGACAAAATTAAAGTAAGCATAGCTTGCCATCGGCCGAATTCGCCAATGGCCATAGAAACTGGATCTTCATGTGTCTTTTCCGTTCGTTTGTCATCTTTAAAAACTCCGACATTACCTGAAACAAAAACAAATAAATGCCAAAATTATAATTTAAAAATTTCATAATAATAAAACTATAAAAGTAATAAAATTAAGTGACATTGTATTTTATTTTTCTTAAGTTATATTTAAAAATGTTCAATATGTATATATAATTTTTTTGATTAGCTTATTATATAATATTAAAATTGCAAACATAATTGGATATTAAAACATACTAAAAAGATGGTATGAGTACCGAAAACAATGTATAAATGATATCATTAATTTCAATCAGACTATTAATTATAGAGTATAAAACGAATAGCATAATGTATGAATAATATTCGATGTAAAACATCAAAGTTGTCAGTTGAATAATTCGTGATTTGAAACTAGTATATGTACACGTTCAGTAGATTTTGAATGCGATAATTCATTCAAATAATAATCTGTAGAACCTCATACGTTTTATTGGGGGAAAAAAAATGCAATGGTAATAAATAACAATATTAGTGTAGCTTGGCACATCGAACGATCCGGATTATAATATAATATCATATAGGTAACATATTATTACATGTTTTTACAATACTTCGATCGCATTTCAAACCGCATTTATTAATTAACAGCCGGAAACAATATCATTATTAATGGTCCTTGAACGGAGTGGAATTGCCACCGAGTGTATGTGTGTTTGTTTGGAAAATCGTTATAAATCGATAAAGGTGGGGGGCGGGGGCCTTCTGCGGACGCATAGCCGGAGGATACGGAAAGAAAAGCGAATATACTTCCGCTGGCATTGCGGTATACGGTTACTGGTTAGATCCCGTTTGCACTCGTTGCACTCGTTGTGTGCGCGCAGCGGCCACTGGCCAGACACTGTATAATTTTATTGCAGATTATTCGAAACCGAAGTCCGTCGTCCATTATTGCAGAACTACCCCGTGACGTAAGTATGCAAACAACCTGTCATATAACTGCTGCAGGACGTGCCCCTCCCCTAACGCGACAATATAACAATATGATTCGACTGTTGGGCGTATATACATGTAAATTGTATCAAAAACGTATGGAAAAACTATATACAGTCGAGTCTCGATAACTGGAATTTCCGCAAGGGGAATAAAAATAAATTCGACTATGTATTTTTCGAATTATATACCTCAGACTCGACTCAAAAAAGGGGGCGAGATAAAAAATTCGATGTTACCGAGCTATCGACACTCGACTATTATATGATATGATTATTCGTCTCAAACTACCCCACCGTGTACGGGGAGGGGGTGTGAACAGTTACCCGCGGGCACTCGGTCTGCCGTCGTCGTCCCGCGGCGGATCGTGAACGGATAAACGCGCTATCCTCCGCGGAGAAAGGCTCATCGGCGCGGCGGCGATTGTTCGTCGTTTAATAGTAATATATATAAGACATAAGTACCTACCTATAATATAATATATTATGATATACATATTATAATAGTCGTACACATTATATTATCGCCGTGCCAAGGATATTGGCCGACGATCGTATATTATGGTGCGTATATTATATTATTATACCTACGTCGTCGGATATACGATCGTCGCAGTGCGCGGGGGCATGTATATCGCACATGCTGCATACGCAATATTATTATTATAAATTGATTACATCTCTGTCGACCTCCATATTGCGTTCGAATGTTAAAACCTATCAAACGAATCCGTTTACCGACGCAGCAAACCGCTGCTAAATAGCCGACGCCGATGTCTGTGCTGCAGCGGTTCCAGCGCGCGTAGGTACGAGTATGCTATGTCGGGCACGTCAGGTATAGAATAGCTGGTACCTACCGCACTCGCGGTACCCAGACGCACCTCGAATGTTAATAAACGTTATTGTCGTGCGCGTATCCCCTTGTCCTGTCGATATCGTATTATATAATATCATTATCATTATAATGTTGTATTATAGCCGATGCACCTTTATTCAGATGATGACAGTAATAATAAAAATATACCGGCAGAGTTCTCGTCGTACACAATAGTGGCAATAGTGGGTACCCTAATGATTTTGATGTTTAGCGCGCGTACGATTATAATATTATATAACATCGACGCAGTCCATCGTTTTGTTAAATTTTAAACTATGAACGCATAATGTGTTTTATACGCACTCGCGGTGCCCAGACTCCTAGAATGTTAATAGACAATCATCGTGCCCGTCTACCGAATCATCGGTATCATATCATTACCTATCATAATGTTGTATTAGCTATATCATAATGTTATATTAGATATATTATATAATGAAGATAATAATATACCGACTAACAGAGTTCTCGTACACGATTTTGTGGTGTACCTATTGATTTGATGTTCGGAGCAGTGGTCGCGTATAATAATATTACATCAACGCAGTCGATCGTTAATCAAATTTCAAACGTTGGACGTTTTTAAAATGTATTACAATGCAAACGTAACCGTTGTTTTGGTTTATATTATTTTATCCAAACGTCCGTTATCAGTCATCACGGCAAATCATTATTTTATAATACAAACAAAATACGGTACATTTTTAAATAGATATGGTATTAAATATAAATGCATAATCATCGATTATTTATTTATTTTTGCTTATTTACTTATTAGGTTAAAGGAAAACGTAATATTAAATCAGAGTGAGTTTGAATTAAGGAGTTATATAATTGAAAAAAATTAAACTTAAATTATCGGTTATGACTTAAGATAGTAATGCGTACTGTGATACGGGACGTGTTTCAATCGACATTCGGGTGTTTAGAGATTCCATATTGTGTAGGTCGTCTACCTCAATCTCGAACAAATAGAAAAACAAATCTATTTTAAGGTCCTATTTTAAGCAAATTATAGAGATAGTGTCACAAACATTATACGTAATCTACAGACACGTAACATTGTAAATTATTTTTGGCATTACTAAAATAATATGATGCCTACGTGAAAATTCGACATAACTACTGATAAACGTCTTATCAATAACGTAACGAGTGCATTTTTTATGGGTATCCGAGTAAAGCAAACCACCAATTCAGTGATTTTGCGTGTTCCTGCGTTGCAAGAATTTTAGTAAGTTTCTAAAGGTAATAGATATGTATATCAACCGAGTAATCTATTTGACATGCTAGGTAAACTCGATTTCTCAGTCAATTATTGTGTAATTTTTTTTTTTTTTATAATTTAACGTATCTACCAATAATACTATACAATAGCATATTTTTGAAACAATAAAATTTAGTTGTTTTCAAGCTATTAAAGTCATTAAAAACGTTACCACTTGGGGCCCCCTACGGGCTACAGTCAATCGCTGAACCGTATACCTGTTGAAAATTTATTTTGAAAAACATCACATAGTGGCTGAAACTACCCAAGCACAATTATAATTCTAAAATAAATAACATTAAAAATCTAAAGAAAATAATATAATGATATATAAGTATAGGTATTATGTCATATGCGCATTTTTTATCAATTACGTATCATAAAAATTGTCACTTTAATTGTGGCGAGGATAATCATAACATCATAACAGTATTCGTAAAAATAAGTGGAAATTCCGTTGCGAAAACTGTTCAGAGTCATGGGCCATGGCCGTTCATTTTATGTAGCGTACCAATACGTGGACCGTGAAATATACAAGAAAAATATAATATTTTTTATCCATATTTTAGAAAATCGAAATTACCATAAGATTCGATGGTCAAATTACGCATGTGTAAACAAATAATTTCGATGAAAATAATAAAAAAAAAAAAAAAAAACATTAAAGTCTTATTATCTTAACCAAATTAGTAATTATATATCAGTAGATATCCTTGATCCTCCCCTGTTTCAAATGCTGTTTTAAATTTAATTCTTAGAATTTTAGAAGAAAATGCAAATTTATATTATTAATAAATACATCTATATCGGAAATATTTAAATTAAGAATACCTTACTGTTGTGGTGTAACTGTATCGTAAACTGTACTCTATCGATAATTTAAATATCGTTATTACTCATAAATAATTTAAATACCTATAGTAATCATTATGTTTATCATTTTCGGTCTATAATTATTAAAAATACGATAAAGCTACGACGCCACGTGTCTTCAAAGTTATTAGTAATCAGACTTAATTATAAGTTGAAATGTATAAATCGTGACTTAATATATTATTATATAACAACAGTTACGAATAATTTCAAGTGAAATATAATATTTTTATCTCTAAAATCATGTTGTGGCTGAATAAAAATGTTTAATGAATAAAAAAATTGGAAGTTTAAATATAAATCCCAACAAGCATGTATATATTTTTCATATATTAATTTTTTCAAGTGATTTTAGACTAAGTTTTAATATTTAAATGTATTATATTCTAATGTAATTTATCGTTCGACATTGAGCTGCCTAATTAAACAACAGTTTTTACCTATATAAACAATACTAAAATGTTTTGAAATATATATCCAAAATGTTATTATGTGTGTAGCTACCTATCTAGTAATCATGTATAGTATCATGATTTTCAAACAAATAAAAAAGTACAAACTGGTGATATTTTACCCAATTCATATAATTGAAAATGTCCTTTCACGTTTTAGATAAAGCATATATTTTAAAAATACGATGTATAAAATGAAGAATTTATAAACATAATATGGACCGACTAGATAGACATTTTCCGACGAAAATGTCGATGAATACGTTGAAGTTGACGTTAGAAACCGACGGCGGCGGCGACGACGACGACGTTCACTTTGAGTTTGTTTAGGGTTTTACTTTCGTTTGTATACAACACAGCGAACGAGTAAATTATCAGAGAAAATTCAACAAAGCTTACCACAAAAATAAATTCGCATGAATACAGAGCAGCTATTTGATACCGTCTGAATGCACTTTCTGCTGCAGCAGAGTAGTATTATGCCAAATTGTCAGCACGACTTTCCGGCAAGCCCTTAATTTGTACGTTGTCAACTCGCAGCCATAATAATATTACTATCTGTGCAAGTTGTTTTCGACTGCAGTATTATATATGACCCTAACTGTTTATAGTTTTGACGTATAAGTACGTATAAGTTTGGCACGCATACACCATGATATGAACACACAGATTCTGTATTGTATAATATTATCATCGTATGTTTGACGGTAAGCGTTTAACGTGCTGCGATAACACGCAACGGGTCGTTTATAGATTTACTTATACCAATGCGAAACCGTTAAATTGTCGCGAAATCGTAGCGTGGAAGTGCTTAAAAAATAATCAAAAAAAAAAAAAAAGGTCCAGTATAGGTCACCGTTTCGTTATATTATTGTCGTCCTGGTCTATTATTGACGTTAACTGTTATATCCGCGTAGTTTAAAAGACGTTAAACGACGCGAATTCTGAACGAACGTAATAATTCTGGATTTCAATTGGCACAGTAGAGATTAAAATATATTATACATAGGTATTAATGTACGGCGTTCGTATTATAATACAATATAATATTATGTTATTATGTATGTATTTATATTAAACGCTAAACCGCGCGCGGGACTATCGTTTGGACAATGCCGAGCAGAAACCGTCTTCGTCGTGCAAACAATACGCCGAGGCTGTCAACCCATTGAAACAAAACCCACGATCCGTTCATTAAGCAAAATTAATACTTTCTATTATACAGTATTGTTGTTGAACATATTTCAATGTCAACGAGCAAAATTCAATTGGGGAGGGGGGGCTGCTTTTCACCACAAAGGTGATTTTCGTAGAATTTAGATTGTATTTATTTTTTACACCTATTATATAGGCGGTAGATATATTTAAGAAAAATGATAATAATTTTTTAAATATATGTTTTCTCTTGCTTTTAGTTTAGAAGTAAACAATAACTTATCGTCGACTTAAGTCTTTCAGCTGATGTTTAAAGAATGAAACGCGGGTGTTGTATTTTACTAAGCAATAATCAGCAACTGAAAACTTAATTTATGTTTCAACTTTTAAAACTGCATGGCGTGTCTATATCAACTAATGCATAATAGTTCATATTTAAATAAGAATAAAAATGCTATTTATTAAATTAAAAAAGTAATAAATTATTAATTAAATATGTGACACATATGAATAAATCTTTACTAAACATATAATTATACTTTGCTATCAATCAAAGTATTAAATGTTTAAATTTCTACTTATATCAATAAAAAAAACAATTAAAAAAAAAAAAAAATAATGTTATGAACGATCGCTATAAATTATAATATAATAAAGGCATACTAATAGAATAAGTTGTAACACTCTTCTTATATTATTATAAATCATTAACAATAGGTAACCTATACCTACTGTATATTTATTACTGAATGTTTTACATTCACTAAACCAAGTTAACGTATGCGACAAGCGTAGGTAATAACTAAGAAAATGTATCATTGGATATAAGGTCATTTCGAAATAAGATATCAAAATTTAATTTAACCAAAGTTAATAAACTAACATGTCAACATAAATACTGAAGCTATAAAATTATCAAATAATTCGATCGCAATTATTTATTAATAAGCCTCGTCGTAAATATTTGTTATTACTCACAGATCGAAGATTATCACGAGATTAAGTTGTTGCATTTTTAAATAAAAAAATTAAAATGTTATTTACTATTGAAATTTAAATATATATTACAAAAACATGGATCATAAATTATAATTTATTTTGATAAATTATAAAAATAAATAAACACTGATACCTACCTATTTAAATAATTTGGAAATAATATACAAACCAATCTTAAATAACTTTCGTTGTATAATATTTTTGGAACAATAAACAATTTCAATTTATCTCTAAAATGCATCAATTTGTTGGTATAATATAAAATATTCTACTAGAATATTAATAATGAAATAATATTTTCGGTTATTATTTGATTATTCATGAAGAATAAAATAACATGCGTGCACCCATACTAAGTAAGTATGCGTATACGTCAATCAAGATTGGTCGTAGATAACTACGAAAATAGTAAATGTATAGTAAAATTGTATTTAAAAATACGAAGGTTTAGAAAAATTCAATTTAAAAAAAAATATATTATTGACTAAATGTCTATAATTATTTCTCGTATATAT
Organism: Sitobion miscanthi; assembly: GCA_008086715.1. NCBI lineage: Eukaryota > Metazoa > Arthropoda > Insecta > Hemiptera > Aphididae > Sitobion > Sitobion miscanthi. The sequence continues at coordinate 24,305,544 of CM017800.1, forward strand.
ACCTACGTGTTTACCTAACTATGAGTTTAATGCGTTAAAATAAATTGTATTAAGCTCAAAATAAAATAAAAATAAAGTATAGAACTATGAACATTTTAAATATTACGTAGGTAATATAAAGTTGTCCATAAATTGTGGATGATAAGTTAAGATAAGTTAAATTATAATGAAAAAACTAATATAATGTAATCAAGCGATGAAACTTATTTGAAACATTTACAGTCAAGGAATTTGAATTTTAAATCACTATAAATAATCATTACGATTACATAAATGTAAGTCCTATAATGAGTAATGACTTATGATGCTTCCCCATGTATCCGTGAGATATGTCCCTGTGGCCTATATAAAATATAATATACCCAAAACCGCATACATAATACACGATAACTACCTACCTTAATATTTATTGAACATATTTTTAAGATGTATATAGTAAACAACTTTTTTTAATAATTTGATTTATTTATTTTGTGAGTTGTATTTGGTGTATTTGGTTGTTTTAATTTACAATACTTTATTTTAATGTTTAAGTAACCAGTTTGAGCTAAATTACTTAATGATAATTTTGATCCGAACTGGTAGTCATGGTTAATTATGAATAATATTCTCGAAAATGTGTAATATTATAATATATCCCGCGTCCATGTAATATGATAAATATTTTATAATCTATAATAAACGTTATTTATTTCATGATAAATAATACATTATATTTTCATCCATATAACATTTAAAAGAATTAATTGAAAATTATTTATCAAATAATTAAATTATCAGAAACTTCAAAAACTATGGTATTTAATGGTAGGTAAATTAAATTAGAACTGAAATAAATGCAATTCCAGCTTACCTTCACAGAAGACAATTAATCCATAAGCATTGCATGGATTATAGCACACGCAGTTAAAAAAATTTTAGCAAATAGTAATTGAAAAATCATAAACATATATTTTAAATCTTTAATAATGTACAAGTAATCGTGGTACATTAATTTCCGGTAACGTTACTACATAGTTATTTGCAAAATATCCGATAAGGTTCTTGAACATTGTACATTCAAAAGGGTAAAAGATATCTATAATAGGTACACCTATTATACTGGTATTCAGAAAAGTAATTTGTGTTTAAATAGTTTCCCTACACCCAGTGACAACATCTCCTAACATACGTACTCAATTTTCCATTGTTAGCACGATATCTGATAATTTCGTAATCCAAAAACTTAATTATGATTGGTGTCGGTTTACAATATCGAATCTAACACTGGTGCCCACCTGGTACAATATTATGGAATCACTATAGGACGTCATCTCGTTGGAGAAATATAGTTACAATAGATATCTATATTATATTTGTAGAAATCATATGATTCTATTCCCTTTAAACCGGCGAAGTGATAGTTTTGATTCACGTGAAACTATAAGCTAAGAGAGTGAGAGACATTTCATTAACGATAATCAGCTATACCTAGGTATACTAAATTGTTTAGATGTAAATCAACAATACGCCTTCGTAGTCGGAGTAACAATACACAATTATCGTGGTAGAATACGATCGGGTCGCAGGATAAGACACTTGTATATCATTATAATATCGTATATTACACTTGGTAAACGCTATAAGAAGTATATTGTATTATTAGATTTTGTTAAGTTTTGAACTGCAATCGCTATTATAAACCGCATCTACCATAACTTTATAAACCTGCACACGTTTCAATGTTCAATCCTTTAAATATTTTCATCAACGATTAAAAATTCATAATGTAAAGCCACATCACACGTGAAAAAAACCCGGTTTGAAATATGACTACCGTTTTTCAATGAAAATTCTGTTTAGATCATAACGTCATAATTCATCATGAGTGATACCACAACAAACCTGTTGAATATTTTTTAATTATAATGTCAAGGCGATAACTGTTTTAGTGGAATTTGAGTTCGGACCTACAAAAACTACCTTAGGGCGTACCTAATCATACTTGTTAGTAGATTACTAATAAATCACAACATATTCGAGTGCATAAGATGGTAATATTACCGTTAATACAGAAGCTACAATGAATTAAACGATATGTTTGCTTCCAGAAATGTTGGATAGTAGAGAGTAATACTATCGGTTCGTATATATGCAGATTATAAAGTATAGGTAGTAAAGTAAATAGCTATACTTGGAATATTTGATCAATAATTTACATTTTTGAATGCAATTCAATAGTTTGTTTACCTTCAGAGATGTTTTTTTATTCAAAGTCTAATTTCATTTCTAGTTTCATTTATAAAATCATTTATATTTCCGCGTTAAAGACTATACATACGTAGTACAATAGTACATACACACACACATGCATATATACATTTTAAAATAAAGAAAAAAAATGCATATTATGATATATCGCCGGGAACCAGTTATACGGTCGATGTGTATATCGAGGAATTACATAACGCGCATTGAGCGTATACTACCATTGGGTGAATTATTATCGTTTATTAATTTATTATATTACAATATGTATTGTATTAAATATAATATTATACGAATTCGCTTCGAATAATGTATTATTTTCTGCCGACTTGAAACACGACTCCACGCCGACAGATACACGACAGCGGATAGCGGGTGAGCACGTCATACGTGCGTGCAGTGCGTAGGGAGAAAAAGAAAGAATTAGTCACGTCCTTCGACTTTTGCCACCTTATGAACGCAGATACACATACGAGATAATATTATTATATAGAACGCGACCACGGCACAACTGTCGCGCGCGTGTACGTACGTACAAGCGGGTTCGAGGGACGAAAATGTGACAAGAGAAAAAAAATATGTAACAAAATCGTCGGCCGGGGGGTGTGCAGTATACAATAAATCGCGACGGCAGTTATATGGTACGTGGTGTATTGCAGATTTGGAAAATATCGTGTCTGATAAACGTGTGTCTAGTGTATGTAATAGTACTATAATATGTTATATCGGAGGCACCTAACGTATACTTTACAGCTGCTCCGAACGCGAAATGTACGGTCGTATATGCAATAAATTCACTACGTGATGACACGCAGAACAATAATAATTATACAGTAATACAAATTCACTTTCCTCGTATCGTATTGCTTACGACATATATATTTTGAAGAAACTGGTTACGGATTATTTAACACAACTATACCTATAAAAAATATTATTATTATTACTGTTGTTTAAAAATGGAATGAATACTTATAGTTAGCTATTGTAGGTACTCATTACCTACCTATGGTTAATTCCTTTTTTTAATTTTTCAATGTTTGAACAACGAATTACGCGTTTTTACTAATTTCTTTGTATTTGTCTCTCCGTAATTATTTAATGCTTATTTAATTGTCAAATAATAATATTTTATATTATATAACGTCCAACTCACGATTATTAACTAAGTGTTATTATTATAATGGTCGACGATTTCGACGAGCATCCGTGTTCTGCATTGTATATATAGTCACAGGCAGCAAAATATAGACACAACGTTATGTTTTCGTTTTAATTTAATTAAAAATACATCACTATTATAAACTAGGTACGTACTAATATAATTTTAACATAAAATAATATTCAACTCGCACATAATAATATTATAATCACATCAATTTTCACATCTTAAACCCAGAATATATTATTATATTATAACAATCATTGTATCTCGTATATTTTATTGTTGTCTAAATATTTATATTATATTTAATATGACGTAGGTACATAAAACGTACAGATCAATTCGATAAAGTTTGTTGTTAAGAATTGATTTTTAGTTGTTTGAGGCGATCTTATTAATACTGAACGCACGTTATTATTATATGTTCGATAATGAATGGGCTCAAAATAATCAACACTCAGTATGTCTAGAACAATACATTAAATTAAAAATGTTTAATATTATTGAACACAGAAAAAAATTCTGATCATCTAAAATGCTGCTCATCGATATAATAATATATAATTGCATATAATTACATTATTTTGTACATTAACGTCTATTTCCATTTATTTTTTCTAATATATGTATTATGTAAAAATACATTATTTTATAACGATATTTTAATTCATCTACAAATAATTTTTGTATTTTATTTTTATACCAACGCTTTAATTCAATAATGTATACACTTCTTTCTTTTAAATAATAATCTCAGACACATATTCGTACGTATCCATTAATTCGTATGTACCTATATCTACAGTACTGATTTCTTAGGTTTAAAAACTCTTTTTCATAAACGTATAAGACACACAAGACGTAAATTAATATTTATAAACCACTAACATACCTACAAATGCTGATTATGAAATCATACCGAATCTATCCTGCAGTATCAATACTATTTCAAATACATAAAGTATTTCCAAAATTCAATTATAATAATGTACGTGAAGATAATAATATTAGAACTATTAATAACATACCAAACGTGGAATATCATGTTGTAATCTATAGATATTACAGACAAGATTATAACAATAATTTATTGGACAAGTATCAAAAACTAAGTAAATATTTTGAAGAAAAAATCCCATTTCACATTTAAATTTGTATTTTAATCCATAAGTTAATAACGCTACAATTTCGGTATGGTAAAATAAATCTTCACTAATGTTTCACAATAAATTTTAACCATCATTTTTAATCGATGTCCATTGCAATTGGATGCGGTGGAAAAGTGAAATCTCATTGCTAACGTAATAATAAGTACAAGAAAGAAGGCAAGTGGGTTAGCGGTTGCATGCTTATTTCA